>CM076572.1:795209377-795623096 GCA_034641835.2 Pinus albicaulis | reverse complement strand
AAATCGATAGGAATTTTGAAATTTCAGAGGGAAAATTCGAAGAAAAGTACATGGAGAACCAGCGGAATTCGGTTGAAGACGTTGCAGAGGTGCTCAGTCTTCAATTTTTTGAAAATGGCTTCGCAGAGGACAATGTAGTAATTTGCAATGGAAATTCAGGGCAATGGGCGTCGAAAAATGGTACTGGTAGGTTGAAAATGGCTCTGCAAAGTTTCTCAGGGTTCAAACGATGTGATTTTGAGGAAAAACGGTTCTGCAATGTTTTTACAGGTTTAAAGCAAAAAGGTGAAAATTTGAATGAAAAATATAATTTTAATGTATTAAACGATGGTATAACCATAGTTAAATGACATTAAACTCGTGTTAAACGGGTGAGGTTTAGGGAATACCACCAGTGGTATTCGCGAGGGTAAATGGTGGTAAGAAGAAACTAGCTTTTCAAACGCGATACAACGTGGTGGCGACACGTAAGCGCGGGTGGTTTGGAAAAACCACCCATTTCGCGTGGCTTTGCAAAAACATCAAACGATTACTTTATGAGCGTGAAAATGTATTAGCGCCGTCGGATCTGGATTCAACGAGCGAACGGCCATGATCAAAAGGAAAGGTGCGGGGAAAAGGTAAGTTATTGTGTTCACTTTGGGCCATTGATCTTGGGAAACCGTCGCTATACTGACATTTAGAGAAAAGTGTCGCAATACCGACACTTAGAAAAAGTGTCGCAATTGCGACATTATGCCCCAAAGCGTCACTAGACGGCTTTCTCCAAACGTCACTATTATATGTTTTACGAAGATATGGTAAGGAACTCTCTCTTGTTCTTCTCAGAAATAATTATATATAATTTTTTTTTTTTTCAAAATAGATTAAAAAAATTATATGAGAAAAATTATTAATTCATCAATATGTGTGTGTTGTGAGGAATAATTTCATAGTTCAACTTAATGGTTCATTATATAATCATGTGAGCATCACCAATGATATATCTTAAAAAGAAACTGAAAGCCATGTGTACAAAATCGATGTATACTCTAGAGAGTGGTTCTCATATCACTATGTAAATTGTTGTATGCTACTTCAACAAAATTATAAGATAAACTGTAATACACATCATATATGCACCATAAAAATTGCCATACAACTAATTTTTTTTAGGATACATGTGGAATTCTAGGGGTAAATTCTATATGATGTGTATATCAATCTATTAGGTGTTGGTAAGTTGTGAGTATCTAAGAAATGATAAGGAATATCCATACATCATGATCTTGTAATGTGATTATAAATTGTGTCTATAATTTCCATAAAATGTATAAATGATTTGTTTAAAAAAAAACAACACAATCAACCCTAAACAATGCTCATGATGTGGAATGTCATTGGCGAAACCAAAATGATGGTCACATGTCCCATTTCTATGGTAATGGTGATCATATATATGTTGTAGCGACACTTGATGAGTAATTAAATAAATCTCAGAGTGTGACTCATTGTGCCATATTTTTTAAAGCATGATTTGTTTTCCTAGTTTTTACTAATTTGTTAACATATTTTATTCATTTGAAAAGCTAATTAATGATGCTTTAAGTAATTAGGACCTAATGAGAGATCATCTTCACATCTTCACTAAAATATATTTGGTAATTGTAGTCACTATATGGACCGCACATGCATGCTACTTAAGAAAAATTGAAATATAAACTATAATACACATCTTATATCTGCCATAACAATTTTCATACAACTTATTTACTTCTAGATACATATGAAATACTTCAGGTAAATGCCATATTATGTGTATACCAATATAGTAGGTGTTGGTAAGTTATGATGATCTAAGAAATGATAGGGTATCCACACATTAGTAGTGCCCTGGTGAATTTTTTGCATAATTTTCTATTTGTTGTAATTTTGTTGCCTGGATTTGTTATAGATTTCAAATAATATATACAATTATCTACCAATTGTTCTTTTTAAAGAAGAATTACAATAAGTAGTCACCTAAAAGTGAGCCTTGTGAAAATATTGGTAACATGAGTAACCTGGTAAGCTGTAAATGAAAAGTGAATAACCTCCACTCACCAACAAGTGGCAGGCAGGGTTGGAATTTGGATTTCTCTTTACCCGTCACACAATTTTTTTTTACGTTTTGGTCATTATTTTTCTAGTCAATAAACGTTACGTTTAAAATTTTGCACTTCATTAATGATGTTCTCGTAATAAATTAACCCTTCACCAATAAAAGTTTTATTAAAAAAATTGAATGCTCTTCCATTTTCTTTGGATTTTGGAGTGTGATATATCTGTGTCATGGAATTTTAATACCTAAAGTTTCAAGAGAAATAACTGATTCTTTTCAAACTAATATTTCCTCAATATATGCTATGATCTACTAAAAATTACTTCAAAAATCAAGTAACCTTCCAATGTAAAGAAAAAAACATGAACGAGCTTTCCCTAAATTGCAATAAATTTATGTTTATTATTAATATTTCATAATCTGTCTTATAAAAATTGCATAATCGGACTAAGAAAAAATCCTCAGTGCATTTTTTATTGTTGTTGTGATTAAAAAAATGAGCCAAAGAATGCTAAGGCACTCAAAGAAATCAATCTATGTATTATTTCTCACAAAATCGTGTTGAGTAGTGGAGACTAAGTGCTAGATTTTTTTTTTTGTCCTCAATCTCTCTATTAATTATGTCTATGTAGTTATAAGAATAACAAGCCAAAGAAATCTCAAGCTTCCAGAGAAATTAGTCTTTGTGTGTAGAAATTGATGATTACTATTGACTAAATGTTATACCATTTGAAATTGCTGAGCGAAATTAATCAGGCCATGATGTACCATTTGTCAGTATCTATTTTCTCATGTATGAAAGTTTTTTTTTTATAAGTAAAAGTAATTCTATTAACAAAAGGAGTACAGTACAGTGGGCCGAAGCCTGATCATTGCCGAGTGCTGTGGCATTTGAAACAAAAAACCATAGTTTGAAGACTGCCCTGCAAGAGGGAAACCAGTCTGAAACAGTTCATTTGAAAAATCCCGCACAGGGGAACCAGAGAATTGTAGTACTGGAGACCATATCGAAGCAAAAAAAACAGATGCATTTTCAGAGACAGCAGGAAACACATGAACAGGCCCATGAGAATGGGAATAAATAGAGCAAAAAACCAGAGTGAAGAGGAGGAACTACTCATCAGGAGGTTTGTAGACAACTCTGCACCAGAGTTCATCTGGTTCCCCGTCAGCATTATACAGGTCAGCAATAGAATGGATCACCTTACCAGGAGGAGGAGGAGTAATTTGCGCCTCGCTCGCTTGCACTACATCTTGCCTCTTAGTAGGTTGACCCACCGCTTCCTTGTTCGCCAGGTCCTGCATGGCCTTGTCCATCTGACCCTGCACGTCCGCACTATCAGGGTGCTTTAGCCAAATAAACTACGCCGAATCCTGAGCCGCCGAGAGGCTGCATTCCGCCGGGTGAGAACTGGGAACAATTTCCTGTGGCTCTTCACGAAATACGACCGTAATTGAGGCAGTCACCATGGGTCGATTGAGAGTGCCGTTAAAGGAAAAATGCGCGGTGTGGGTTTGAGAAGGAGGAGCGGAAGGAGTGGGGGAAGCAAGGCGACGGCCCGAGTGGAGAAGGCGCCCTCTAGGTTGACTGTCAGAG
Organism: Pinus albicaulis; assembly: GCA_034641835.2. NCBI lineage: Eukaryota > Viridiplantae > Streptophyta > Pinopsida > Pinales > Pinaceae > Pinus > Pinus albicaulis. The sequence continues at coordinate 795,619,419 of CM076572.1, read as the reverse complement.
TGGGAGGTAGATGCAGAGGAGGTGCCAGAGGTGGAGGGAGAGCGTCGAATTTGGCGCCTCGTGGAGCCTCTTCGGCAGCGCATTCTCTGCCTGAGTCGCGGCATAGTCGCACTCGAGACAACAGGGCAGGGAGGAAAAATATGGACAGAAAACTGAGGTGAGAGGGGTAACAGGGCGACAGAAGTAAGCTTGCAGGAACCAGCGTGGGAGAAGTGGAGATTTTCTCCAAAATCCAAACAACAATTGAGACAGCTCCTCTTACCAGTTACAGTGCGAACATTAGAAAGCCCTGCTCCTAGAGCGCACCATAGATTCACAGGCAGGGGAATTCTGTTCAGACCAGAGGGACGCTCCATAATAACAACCCAGTCTACCGTGAAACTATGAATCGACTGCAATAAACTACCATAAGTATGAACTGGAGGCTGAGCCATGTCGTGGCATGCGAATGTGTATCGAGGAGCGGGACTATGGTTGATTCGAGCCCCAGGAGTAAATGGCATTAAACGCCGATCAGTCGACATTAAGAACTGAATGACAACACTCTTGCGGGTGGGCAAGTAGCTTCCCCTTATGCCACACCCCCATCCCATCACGTTAAACACTACCAACTTCACCCGCATCCGGGTTCTCATGTATGAAAGTTGATGTACCATTGAAAGTTTAATAATTCTATTGAAAGTTTAATAACTATAATAACTATATATATATATATATTTAATTTAATGATTAATAATAATTAAATTAAAATTCTTGAAAGAAAAAATAAAAGCCTAATAATCACGAACTATTATGATAATTTAAAAATATAGAACTCGGGCTAAACATAGTTACAAAGATACCAAGAAAAAAAGAGTGCATGCGCATGATAACCTCTTTCTTGACAACCTATGAAAGCCATTCTCAATGAAGACTCAAGACTCAACTGGATTGGATTGTGTATCAAAACAGTAGGAATGAATCAAAGTTCAATGAATGAATAACTTGATCGAGAAAATTTATAGGGAAAGGTAAATTGACTATCAATCTACTAAACCTCACTTCCATGATTAAAAAAACACCCCCACCTTCTCAGTGGTCCCATCATGGTCCACCTATTGAAAAACAACCAACAAATATTATTTTTTTTATATTTTTGCATGGCCATTGGACAATGATTTACAATAGTTTTCCTACTAAATTCCAATGGATGATTATTCAAAAATATTGAGAATTAGTTTAGTCTCAAGGCATAGCCAAGAGTCTTACTGGATAATTATAGATTACCTCTCCATTGGATGATTGTACTTTTTTCATCTACTTTTTCACGTGAATTTCAGTTGATGCTAGATCTTTGCCTTCTATTTCTTTAGTGAAGCTAAGAGTTAACTTTGATCTTACATTAATAACTATACTTGCATGAATATCCATGCTTTTATACTTCCCCATTGTGGTCAATGTTGATGTATGGCCTTGGCCCATTGATCTTACAACTAAATCACTATTCATATTCAATTTTCTCCAGTTCAGCCCAATAAAATAAGGAAAACAGAAAATGAATTCCTGATTTATCTTTCCAGTGCTCCTACATAATACAAATACTCTTAAAAGCCAATTAATATATAAATTGTCATCATTCATGCTAAAATCAGTTTGAATTTTTATAATGAATCTACTTACAATTAATAGATTACATTGCTCACAGAATAAGAGATAATTTAGAACTATGATTTCACAATAATAAATTATCGGGCTCCCACAGGGCGATGAACTTGGTCGGATGTGACCCTTATGCAGCAGCTCCTGAATCTACCTCTTGATTTCATCGTTCTCTAGAACAGAGCACCGATAGATCGGTCTGTTAGGTAGCGGCGCACCTGGGGTCAGATCAATCGGGTGCTTGACTTAACAGTGTAGACGAACCCCTGTGGGTGAGGTGAAAATGTCCCCGTACTCCTCCACAACCTTATCCATTTGTTTTTGTCGTGCAGAGGAGCCTTTTCTGGAGGTCGTGGCCATAGTCTTCTTCTTGCCCTGGGGGTGGATCATCATGAAAACGAATTTCCTGGTTTAGGAAATGAGCTTACTTCATTGTTTTGCAGTAACCAAAGAGATAGTAGCAGGAGGTGGTACCTCTCGTATCCTGTACAACTTATTTCCCAAAGTAACAATAACAACACGAGGCTGAGACTCATACACCGCATGACGCTTCCACAAGTATGGTTTTCCTAATAATACATCAGAAACATCAATAGGAACAACGTCGCATAATACCTCATCCGTGAAGGGCTTGATGCTATAGGGAAGGCGGCACTGCTGGCTGACGCGGAGATCTTGTCCTTGGTGAAGCCACCCGATGGTGTATGGATGTGGGTGAGCTGTGGTCGGCAAGCCCAACCGCTTCACGGCGTCTGCTGAAATGAGGTTCTTTTAGCTCCCATTGTCGACAATGAACTGTACAGGGGAGCCCTTTACCCACATCTGGGAGTGGAAGAGACGTTCCTCCTCCTCTGGATCTTCCGGTTCCTCCTTCTGGATCTTTGTAGTGGCAACAATGGCGTTGGGCTCCGCATCAATAATCTGTTTCCCTTTTTCATTCCCCTTTTCAGGTTCTGATTCAGAGTCAGAGCATGCATCTGACTCAGAAGCCCTCATCTCGGCCACTAGCGACTGCTTGGCCCGACACTCACTTGTGTTGTGAGTGGAGCTCTTATGGAACTCACACCACTTTCCCGTGTCCTTCTTTGGATTTGCGGTGTTGTTCTTTTCCTGTGGCTTTGACGGGTTGTCTTTAGCCGCCATGCCTTGGCTCTGTCCTTTTTTCTGCGGTTTGGAAGCACCTTTCCCTTGCTTTTGATTTGCAGATCCAAAGTCTCGCTTCTTCTGTTTGAATTTCTGCTCAATCTTGGCAGCATACCGGTATGTCGTACCAAGCGAGGAGATGTCGAGGAACTCCATTACCTCCTGAATGTATCTGTGCAGACAACTGCGATACTTTAGCACCAGATGTTTCTCTGAATCTTTGATACCCATCTTGGTGTGCAGGGTATGGAACAGATTTGTCAACTCATGCACATCTTGATCCCTTTGTTGCCGCAGTGTGGTCCATTGTATGTACTTTTCCTCATAGCTCCCCATAGGATAGTATTGTTCCTTGACGGCGTCTCGGAAAGAATTCCAAGTGGGTATGACTGAGAACAGAGAGGGTTCTGTCTCGTCCTTTTTCTCACAGTGGCTTTCCCACCAGTCCTTGACATGGGGGGCAGCTTTGAGGAGTGAAAAAATAATCTTCTCCCTATTGGAAAAGTCATGAACCGAGAAATATCCTTCTAATAGATTCAACCATCTATCTACGGCATCTGCATATATTTGACCCTCAAATATGGGAATGTGAAAATTTACTTGTACCTTAAAAGGAGTCACACCTCCAGAGTGGCTGCTAGATGCATATGCGCCACCGGTGGGCAGCCGTTGAAGGATCTGGGCAAAGTTATCCATCATCACGTTCCTTTGTTTTTCGAGGGCCTCCTTGAGCAATATTTTGATAGGATCTCCTGCTCCCTCATCTTTCTTTTAATCCCCCATGGGCGTCCGTTAGGGTTTGCGAGGCTGATCTTGCAAAGGTTCCACCAGATCGAGCCCTAACTCCTTATACCCCGACCTTGTTGGGGACATGCAAAGAAGGATCGAGAAAAATCAGACCGCTCTGATAGCACTGATCCGAATTTATACAGGAACGCAACAGAATAAACACGTAACCATAAATACAGAGATGCAGTGGAAATAACATTTCAGGCTGAACATAGTTACAAAGATACCAAGAAAAGAAGAGTGCATGTGCATGATAACCTCTTTCTTGACAACCTATGAATGTCATTCTCAATGAAGACTCAAGACTCAACTGGATTGGATTGTGTATCAAAACAGTAGGAATGAATCAAAGTTCAATGAATGAATAACTTGATCGAGAAAATTTATAGGGAAAGTTAACTTAACTATCAATCTACTAAACCTCGCTTCCATGATTAAAAAAACACCCCCACCTTCTCAATGGTCCCATCATGGTCCACCTATTGAAAAACAACCAACAAATATTATTTTTTATATATTTTTGCATGGCCATTGGAAAATGATTTACTATGGTTTTCCTACTAAATTCCAATGGATGATTATTCAAAAATATTGAGAATTAGTTTAGTCTCAAGGCATAGCCAAGAGTCTTACTGGATAATTATAGATTACGTCTCCATTGGATGATTGTACATTTTTCATCTACTTTTCACGTGAGTTTCAGTTGATGCTAGATCTTTGCCTTCTATTTATTTAGTGAAGCTAAGAGTTAACTTTGATCTTACATTAATAACTATACTTGCATGAATATCCATGCTTTTATACTTCCCCACTGTGGTCAATGTTGATGTATGGCCTTGGCCCATTGATCTTACAATTAACTCACTATTCATATTCAATTTTCTCCAATTCAGCCCAATAAAATAAGGAAAACAGAAAATGAAGTCCTGATTTTTCTTTCCAGTGCTCCTACATAATACAAATACTCTTAAAAACCAATTAATATATAAATTGTCATCATCCATGCTAAAATCAGTTTGAATTTTTTTAATGAATCTGCTTACAATTAATAGATTACATTTCTCACAGAATAAGAGATAATTTAGAACTATGATTTCACAATAATAAATTATCGAGCTCCCACAGGGCGATGAACTTGGTCGGATGTGACCCTTCTGCAAGAGCTCCTAAATCTGCCTCTTTATTTCATCATTCTCCATAACAGAGCGCCAATAGATCGGTCTGTTGGGTAGCGGCGCACCTGGGGTCAGATCAATCGGGTGCTTGACCTGACAGTGTAGAGGAACCCATGTGGGTGAGGTGAAAATGTCCACGTACTCCTCCACAACCTTATCCATTTTTTGTTGTCGTGCAGAGGAGCCTTGTCTGGCCACAATCTTCTTCTTGCCCTGGGGGCGGATCATCAGGAAAACGAATTTCCTGGTTTGGGAAATGAGCTTACTGCATTGTTTTGCAGTAACCAAAGAGATAGTGGCAGGAGGTGATACCTCTGGTATCCTATACAACTTATTTCCCAAAGTAACAATAACAGCACGAGGCCGAGACTCATACATAGCATGATGCTTTACAAGTATGGTTGTCTAATAATACATCGAAACATCCCAGTAGGAGCAACGTCCCGCGTAAGACCTCATCTGAAGTGAAGGAGAAACGAAGAGATAGGGAGCGCTTCTTCTTGGCGCGGAAGTCCTCGTCCTTAGTGAAGCCACCCAATGGTGTATGGATGTGGGTGAGCTGTGGTCGACAAGCCCAACTGCATCACAACGTCTGGTGAAATGAGGTTCTTTTGGCTCCCATTGTCGAAAATGAATTGTACTGGGGAGCCCTTTACCCACATCTGGGAGTGGAAGAGACGTTCCTCCTTCTGGATCTTCGTAGTGGCAACAGTGGTGTTGGGCTCCGCATCAATAATCTATTTCCCTTTGTCATTCCCCTTGTCAGGTTCTAATTCAGAGTCGGAGCATGCATCTGACTTAGAAGCCCTCATCTCGCCCACCAGCGACTGCTTGGCCCGACACTCACTTGTGTTATGAGTGGAGCTCTTATGGAACTCACACCACTTTTCCGTGTCCTTCTTTGGCTTTGCGGTGTTGTTCTTTGCTTCTGGCTTTGACAGGTTGTCTTGAGTCACCATGCCTTGGCTCTGTCCTTTGTTCTGCAGTTTGGGAGCACCCTTCCCTTGCTTTTGATTCACAGATCCAAGTCTCGCTTCTTGTTTGAAAATTCTCGATCTTGGCCGGCCATGCGGGGTATGTCGTACGAAAGCGAGGAGATGTCGAGGAACTCCATTTCCTCCACGAATGTATGCAGTGCGGACAACTACGTGCTGGCACCCGGATGTTTCTCTAAATCTTTGATACCCAACTTGGTGCGCAGGGTATGGAACAGATTCGTCAGCTCATGCACATCTTGATCCCTTTGTTTCCACAGTGTGGTCCATTGTATGTACTTGTCCTCATAGCTCCCCACAGGATATTATTGTTCCTTAACGGTGTCTCGGAAAGAATTCCAAGTGGGTATGGCCGAGAAAAGAGAGGGTTCTTTCTCGTCATTTTTCTAACAATGGGTTTCCCACCAGTCCTTGACATGGGGGGCAGCTTTGAGGAGTGCAAAAATAATCTTCTCCCTATCGGAAAAGTCATGAACCGAGAAATATCCTTCTAATAGATTCAACCATCTATCTACAGAATCTGCATCTATTTGACCCTCAAATAATGTGAACATATCAAGAAAAACTTGTATGAGGTGCCACCTCTGGAGTGGGCTAACCTGGATCTTGGTCATGCAGGTGAGCGGCAGTGAAGGATCTTGGCAGATTAACCATCATCACGTTCCTTTGTTTCACGAGAGCCTCCTCGAGCAGTATTTTGATAGGATCTCCTGCTCCCTCGTCTTTCTTTTCTTCCGCCATGGGAGGTCGTCGGGGTTTGCGAGGCTGATCTTGCAAGGGTTCAACCAGATCGAGCCCTAACTCCTTATACCCTGACCGCGTTGAGGACATGCAAAGAAAAACAAAGAAAGAGCAGACCCGCTCTGATACCACTGATCCGGATTTATGCAGGAACGCAACAGAATAAACACACTGTACAATCGAAGATGCGGCGAAATAACACTCATTTGTGTATCAAGCCCGGGAAGAGCATACAAACAGAATGGAAATAAAACTAGCTAGGGCACTGGTAGCTATCTCTGAGGAGAGATGTGGCGGCTACAGGTCTCTGAACTAATTTACAATGAGGCTCGAGGGCCTATTTATTATTGAGAAATAATGGAGAACTCTAAACATCCAAAAACCTAACCCTAGGAGATGAAGCACCAAAACTATGGGCCTCGTTTGGATAAATTGGTGTTTCAACTTCCCAGGGACGTAACTTTGGCATACTATCTTCATTTGACGCACATGATACATCTTTAGAAAGATCTATCCGAGGACTACAACTTTCGCCATGAATATCACTCTAGAACGGAATGATATGGAATGATATTTTCTAGAGGTGCGATGCCCAAAAAACGTCGTTTAGGGCCTCAAAACGGCTCCGGATGTTCAGGACCCGAAAAACTGCTAAAAATAGTAAGTTGTGCCGAAACTGAAAAACTGAAAGAGACAATGATGGGGCCCCAAGTGGAATAGGCGAGTGGCCACCAGTATCCACCTAGATCATTGAGTGATCCAAAAAAGTAAATTTCCTTACTTTTTGAGTACAGCCTTGCAATTGTGAAGAGGACTAGTGTTGCAAAATTATTGGTAAGTGGAAATTAAAGGGCGTAAGAACGTTTTTGAAAAAAATTCAAACGTAAAAATTAAGTCTTCTATCCTTCCTAGCACCTCATGGAAAACGGGAATCCGCAAATTCTAGTCGTCAAATATGTGCAAAATGCCTTATGACGGGCAAAATGGAGGACTAGTCCTATGCTGCTACATGAGTTAGGGTTTCATGTGGCAACAGGGAACCTTGTATAGTTTTTCAAGGATAGAAAAGGAGAATATTGTCCGTTAATCATAACATGAAACTTCATCACCATTTGAAAATTGTGTCCTAATTTGAAACAATAAGACTACCCAACTATTTCATTATTTAATTTTGATTGTGTAATACAAAAAAATATCCTAGATAACTTAAATAATGTAAGAACTTTTGCAAAAATTTAGTGGAGAGAACCTTCAATTACATTTATTTTGAAGTTCCACTTGCATTTTAAGCCATTTTAATTAGTCTTTCATGGCTATCTAGTAAAAATTTTAACCTCTTGTAGAAATTTGTTTGTCACTTGTATTAGAAATGAAAAAATCAAATGTAAATAAAAATGATTTGAAATGCTAAAATTCAAATGCGTGCTACATAAAAATGATTTAAAAAAAACTAAATTAACGTCTGATATCACGCGCGCATTCGCCCTCAGCTATTGCAGAACAACATTCTCCCTTAGCATTCGCCCTCAGCATTCACCCTAAGCTCTTGCAGAACAGCATTCGCCCTCAGTTCTTGCAAAATGGTAAGTTCTTACTGCAGGCCCTTCCTCCTGTAGTAGGGTTGACCCTATTTGGGTTTTTTTGGAGCCTCTGAGAATAAAAAGGTTGTGATTGATTACGGGGCACTGCCTATATTTGTGGAACTTCTTGCCTCTGGGAATGATAATGTTCGAGAACAGGTAGCACGTTCATTTTAGAGGCATAAAATTATTCTTCCCAACTATCTTTATACGTCTGTAATTTTGGAATTTGATTTAATAAACTACTACCCAACTTTGAGTTCAACTGGTGTTCGTGTAAGGCTGTTTGGGCTTTGGGAAATATTGTTGGAGACTCTGCATCATTTAGGGATCTTGCCCTCAGTCATGGAGCTCCGAGGCAGGTGCTTGCCCAGTTGAATGATACTGCCAGAATTTCAATGATACGAAATGCTACATGGGCTCTATCAAATTTTTTCCGTGGTAAACCCCAACCACTATTTGAACAGGTAAGCAGAATACATTTTCTGCCTCTTCTTCTTAGTTCGTAGATACTGTGGATTTTTTTTATAGATCTTGGTGCTTTGTAGATTGGACGTAATATGGACCTAGGCGCTTGTTCATTACAATGACTTCGTCATCAGGTTTTTGAAAATTCTCATAAATTTGGGTTTCACAAGGGGATTACCCTTGCTTGCAATTATCGATTATCAATCACATTCAAAAAAAGTCTTTCGTAGCATTGCTGAGCTCTTTGTAGGTGAATTTCCAAGGCAATTTCACAATATCTGAACTAAATTTGTTTGTCCTTTTCAATACTCTGTGCTTGTAACAGAACCAGACAAACAATCTAGTGGCCAATGCAACAACAACAACACCTCCTGTTGCAATGCCTGAAATTCACCCTCTCTGCACGCATGGATGACTATGGCACCCTCTTTTGTGAATAGGTACTGGAGCTGAAGGTACTGGTTTCCATTAGGATCGTGGAATTCAACATCCAAAATAGTATCAAATTCCACTGCAATAGTATTCCCCAGCGAGGGCAACAGTTCATTGAGACCTATTGGACTCATCACCCCCAAATAGCCTCCAGTGCTACCCAGAGTGTGATCATCTGGAGCAATAACAAATGCTCATTCATCCCCAATTGAAACAAGAACAGGACCCACATTGGTTACAGAAAAAGAGAAACATGTTTTGAAAGAAGAAGAAACTTTTGTATTAGGGTCCAGAAATCTAACTGGTCTATTGTACAATGCCCTACCTGCACTTCAAATTGGTACTCCCAACTCCATGCTAGGGCTCACTGTGCCATTCTTCAAATGAGCATCTTAACCTGAATTTTGATTCCAAAAAACCCAAGTCCCCTGTTCTATGCCCAATACCTCTGTTACAATGAGTAGATTTCTGAGCAAAATACTTCACAATAGGAAGCAAAAGAAACATCGCAAAATTGCTCCGCTTTAGACTGATAATTTTCTGTGCGAAAATTCAAATGCGGACAATAAAAACATAATATCAAACACAACCAATCCACAATGGAATTTGAACATGAGGATTTATAACCACAGAAAACCCTCTCCAGGTTAAAAGAATTCCATAATGGCTTTAAGATTCTACTAATGAGCGCTTACAACACCATAGCAATTATTGTCACAATGAAATCTGCTGGAAGCAAAGCCCTTGTACAGTTTCTACATTTCCACAGTGGAAGCAAGAATCTTGCTATCTCTCATGATCTGGTTTTGTGGTCAAATCCTTTGCTATGGCTGTCTTGTTCTGCTAAACGTGGATCTGTCTTAGCTTTGGCTCTGGTTCTCATTTAGGATCATGGCTATCTGATCTTGCTATGGCTTTGACTATACAAACTTGTTCAATAGGAAAATGTTGACTCTGCTATATATAGAAGCTTTAATGGGTGCTCTCAAACACTTTTTTGGGCAGCTTTGTTTTGTCTCTGATTCAAGGCAGAACTATGTTGGCCTTGGTTTTTTAGTCCTTGGAACTTAGTTCTCTGATATTTTCCATCCTATCCCCAGTTTTCTACCGAGAAAGACATAACTTCACGATATCAAATTTGACTATTTTTGGCCATTTATCTTTAGTAATGGTACAGCCTTAATTTGGTGCATTCGTACAGTATCTGAAGAGCACTCTCAAGCTATTATTCAGTATTTTAGCATAACTACTACATTTAACTGCCATGCTCTAATATTTATATCAACCATAAGCATTCTTAAGGTAGTTCCACATTTGTGAAGCAGAAGGAATGCTTCTGACAGCTTCTTATCATAGTGGTACAATTCTGTTCGCAGTTTATCTTTTATAAACCTCCAACTTTCCAAACGTAGTAGAGACTATAGTTTGCATCTGAAATTTTGGACAAATCTGTTTAGTATTCTACAGAAAATGCATTAAGAATAAAAAAAGCCCACAATTTGTAAAAAGCCCACAATTTGTAAAATTCCCACAATTTTGTAAAAAGCCCACATTTTGTAAAAAGCCCACATTTTGTAAAAAGCTCACAATTTGTAAAATGCCCACTTTTATTTTCTTTTTGCTTATATATTGAGCTCCCATTGAGTTCAACAAGTCTTGGGTTTTCTACACCATTGAGAGAGATTTATTTTTTTCTTTATAGGATAATTTTCATCAATGGAAGAAAACATTGGAGCTGGAAAAAAAGTTCAAAAGGGTGAAAGGGGTGATGGCAGAGTTTATTGCCCTTGTAAAAAATGTTGTATGAGAAATAATGTTAAAGTTTTAATAGCAACAGCAACAGTGCATTGTAGGAAATATGGGCACATTGATGGTGGATCGAATGACTATCGTCCCGTGGTAATTAATTATCTATCTTCATTTTGATTATATCGTAAAATTTTATATTATTTTAATATTTTTATATGCGCACTAATGTTTAATTATTAATGTTTGTAATTTTCATAAAGGCACAGTTGCCCCCCAACTTTTTGCAGATGATCAACCAGCTTCCACAGCTAAATAGTAGTATATTAGATGATGTTGCACCAGTACAAGAGAATATTGTAGCAAATATTAGTATTGGAAATGATGTTGTACAAGGTGAAGAACATGAAGCGAATGATGAAGGTAATTTTAATGGTCCCATGGAGGTAGATCATGATGACAGTAATGAGACAGTTCACATTAATGATGGGACAAATCAAATGCTCCAAGACTTGTATGGTGAGTCAGATGATGATGGTGGAGATAACAGTGACGGTATTTATGATGTACCTCTGATTGAAAGGTCAAGTGAATGACTTTTTGAACACTCAAATGCAACTCTTCTCTCTGCTACATTGTTGCTGGTGAACTTAAAGGTTATGAATAATTTGTCGAACAGATGTATGACACAACACCTAAGGTATGCAATATGTATATATGATCACATATATTTAAATGTTGATTATTTTCCCTTTTTTTAGTTGTAATAAATGTGTAAAATAATAACTTACACACACACACACACACACACACACACACACACACACACACACACACACACACACACACACATATATGTATATGTATATATATACATATATCATAGTTATCAAAACCGGCCGGTCAGGACGGCTGCCGCTTGGAACCGGCCTTGCAACCCGGTCAATAGCCTATTCTCACCTGTTTTGGCTGGTTAAGTAAGGAACCGGCCGGTTTATGCATAAACCGGCCAGTTCCGTACTTAACCGACCGGTTAGGTGCTCCTCCATGAGTTGCAAATTCCTTAGTGTCTCCTCCATGAGCTGCAAATTCCTCTATTATACTAGCAACAAACTTGTCTAATAACTCATACTCAACACCTTATAGTAGCAACAATACACATGATGACTGATAAATACAAGGCTGGCTAGCATAAAATCCCTGGCAGCATGAAACTCATCAAGTGTACTTGATGACAATTTCTGTTCTCAAAACAATCAGTAGCAACCTTATTTCACACTCAGCTAGGAACTGTCAGACCCTCTCTCTCTGCTCACACATAACAACAGCATAAATACAAAACCTTTCACACAACATACAAGCAATTCGATCATGGCATCAAGACTGATGCAAATGGTCTGACGCCACTGAAGGGACAACAACATACAACCTAATGAAAATGTGACTAGCAATAATAAATTGACCACTAGAAAATTCCCGCTTGGAAATGCACTAAACTGGCTACTGAGTTTTCTGGGTTTTAATGAATCTTTTCAGTGATAAATTTTGTCAAACACATTGTGAGCAGACTGTTGAAGTTGTAATGCTCTCTCAACTTGTTACAAATAGCACTAATAGTGGGTTTCATAAACCAATTCAATACCTCTATGTGTTGTAGATGTTTTCTAGAAATTTATTGGCAAGCAAACATAGATAATGAAGAATACAAGATCTTCAAAATGCTGGTCTAATATATATATATATATATATATATATATATATATACTGAACCCAGAATTTTCTTTAAGGCTGATACAATGAATTGACAACAGATCTGAGCAGGGACAGATTGTATATTATAATATTAACTCAGCAATAAAACATAGTGAATAATATAAGAGAAACCTGATACATTACTTCAACAAGTTTGCTTATGTATTTTTCGATGATATGTATTGCATTTGTTGCCATTTTGATATATTCACCTTTGCATGGTATATAAATGAGCAAACTTTTCATATTTTGTCTCTATTGGCTTGGAATCATGGTTGCAAATCTTAAAAATAGTTTTTATTTATTTTTTTTATTTTTTTCATTTTATTAAAAAATAATTATTTAATGTATTTTTTTTAAAACCGGTTCATTGAGATCTGATCGCTACCAGTTAGACCAGTTCCGGTTCGAAACCCGGTTCATTAGCTCCACCGATCCGGTCACCGGTTTCGGTTTTAATAACTATTATATATATATATATATATATGATTAATAATCTTTACAAGACACTACTTTTTGTTTCTGTTGTAGATTGTTGGGTGAATATTTGTTACCATCGCCAAATACTTTACCTTGAACATATCGAGATCTACGTGCTATTATGAAACACTTTGGAATGGAATATAACACTATAGATGCATGTCCTAAAGATCATATTATATATTACGGAGAACATGCGTTGAAAAAGAATGTCTGAAATGTGGTACCAGTAGATATCGAATAGATCAACTAACCAAAAAGGTGCCTCAAAAGTTTCTTCGTCATATTCCCATAATTCCACGTTTGCGGTGAATTTTCAAGTGTAACAGCATAGCACAGTTTATGGATTACCATTCAAAGAATAGAAGTGGAGATGGTGTTCTTCGAATGCCTACAGATGGTTCTGCATTTAGAGAAATCGAGGAAAAATATGTAGATTTTAAAAATAAACCTCGTAATGTCAGGCTTTCATTGGCAGCTGATGGTGTTAATCCATTCGGAGAGCTTAGATCTACTTACTCAGTGTGGCCTATTTTCGTTATCAACAATAACATTCCTCCTTGGATGTCAATAAAGAGGGAGCACATAATGTTGACTATGATTATTCCAGGTATTTGATACATTATTTCTTTGAATGTAACATTTTTATTTCTCTCGTTGTTTGCATAAATATATATTTTATTTATTTACTTACTTATATATACATATATCATGGGAGTAATTATTATGTACCGTAATTTTTAACAATTAGGTAAGTACCAGGTCAAAGATATGAATGTATATATTGAGCCTCTTATCGATGAGCTAATACAGTTATGGCATGGCATCACTATGTATGACATCACCAAACCAATCAAGCAGAAGAGATTTCAATGTCGTGGAATTCTTGTATGGACAATTCATGATGCCCCAGGACTAACACATGTTTGTGGTATGTAATATTTCGTTGCACTTTAATATAATACATAATTATCTAAATTATATATACCATATTGCATGTTTTAAAAATGATCTCATAGTATATTAATTGTTATTGATCCATCTATTGCAGGTCTTCAAACAAAGGGTATATTTGCATGTCCAGTTTGTGGCCCTAAGATGAAGTATCGTCATTCACCAGACTTAAAAAAGATGGTGTTTGATGAGTTTAGGCACTTCCTCCCTAGGAACCATAAGTATAGTACTACTGAAAAACATCTTTTCAATGATAAAGAAGAAACTAGATTAAAACCACGAACAATGACACCTCAGTTGTGGATGTTGGAATATAACATAATTAATAATCGTTGAGCAGCTAGTACGTAATTTGTGTATATATATATATATATATATATATATATATATATATATATATTATTTTTTTATGTAATGTTTGGAATTTTTGTTTTAACTAATGAATTTATTTTATTGTATTTTTTTTTTCTAAGTAAAAGTAATCTATTAACAAAAGGAGTAAAGTACAGCGGGCCGAGGCCTGATCATTGCCGCGTATTGTGGCATTTTAAACAAAAACCATGGTTTGAGGACTGCCCTACAGGAGGGAAACCAGTCTGAAGCAGTTCATTTAGAAAAAATCCCGCGCAGGGGAACCAGAAAATTAGAGTACTGGAAAAACAGAAGACCATAACATAGATATGAAACAGAAGCATGTTTGTTTTCAGTAGGAGAAACAAAAACTTGCCCTTGAGAATGGGCAGAGCAGAAGCAAAAAACCAGACAAGAGAGGTAGACCTACTCATCAAGAGGAACGTGTTCAACTCTGCACCATAATTCATCAGGTTCCCCGTCAGCATTGTACAAGTCTGCAATAGAGTGGATGACCTTCCCGGGAGGAGGAGGAGTGTCCTTAGCTGCGCTCGCTTGCATCGGTTCATGCCTCGCAGAAGGTTGACCCTTCGCATCCGTGAGCGCCTTGTCGTGCGTGGCCATGATCAACTGACCCTGTAAGTGCTCATTATCTGGGTCCTTCAACCCAACACCCTGCACCGCATCCTGGGCCTCAGAGATGCAACAATCCATCGGAGTAGAGCTGGGGACATTATCCTAAGGCTCTTCATGAAACACGACAGTAATTGAGGCGGTAACACAAGGTCGTATGAGATCACTATTGAAGCCAAAATGAGCGGTGTGGGTTTGAGCAGGAGGAGCGGAAGGAGTGGGTGAAACAAGGCGACGACCCGAGCGAAGAAGGTGTCCTCTGTGAAGGCTGTCAGAATGGAAAGAAGACTCAGAAGAGGTAGACGCGGAGGAGGGAGAGCGACGAGTTTGGCTCCTCGTGGAACCCCTTCTGCAGCGCATTCTCTGTCTAAGGCAAGGCATAGTTGTAGTTGAGTCAACAGGGCCGGGAGGCAAAAAAATGACAGAAGACTGAGGCAGGAGGGTGACAGAAGCGAGCATGCAGGAGTCAATGTGGGAGAAATTGAGATTTTCTCCAAAATCCAAGCAACAGTTGAGGCAGCTCCTTTTTCCAGTTACAGTTCGCACATTAGAGAGCCCTACTCCTGGAGCGCACCAAAGATTAACAGGCATGGGAATGATGTGAAAACCAGAAGAGCGCTCCATTATAACAACCCAATCTACCATGCAAATGTGAATCGAATGCAATAATCCACCGTATGTATGAACCGGGGGCTGAGACATGGCGCAGCAAGCAGAGGTGCATCGAGGAGCGAGATGAGAGTTGTTTCGAGTGCCTAGAGTAAATGGCATTAAACCCTGTACATTCGAATTTAAGAGCAGCATGACACTCTGCTTGTGGATGGGCAAGTGGCGTCCCTTTATGCCACTCATATCACACTAATCTTTGAACTACTTTTATAGGGATTTATTGTATTTTACTGTTAATATTGTTAGATTTATTTTATTCTTTGATACCAAGGTCATCGTCGCGGTGAAGGTACTAATATTGTACTTCCACCTGGAATGAAATATTATCCTTCTCAATTCGCGAGGTTGCCCTACTATGAGGACCTAAAAATAGCTCATTTGTTTGATACAATGCATGTCGGGAAGAATGTGACAGAAATGTTATGGCGAACCATAGATGGTGCACATGAGAGAGATAAAATTGACAAAATTTGTGCTGACATTGAGAAATCAAATCATGCAATGAAAAGTGTGATCAACGGATCAAATAACAATGGAGGTCGAAATTATAATAATATTCCATGGTTATTAACAGAACAACAAAGCAATCATGTAAAAGAGGTTGTTAGAAGAATTAAATTTCCAACAGGTTTTGCTTCAAACATAAATAATATCTTAACGAAGAAAGGTGACTTCAGTGGGGTGAAAATACATGATTGGCATACCTTTGTTAAGGTAATTTTTTTGGTATACGTTTTTGTATGTTATTGCTTGAATACATATTTTAAATTTTCCTTTTTTTTTTGTTTAATTTGGAAACCAATAACGATTCATTTTTTATTGTTATAGTATGTTCTACCTGTATCTCTCCCAAACGACTTCGACAACAATGTCAAACAAGTTATATATGGT
Source organism: Pinus albicaulis (assembly GCA_034641835.2). Lineage (NCBI taxonomy): Eukaryota > Viridiplantae > Streptophyta > Pinopsida > Pinales > Pinaceae > Pinus > Pinus albicaulis. Next base: position 795,602,982 of record CM076572.1, on the reverse strand, counting down.
CTTATTAAATACATGAGGTAAGTAGTTTTGATTTATACGCAAAATCTAATTGCTACAATTTCTTTTAGTACTTGATGAAATGATGTATTAATTTACTTGTAATGAAATATATATTATGTTTCATTGAAATAACCTTGCGTAATGATTTGCAGATGGTTGTCATTGAAAGAAATCCATCAAGATGAAATAAAGTATTGGAAGAGAGAAATTCCTCGGCTAATGTGTGAAATGAAAAAGTATCTACCTCCAACATTTTTCAATGCACAATAACACTACTTGATACACCAAGTTGAGGAGATTGAAATGTGTGGACCAGTACACACAAGGTCAATGTGGATGGTCGAGAGGCACCTGAAATCCTTGAAGGCTTTGGTTAAACAAAGAGCACGACCTGAGGGTTCTATGGTGGAGGGATATGTGGTATATCAATCCATGGTGTATATTAGTCATTATCTTCCTAAATTAGCTGCGCCAGCCATGAAGGAGGTGGATTGCATTTGGGATGTGAACTCCATCAAAAAATTTGAAGAGGAGCACCTGTTGGGAAAAGGTAGAATGAAGAAAGTGAGAGGTAAAAGATTTATTATGTATAATACATATAATGTTTCATTTTTTTACATCATATATATGGTCATTATATTCATTTAGGTCTTATTCTTTCATAGTTTATTAATTAATATAATTTACCATGGTTATAAGTAATATTTATTAATATTGGTGAATTATTGTTTTTATATTCAGGTGCTCAAGATTATGAGGCACTACTTTTATACATTGCAAACAATCTTGAGTGGATGAGTGAATGGATTGAAACATGTAAAGCACGTAACAAATTATATTTGGGTGCCACTCATAACCTCAAGGTAGATTGATTGAGAAAGCGTATCGTAGTGGAATGGAAAGAGAAAGCATTATATGAATGAAGCTCCGATTATATATATGGTTTAAGAAGAAGAATGAAAGGAGGTAAGCAATTAATTCACCTATTTTATTCATTGCTTATTTTATACGATATTTATAATGTAACAAGAAGTTTGATTTTTCAATTAATTTTCATGCTGTGTAAATTATATGTTTAATTATTAATTGAGAATGCGTCTTTTTCATATTTGGCATATTGCAGTTGAAACACCACAAGGCTATGTGGTGCAATGGTCGTCAATTTCGCGTTAAACAGTTGGATGATAACAAGAAAACTTCTGATAGTGGGATAACTGCAGTATTCCAGGTCACTAATGTTTCCTCCAGGAGTGACAGACATCCTCGAGAATCTGAAAATATATATTATGGGTTCTTAGATGATATAGTTGAGTGTGACTTTAATTCCTTCAAAATAGTTTTGTTCGACGTCAAATGGTATAGGCTACGAATGAATGTACATGATGATGATAGAACACTTATTCAACATGACAATGGATTTCCAATGGTTAAAACATCGCAGTTTGAAGCAGGAAAAGATCGCTATGTTTTTCCAAGCCAATGCGAACAAGTATTTTACTCAGAGGTTCCAGGTGAGAACGAATGGTCATTTACTATTAGATATGATCCAAGAGGAGGGCCAGTAGAGTATAATGTAGAGGAAGAAGATGATGCAGTGGTAGATGAGCAGGAAGATGCATTGACAGACGAAGAAGATATCTTAGAAGATGAACCAGGCATAGGAGATGAGGCAACAATTATTGATGATGATGTCGATGAGGATATTATTGAAAATGACATAATTGATGATGATGATGACATGGTTGATCATTTCAACACCATTTCTAAATCAGATGTTGATATAGATGTCGATCAGTTGGATGAAGATCAAGAAGATACATAAGAATAATATTGATACAGATGTTATGTTCGAGTATGAGCTGGTATGTTATAACTTTATATTTTAATATGTAGGAATTATTGTCTGTTGGGAAAAATACTGAGAGGGGGGGTGAATCAGTATTTAGGGCTAACTGAAAACTTTTCACCAGATATTTTATTATGCTGTTAATTCTTTACTTAGATTATTGCATCATTATTTTAGTAAACATGTGAAAAGAAATAACAAAATAAGCCATTACACAAAAGGAACACATATGAACACCAGTATTTAAGGTGGAAACCCAATTTGGGAGAAAACCACCGTTGCTGTCGTCTCAGTCTTCAATATTTATTATAAAGAAAACATCTTATAATTTTGTGCTGGCGCAGACTCATACTAGCACGCAGGCACCAACCTGTAGAAGGCCTCAACCTTCTCTCGTTATCCAGCCTCTCCTGGAAGGGAGCTTCGACCCCCTGATTTAACACCAGCTTGAACTGGCAGAAAGCTTCCACTTCTATGCAGAAGACTTCAACCCTCAGATCCACCAAATTTCTTCAATTTCTTCATCAGACTTGCATCAGATCTTTATTATTTTGTTGATCTTCCTAGAGCTTTTTCATTTCCTCGATCAACTCCATAGGTGCATCATGGATTCAATGTTATAAGACAACAGAGTTCGATCATGCAGATCTCATAAAGAGATTTTTATTTACAATGCCTCTGCATGCACACCTTGTACTATGATTCTCATCACCTTATATAGTTTATGCCTTTATTGAAACCATGGGTCAAAACCATTCAATTGCTAATGGTATTATTAAAAGTCAAACCAATCCAAATTGAAATCTCGATCTTTGTTCTTCCATGCTCAAATTGTCCCAAAGGTAATCTCTATCTCTGCCAAATAATACTATAGCCAAGGTAAAGTACCAATAATGTGCCGCTGATGGTTTTCTTTCTTTTATTTATCAAATTCATGGAATTTGATAAATAAATATTATTCACAACCTTTGGAAATTAAATATATGATAGAACTTTATAGTAATAATCAGCGCTTTTATCAAAATGTTTTTAAATAGACCTTTGGTTCCAGCCCCACATACATAATCGACAACCCAATCAATATAATTTAAAAAACTGGGGCCCATCGCTTACGATCGTTTCCATCCGACGGAGGAGAACATATCGCTCGGCATCAGATGATCCGACGGATATCGTTCGTTGATGATGCACGGATGATAACGCGCGATGGCGCGCCGTACCTTGGGTAAATTTCGCGCATCTATAGCAAATGAACATCGTCCAATGACCCCTTCCCAGATCAACGGTGCTTATCAATATCACTGGGCATCCTAGGTCGAGCAATAATTCGTGATGGTGCGCAGTGACAAGAGGTTTTGTGGAGTCGTACAAGGACGCGTGTCGCGCGTTCTATGGAATCACTCCCAACCTCTTAAAAACTGCTTGCCCGTCGAAGGTGGTGCGATAGAAACCACAAACCACCTTCATTGTTTTCTCGGTCACGGTTTCGCTCTTCCACGCAGGGTTCCGTCCCGCTTCCATTTGTTATGTTCCACCTCTTTCCTTCCAGGTTCCATTCATGATTCCAAAGGGTTAGTCTGTGTTCCACCGAAAGTTCAATGCCAAATACTCTGTTTTAGTTCTTTCGCGTTATAACTGGTTTTCTCTCGCTCCTCGTTCCTTTCTCCATGAAAGCCAGTCAGCTCCTTACTAATAGCATAGACCCTTCCATCATATATTTAACGAATATATATAACTCCACTTTCTACTAGTTTGGATACACTATCAACCGTATTAACATCGGTTCCTCGATCAACATACAGAGCACAGGGTTTCTTACGGATGTAAATTATCCTTCATCAGGATGCATACATATGTTCACACATGAATTAACTCGTCCTTATTTATATCGATTCTCCATTAAATACAGAGCTTTCCATCAAGGACAATCATATAATAGGATACAGGAAACATATTGCCAACATTGTCTTTAAATAATTTACTAATTATGCGGGTTTGTTGCATGTTGTTTATTATTTAAAACCAATAAATAATGGCCTTACTATTGTTTATTATTTCACAGGATTCATTTGATTCTATGGTCAGGTCTCTGAAAAAACCAATTAAACGCTTAAATAGTCAATATCTAGAAGACAGGATTTACCCCCTCCGTAAATTGCTGAAAAACCGGCTTTCAGCTCAGCTCGCTATGCTGAAGACGAGGGTGGATTTGCATGATCAGTTGAATGAAAATGAATCAGATATTCGGGATGTTTTTTAGGGCAGATCCATAAGCCCCATAGATGAAGATCCCATTGCTGCAGAATTTCTGTCTGCGTTGAAGCACAAGTATAGTGTTGTATCGGAATACAAATCAGAGGAAAACTATACCAAGTCTAAATCAACTGAATCCAGTTCTAGTGCTCTTGAACTTACCGAATTAAAGCCAGAAGTAGGATTTACAATCTCTAATGGGAATGGGTATGGTAGTTCCAATATTGGATTGGATGTCCGGAGCTCTGCAATAGGCACTGGACCTGATCGTAATGAACCCCAACTAATTCAATGTGATGAAAATATGGACTTTGATGATGATCAGGAAAACAAGCCAGAGCATTTTGGCAATATTGAAGAAACTGAAGAGGTTTCCCGTGATCGATTGAATCAACTCAGCCATAAGACATCTACTGCAGGCTCGTTTGTATCAGAAGGAGAATCGGTTTTGCTTTCCCATGATGATGGATGCTGCTCTTTTCACGATATAGCAAATTCAGAGGTGTGGAGGTTTTAATTATTGTACTTAATTTTGGGGTTTATGGGTGTTATAATTTATACATTTTTGGATTTTCTATTAGAAATAAGGAAAATCCTAGGGGTTAGATTATTCTCATGGTTTAAATTTCTATATTTGAAATAAAATTCACCAATTTCTATTTAAAAAAATGATTTGCCTAAATATTTGATGTAGTTTAAATAGGATGTAGTTCATTTCAAAGACTGTTGAAATTTTCTAGAAACTATGATTGGGATTTCAAGAATATTTGTGCACTCTTTAAATTTTCCCTTAACATAAAGGGCAGTTGATGTATGAGTAATACTCAGTATTGTTTTTTTCCAATCTCCAGGAGAAGGCTGAATATAAAGCTTCATATGGGCTTACCCCAAACATGTGGGGTGATTGCTGGTTGATCAGAGCAGCTGGTTCAGATGGTCGCTCTGGTAAATATGTTGTGGCAGCATCTGCAGGTTGTACATTGGACTCAGGTTTTTTTTCATGGGACTTTTATAATAAAGAAATTATGGCATTCCATACTAAATCAGAGGCCTTCACTTCAACGTCCAGTACCATCTCTCCAGTTTTGGCAGAGAGGGATGTCTCGGGGAGAAATTTTGGCTTTGCAAATGTTGTGCCAAAGAATCAACATTGGTGGTACAGGCCATGTGGGCCTCTTATGGTATCTACTACCAGTGCCCAAAAGACAGTTAATATTTATGATATTCGTGATGGAGATCCTGTGATTTCAATGTGTTTGTTTTGAAAGTTTAGGTTTCATAGTAAATCATCAATGGGCTCTAAAATAAGGCCACATTTAAATCTTGGATACATGTTTCATGCCAAAATCAGTTGTATCTTCCATAAATACACAATATTGGACCACTCTGTATAAATCTACTTCTCGGACAATATTACATCTCCCTCATTATACAAGTGGTGTTCTTACATGCATAGCAAAGGCATTGTTTTGGCAATCATTTTTTAAGTCACTAGATATTGTGGGTACAAGGATCTAGGGTCTCCACATGAAAATGTGTTGCCCGGAGACTCACTCTGCCTGTCCTTAAATTTGTAAACATAGTAGTATGCCAATGCTTCTTTCATTTTGTATGCATAAGACGATTTTTTGTCAAAGTCCATAATTTTTTTTAAGTTTTATCCATCCCATTTTTGTTGTGAATGCACAGGTTTTTGGCTCAACACATATCTGTTATATCTTTGTACTTTTCCTTTACTAACTATTTGAACTTTCTAGTTATATTTAGAGGTGTCTTTTAAGGGATGAGGGGAATTACTTGGATTTAGTGCTGCCAGGCTTATCATTTATTCTCCAAATGAAGCCCTGTAATCTGTAACACTATATGGGCATGCAAATCACTTGTTAAAATATAGTTGATACAATATGTTGTACATGAAGCCTGGAATTGTGTACATTCCTGGAATATATTAATTTGCAGGCATGCTTAAAAGAGAGATAGGGTTTGATAAAATCAAAAACCCTGAACATGAAGAAAAAAAGAGGCAATTATTTTATATAGATAGAACCAAGACACTATCTCCTCATTAATAACAAAACCTCAGTCCAAAAATCATATGTACAAATTCTAGAAGTCAAAAGTTGAAAATTTCTGAAATGGAACCAGGCCCTTTTCAAAAGAATAAATTTAGTAAAAACGAGGGTGAAGAAAGTTATCTTATCAAAATTTCCACATACCGTGTTAGCAAGGAATGACTCCGAGTCTTGAGCAGTGAGACTGAGGAATTGCTCTTTTGTTGCAGGTTGCAGTTCTCTTCTCCAACACGATGAAAAGAAAATTCTTAGCTCTGGAGTCTGAAGCCCGAGTCACAACTTGGAAGTTGGTAAGGAAAATTATCAGGGTTGTTGCCAGTTGGCTTGGAGTTCGCAGCCTCATTAATTTTCTTTAATGCATTTCCTTCAATGCTGCAGTTGTCCCTGGCCAGCAACCTTTACAATAAAATTTATTAGACCCGTCACGCTACGAGGAAAATTTGACGTGATCACTGATCATTGATTTCTTATTGTGATAACAAACATTGGAGATTTACTGTCCTGTTTTAAAGTTTCATTTTTTTTTTAAATTGAAACCGTTGTCGGTATACCGACGCCTTGTAAGCGTCGCTCTTCTACATTTTGAACGATTTCCATTTTCGTCGGTCTTGTGACGTCTGTCGATATTGCGACAGTTCTCGAAATGTCGGAAGAGCGACAGCACAAAGACGTCGGAAGGGCGACGTTCAAAATTTCGAACCAAATTTCGTCGGAATTGCGACAGTTCTTCCTGGCGTCGATATTGCGACGCTTCTGGAAAGCGTCGATCTTGTGACACTTTTGCAATACGTCGGTCTTCTGACATTTTTGTACGGCATCGGAAATGCGACAGTTTGGACACGTCAGAAGAGCGACAGTATAAAGATGTCGGAAGAGTGACGTTCAAAACGTCAGACGACATTTCGTCGGAATGGCGACACTTTACAAACGTTGGAAGAGCAACGTTAAAAACGTCAGACTAAATTTCGTCGGAATGGCGACATTTTACAAACGTCAGTTTGGGAAACGTCGGAAGAGCGACGCTGTTTGGAAGCGACGGAAAAAGTGTCGGTAGTGCGACACTTTGTAAATGCGTCGGAATTGCGACCGCATGACAAACCACGTTTTTCCCGTCCTCCAACTGTCGCTCTTGCGACGACTGTGTGTCGGAATAGCGACGATTTGGCCGTCGGAAATTGCACCAAATTTTCTAGTGAGAGAGAGGGCAGCCATGTGCGGGATAGAAGGTGGAAGGGCTACCTCCTGGATTCCATCGAGCTTTTTCACAAATTTTGAGATCGATGACCTAGGGCGAGGAGGAGCCAAAGAGTTGATCAAGGCGGAAAAAGCCTGGGCCTGATTCAGAGAAAAGGCCACCTTCGAGGAGGACTCCAGAGAGGCCATGCACGAGCAGGAACAACAATCAGCAGCTAGAGCGCTGCAGGTAGAACACGAACTCAGATTAGCAGCACAAAATTTTAGTTGTTAACAATAGTATTTATTATTAATTAGTGCCCAAATTAAATTTTAATAAAAATAAAAATAAAAATAATAATAATTGAAAAATAAAATCATCTAAAATTATAAAAATTAATTTAAATTTTAATAAAATAAATAAATAATAATAATTAAAAAATAAAACATCTAAAATTATAAAAATGATATTGTTTAACAGTACAAACCTCAAACATACATTACCTAAAAAAATCCTTTAACTCTGAAAGCTAATATTCACATGATGCTCATACTCAACAAAATTATTTCTAAAAACTCATCGATTTGACATCCATGAAAACACCCTATACATCTTAATTCGCATTAAAAATAAATAAAAAATCTCATAGATGAGAGACCCGAAAAAATTGACCTTGACCTACATTTTAACAAGACTCTCTTTTAATAAAAAAATATTTATTTATGATTAGATTTTATATTATTCATATTTTATAATAAAAAATATTATATTTAAGATTGTTGAGAGAGGTTATAAATTTGCTTTAAAAATTATTATTTTTTAAATTTAATGATTTAAAAATATATATATATTATAAAAGATGTTTAAATTTTTTAATATATTGAAAATAGATTCAAGATTATCAAAACCTTATAAACACTTAAAATCTTGAAATTTAACAAACTCAAAATTTTTAGAAATTTTAACAAAAATTATGTCTAAATTTCCAAATACAATTTTATTTAGAGCGACGTCAACGAGAAAAAAAGTATCGGTGTGGTCCATCATCTTATCTCAACATTACAAATGGAGCCTGCGTAATTTGACAAAATCATTTTGCCGACCTTGTTCCACACAAGTGATGACTAAAGTTATTTGTGACGTCATTCCTGACGTGTTATTTACAGCACCTTTGGCCAAAAAAAGTGGGTGCCAATGAAACATAGCATGAAGTCGTCATTCATGACGTGCTATTTAGATTCGTGTATGAAAAATATTGAATACAAAGACATTTTCCAAGATTCGGGAGAATATTTTTTATATTTAGGATAAATATTGGAGTATTAAAATGGGTCTCGAAGAAGAGGAAAAGTTATATATATATTTATTTATTTAAGTTTGTTATAGGTTAAAATTTAATTTTTTATTATTTAAATTAAAGTTAAATTAATATATTTAAAAATTATGTAATTATAAATTATTAATATTTATAATTTTTTTATACATGAACTTTGGTATAGGTTAAAATTTAATTTTTTATTATTTAAATTAATAAGTAAAATTAATATATCTTAAAATTAAAATTTATATATTTAAAAATGATGTAATTTTAATTATTAATATTTCTAATTTAAAAAGAAATTATAGAAAAATATATAATAAAAAAAAAAATTAATAATAATATTACTACGAAAGATATTTTTATATAAAAATAATATTAATAATTAAATTATATATATATATATATATATATATATATATATATATATATATATATATATATATATATTAATTATTTTAGATTAAATTATATACTTGTGAAAAATATTTTTATGATCATGATGAACATCTACTAAAACTTATATTCTATATAAAAAATATAAATGTTTTAGTCATTTAAAAATGTCTTTTATTCATTATGAGTTCAACATATTACTAACTAGCATTTTCACTATACATGAAAAGAAACGCCGGAGAAACGGTGGGTTGACCGTACGGTTTACGGTATCAGAACAGTCAATTTAAATCAAAACTATATTGGGGACGAGTCATGCCTTTAGTTGGACTTCGGGCCAGAGAGGAGAATAATTTTAAAAAAAAAACCATTACAACAAAGGACAAATTCGAAAAGCAATTAAATAATGCATTTTACCTTCACTGAGTGATAATGTAACCTCGTTGAAAAAGATGAATCTGAGCTTCGAATTGTCGGAAGGAATTTGGTAAAATAAGGTAAGAATGAAGTGGATTAGGGGTGCAACCTCACTAGAACATTTCACAAGAAATTGCATGCAGACATCAAGTAGAAGAGATTCTTAACTGGGGGAGATAAATGAGCGATGAACACCGAAACCCTAAAGTTTTCAGGCCTCGGCCTTAGGCCATCTGGTTCTGGCGGGGCTCTGGTTGATGTGACAGGTGTACGCCCACTTCTGAATCTGACTCAACTCCTGGGCCAAACGGCACTCCCCTCAAGGCATCTGCATCGTGGCTGGCAGTACAGGTTTTGATTAACTGGCTAAAAGAATGGGGTTAACCAAAATCTATCGTTTTTGTTCCCTGCGACAGTGTTTTGTGTTTAGGGTTTCTGCTCTGGAGAGGGTTTTGCGGTTTCACCATGTCGGTTTAAGAAGCATTGTTGGCTATAGAGATGGGTTATGACAGTGAGTCGGTCAAGCTTGAGCCAGCGCCCAAATATCTCCTTACGTGTTGGGAGCATGATGTTTCTGAGAAAAACATTGAACTCTTCTTTCCCAACAGCGCGGACCTGCAAGTTCTCAGCAAGGAAGTGGCTACTGGGGGGCTTTCATCTGGGGTAGGTTTGTTAGAAGAAACCCTTCAGAGTACTTGGAGCGGGTGTTGGAGGGATGGGCTTCTCCCAGAACCAGTTCGAAAGCGAAATCCTATGTCCGAAGGAAGGGATAGAGTGGTTCCGCAACCTCCACAGCATTTTTCTCTGGTGGTGGCTCAAGGTAACCCTTTTTTTCTTGTTTTTACTGGTGGTATAGAGGATATTGTAGGCAGCTACGGGTTTCAAGGGCTTGCAGGCTTCAAAGCCTTAGGCGAAGGGAGTCACTCTAGAAGAGCACCTTTGGGAGGATACTCTAAGGGTGATCTGGTAGGGTTTCAGAAGTCTGTGTTGGGTCAGGGTTTTCTTACTACTGGAGTTTTCGTGCCCTTTGTGCCTCATGCTCTAGGGTTTTCTCAGGGTGGGGGTGGCCCAACTACTCATCTAGTCTAGGGTTTCCTCGAATGAAGCAGTAGACAAACTCCCCCAAGTCTCGGTATCCGAAAATCAAGGGACAGATCTGTGCAAGGGGGTAACCCCTAAGTCTAGGGTGCAGTAGGAATGGCGGGAGGAAGAAGAGGGTCCAAAGGATTCTGAAGGAAGGCGACCAAGGTCGCCTAAGTCCGCTGGGATGGATGCACCTGTTACTAAAACTCTTGGAGAGGGGGAGGGAAACAAGGAAGTCATGGATGGTAAGAGGAAAAAACCAAAATCCATCAAGAAAAAAGATAATAGACCAAGTTGTTTATTGGGTGTGGACATCAGCATAGAGCAAGCCATGGAAGCATCAAAAACCATTCTGGTTGGAAGAGTGAGAGGCAGGAAGTATTCGGCTGATTATATCTCTGACTGGGTCCTCAATTAATGGAAAGAAGCCCTGGGTCAGCCCACAAAGATCAAAAACTTGGCCAGGGGATGGTTCAGTATTAGATTCGACCGTAAAGATCATGTGGATTGGGTTCTGGGAAGGAATTGGTTTTTTGGGAAGAGACCAATCCTTTTTCGTCGATGGACCCCCTTATTCGATGCAGAGAAAGAAAATATGGCGGAGTCCCCGGTATGGGTCAAACTCCCTCACCTCCCTATGTAGTTTTGGACAGATTCTGCTTTCATTTCCATTGGAAATACTTTGGGCAAATTTTTGGAGGTGGACAAATCCTACATTCAATCAAGGGACTGGAGTGTGGCATGGATCCTGGTCAGTCTTAATCCCAGAGAGGGTTTGGCGGATGCAATGACTCTGAAGTACAGGGACCTAGAATTTTTGTAGACTTTGGACTACGAGAAACTTCCTTTTCGCTGCAATAAGTATGGGCACTTGGCGAAGGAGTGCCCTCTTGGCCACCGACACCGCCGTAGACAGAAGAAACCCTGCAAGCAGGAGGGAGCCTCTTTTCATGAAGAGGAGGGGCATGAGCAGGCAGCTATCTTACACCCCACTAAGTAGGTGAAGAACCCTGAAATTGAGGAGACCTTGGTGCAGGATCAAGAGGTGGGTGCTATCACATCCTCCTCTCCTCCAACTATTCTGGCGACCTCCCTGGTTCCCCTTCCAGTTTCTGAAATTATTGGGGCGTCTCAGGCGGGTACGTCTCTTTGCCCTCCTTTTTCCTTATACTCATATGTTTGCTACTCTATTTCTGATTTTGTTGGGCCTGGTCCTTCCAAGCAGATCCCCAATGATCTCTTTGCTTTAAATCTGTCTAAATCGTCATTAGATAGCGTCATCCTATCTATCTCGAACCCCTCTGAGCCTGTCCTTTCTCCCTCTGAGGATGGCCCGGCTCCACCTAGTCCCCTAGCTCCAACTACTGAAATCCCACCTTATAACCTTAGACCTTTGGCCAACCATAAAGGGAAAGGGATGGTTGTAGGAGGGCTTGCATCGAACCCTGTGGCTTTTGGTCCAAGGAAGTTGAGGGGAAGAAAATCTAACCTTTCCAAGGCCCAGCTAAAAGCAGTCGTAGACATAGCTGATGGGAGGTAGATGTCAATCCCTATGGTGCTTATAGTAGAGCGACCACCCCCCCAAGGTATCCAATGATATTTCTATCCTTCAACTGTAGGGGCTTAGCTAGCCAGCCAAAAAATCTAGCCTTTAGAGAATTTATTCACTCTTAAAATTCGGATGTCATTATGTTGCAGGAAACTTTGGGGAAAGGGGATGAAGTGATCAGTGTACTCTCTAAATTGATGCATGGTTGGGCTTTTCATGCTCTTGATGTGGCAGGCAGATCTAGGGGTGTGGTTTCAGGATATAATTCGAAGAAGCTAAGAGAAATCTCCTCCTGGGGTTCAAAAAATTGCTTGGCCATGGAACTCTACTCAAATGAACTGAGCCTCTCTTTCCTCTCTTTGAACACCTATGGACCTTGCGTGGACAGGGAACATTTTTGGACCTCTTTTTTTAGAACTTCTTGCCTCTCCCACCCAAATCTGATAATTGGCGGAGACCTGAATTTTTCCTTGGGGGAATCTGAATCTTGGGGAGCCTCAGCCAGACTGGACCCCCTTTCTGATTTTTTCTGGAACAAACTGGCGACATCTCATCTGGTGGATGTCCCCCTTCTTAAACTACGTCCTACTTGGAGGAATCGGCGAGTAGGGGCTAAATGGGTGGGCAAAAAGCTGGACCGATTTCTGTTGTGTGAAGCCTGGGCGGAGAAATTGTTGGTCTACAGACACTGGGTAAAGGAGGAGGTTATTTCAGACCACCTCCCAATTTTTTTTGGAAATGAAAGGTGACGGCAAGAAACTGGGAATCCCATTCAAATTAAATTCTTCCTAGTTGAAGGATGAATCTTATAATGGCCTTTTTCATGCTACATGAAGGAAGGACAACTTCAGCCATGAGGACAATACAAGTTCTTTTTTCATGAACAATCTCAAGAGAATGAAGTGTGCCACCAAAGAATGGGCCCTTCAAAAGAAATTACAGGAGGAGGAGGAACTCAAAAAGATAAATTCTGAATTGGAAAGGTTGGAAGACCCAAAAGGAGCAGGTCATGCCTCTTTGGAGTCAAGGGCTAGAATTAAGAAGTTGGAAGCCTCTCGGAGGCATTTTCTCCAAATTAGGGAAGAAAGCTAGTGGTTGAAATGCCGAGCCATCTGGTTGCAAGCAGGAGATGAAAATACAAAGTTCTTCCAGAATTATGCAAAAGGCCGGAAAAATTCAAATACCATTTGGGAACTCCCAAAGGAGGATGGTGAAATGGCCAAATCCTTTGAAGAACTGGCGACCCTTGGCATTAACCATTTTCAAGCTCTGTTTAGAGCTCCTGTGGAAGTCTCTATAGCGGAAGTAATTAGAGTGGCCCGTTTTTTCCCTAGCTACATTGATGAAGAGGGTAATGATGCCATCATGGAACCAGTTTCTAAATAGGAGGTGGAAGACATTCTTAAGGCTATGTAGAAGGGAAAAAGCCCCAGCCCGAATGGATGGACTGTAGAATTCTTCCAGCATTTTTTCGAAACTATTGGGGACGAGCTGGTAGCTGTAGTAGAGGATTCTAGGAGCTCAAGTTCTATCTATCAACCCTTCAATTCAACCTTCCTGGCCTTGATACCCAAATCCAATCATCCTGACTCCTTTGACAACTTTCGGCCCATTTCTCTATGTACTTGTGTCTATAAAATTATTGCAAAAGTCATTGCCTCTAGGATTAAACCTTTCTTATCCAAGCATATATCCCCTAATCAATTTGGATTTTTGGATGGAAGACAGATTCACGAAGTAGTGGGAGTCGCTCAAGAATCTCTTCATAGTCTTAAGAGAAGTGGTAAGAAAGGGGCAATTGTAAAAATTGACCTTTCAAAGGCCTACGAAAAAATAATTTGGATGTATCTGCGACTTTTGTTGACTCATCTTGGTTTTAGATTTGACTTTGTCAGATGGGTCATGAGTTGTGTTACCTCGTCCTCTATTGCAATTTTGATAAATGGAGCTGCTACTTATTTTTTCAATCCTGAGAGAGGCTTAAGACAAGGGTGCCCTCTCTCTCCCCTTATTTTTCTGTTGGATGTTGAGGGCATTAGATTAATGATTCACAAAGCAAAGATACAAGGTGAGCTAAAAGGAATAGAAGTTGTGGTTAATCTCTGGGTCACTCATCTGCTTTTCATGGATGATATCCTTATGTTTAGTAATGGAAGCATGGAATATTTTCGAACCTTAAAGAGTATCTTGGATCTATTTCTGAAGGCAACAGGTCTCAAAATAAACGAATGGAAATCGACCCTAACTACTTATGGTTTTTCCATAGAGGAGGTGGGTAGAGTTGAAGCTCTCTTGCACTTTGAAATTAAATCCCTTCAGGATAATTTTAAATATTTGGGGTTCCACCTCAAGCCTGATAAAAACCGGATCCATGACTAAAAGTGGCTTCTTGCTAAAATTGAAAAAAAGCTAAATCACTGGAGTCACAAATGGATATCAAGGGCAGGGAGGCTGGTTTTAATCAATTCTGTCTTAATGGCAATTCTGGTGTACTGGGCTAGTCTTATATGGGTCCCTAAAGGTATTCTAGCCTCCATAGACAAACTTTGCAGTATATTTCTATGGGTTGGCTCCAAAGTGGAACATGTTACCCCCTGGGTAGCATGGGACAAAATCATCCGACCCAAGGAATGGGGAGGTTGGGGTATTAAGAATTTTCTCTCTTTCTCGAAATCTCCAGCAGCCAAACTGGCCTGGAGACTTATAATGACCGATTCGCTCTAGTTGTCTACTACAAAAATAAAATACATTGAACAAGGTTCAGCACTCGAATGGGTTTGCATGCCCCTAAAATCTTCAAAAAACGCCTCTGTGGTCTGGAAGGCTGTTGTTGCCTCTGTCCAAATCATCGAACAAGGTCTAGCATGGAATGTGGGAGATGGAGTCCATGTGAGGCTAGGACATGATCCATGGGTCGGGTGTTCAGCCAGGTTTACCCTTTCTCAATATTTGGTAACCTTTCTAAATGACAAGGGCTTCCACAATCTTAGTCAGGTGGTTGATCATCAGTCCTCATCTATTCTGAGGCAAGGGTGGCTAACAGGGACTGGTCTTCACCTTGAAGAGAGATGGATTACTTGCAAAACTCCTCTATTCGGATTACTGATTCAAGGGATGAACTCCGATGGGTACACGCACAGTCTGAAACCTACTCTCCAAAGATGGGATATAAATGGTTGATGTCTCAACAGGGGTGGGAGGCCCCTACCTGGTGGTCCAAACCGATTTGGAAGCTGAAATTTCCATCAAAGACTAAGCTTTTCTTCTGGTGTATCTTACAGAAAAAAGTGCCAACATGGGATTTTCTTCAAAAGAGGGGAAAAATAGGCCTGGGCTGGTGCTCTTTATGCAAATCCATGGAGGAAACCTCCCTTCATATTTTTCTAAACTGCCCCTATAATGTAAGTCTTTGGGCTAAATCTTTAAGGCTCATTAACATCCTTATCAGATGGGAAGGAGAAAATATTCAGCAAGCCTGGACCTGGTGGTGAGAGGAGGCTCCGGATGATAAAGTTTGTACGATCCCTCTCTTGATTGCCTGGGGCACCTGGATTGCAAGAAATTGGGTAATCTTTCAAGATATTCCTTTCCCAATCGGAAGACTGGCTGCAGAAGGTGCAGCCATCTATGACAGTATCCCAACCCCATCTGGTCCTGCTCCACCTCATTGCATCTATCTAGAACTCATCAGGGAATCGGTTCCTTGGGATTTTTTTGATGGAACTTCTGACATCAATGGGTAGTGTGGAGCTAGTTTGGTCATTCATTTATCCCTAGAAAAGTCCCTGCGAGCATCAATTGGTCTCGGGCAAGGGACAAATAATCTTGCTGAACTCAAAGCTTTACATTGCCTTCTCTGTTGGCTGAATTTAAGACAAATAAGGAAGATTCAGATCTTTGGAGATTCTATGAATATTGTGAAATGGTTTAATGGGACTCATCAATGCAGGAATTATATTTTGTTGCCTTTGCTTAAAGAGATTTTTCGGATCAAATGTTATTTCACTGAAATCACTATTTGCCACATTTTCAGGGAATGGAACCAGGACGTAGACCGCCTATCTAAAGAAGGTTCTGAAGAAGCTATGGGGACATGGATAGTGACAGAGATGGAAAACGGGGTTGTTCATCCTTTGGAACAACCCATTTTTGGATAAAAGATCACACTTGCTCCTCTCGTGTATATATCCTGCTGTCTTTTTTTCTATGTTTTTCTTTATGTTTTGATACAAACAACATAACTGCTACACAAACTTATGATGAGTCATAGGATTGTTTTCCTCATTGAGGAGGTCTTGGGACTCTATCAGATAATTGTTTTATCTCAGGAGACCGGGATAGTTTTTACTACCAGTTTCCTCAGTTTTTTATGGAAAGGAAGCCTTGGCTTCTGCAGGCACATAACCATTCCCATCATTATCTCTGTTTCAGATAAAAACCAGGAGATGTGACTGAATGGAAGTGCCCCTTTTATGTTTATTTTGGACAGACTGCTTTCGTGATACCCTTCAGGTGTTCAAGGCAGTTGAGACTACCTTTCTCCTTCGAATAGAAGGAGAATTGGAGTTGATCAGAAATTCTATGCATATGCTATGTGACTATCTATTCATAATAGGAAGTTCGATTTTTTTCTGTGGAAAAAAAAAAAAAAAGAGTTTCTTAACAACGTTAAATTACAACAAGAACAGATAAACCATAAAAGTAGAGTGGTAGGAAATGTATGAAATAAATCAACAAACAGAACTGATAATCAATGTTACCAAAATCAATGATGTGCACCACGAGGGTTTTGATCTGCGTAGAAGACGAACTCCCATCGATATGCATAACAAAGGTTGCGGGCAAGAAATTGCTTAGCCGAAACCAAGGAATGACAAATAATATCAACAAAACTCGCAGACATGTATTGAATTCCACAAACCCTAACATTGATCCGATCCTGCCATCCACACGTCGGAGATCTGGGATAGAATGAATTCCTGCAGATGAGAGGATTTCGCTCCCTTTACACTTGTTCAGATTCTATCATGAACGATGAATCTCAACATTATCCCGAACTCAAACTCCCATAATGAAACACCTTCGGCGTAATTATCGATTTTTTATTTTTAAAATTTATGAATTATATATATATATATATATATATATATATATATATATATAGTCATGAAATGAAACTTTAAATCTAAAAATAATAATAATAAAATATAAGTCAATTAAAAAAGTAAATTGTAAAAATAGTAAAATAATAAACAATTCAATTGGTCCTGATGATGAACCTCATTGGTTGGTTCAAAACGCGTCGACAATGTTCCATTACATGTGATTACTACCGAAAGAATTTTATAATTGTGACATTGAAATTGTCATAATGTAATTTTGTTTTTATTAATGCTACAATAGATTTATCTTTATTTGAGATTTATCTTTTTATAAATTTAAAATGATTATTAATAATATTATTTATATTTATATAAATCCATATGCATTTAACATTTTTTTTAGGCATAGTCTAACTTACGAAATGACTTTTTTCACAATGTTTATTTAGGTTAATTTTAATCAAAATTTGACAAAGATTTTATTAATTTGAGTTGTTAAATCGATTTATGCATTCAAAAATGTATTTTAAACAACAAAAAATCTTGAAATTGTATTTCCTTTGGTGAATTCTTGTGAAAAAAGCTATTTTGTTTATAAGTTAGACTAAGCTGATTTATAATGTTTAATATTAATATTTTTAGTTATTTTCATTCTTAATCAATTTTTAAAATTTTAAACAAATTTTATGAAGTGTATTAAAGTTTTGAAAAAAAAAATATTAAACTAAATATTCTAAACTAAAAAATAATTTAAATTGATCTTTTGAAAGCTATTTTTTTAACGTAATATTTTTCCGTAATTGCTTAATGACTAATTTTATGTGATTTTAACTTGAATTGTGAGATATAAAAATTATATTAAGAAAAGAAAAAAAAATTATATATATATATATATATATATATATATATATATATATATATATATATATATCCGTCAAGTGTCATAAAAATGATTGTTATTGCAGTACAATACGATGTCATGTGGATAGTTTCCTGCCATAATTTAAGCAAGTAGTTGCAAAAAAAATAGATAGAAGCGAGATATAAACCAGTGTAATATATATATATATATATATATATATATATATATATATAATTCAAAATTATTAATTAAATACATATATATATATATATATATATATATATTTAAGACGACGCAATATTACCCTTTTTAAACCATCATTTTCCTTTGTGAATTGAACATGGAACGACGCTAGATATCTACATAAGCTCTCTTAACACAAGTAGTTGTCTAAATAGCCTTGAACAAAGTGGAGGGTGAAATACAAATCTAGTAACAGAGGAGATATTGACAGATGGTCGGTCCTCAGTGCCGTGATTTGCCTCCTCAACTAGATTTAGGCGCGGGTATTGGACGGATGGAGACATTCAAACATTTTTCGGCATACATTACCGCTTCTCCAGACGCCAAGGTGGGTGTCATTATTGTTTTCAATGCCTTTAGTACATTAATCTCAGCCTTTAATTCTATTTTAGTTGGCTGATTTTTTTGTTTGTTTCTGTAACTTCCTCATATGTTATTTCCATTTCTCTTTAATCGAAATTTTGAGAACTTCCTGGTTGTTTAGACGAGTGATGACTATTGATCTATTCAATAACATTTCTGATGTTTTCCATCTGAGTATCTACCATTAGGACATTACTAAAGTCCTACGTACAAATGTCCTAAACAGATGGATCTCATATTTTTAAGGGGAGGTACCACTTATTTAGCAATAACTTACTTTGTTTTGGAGGTTACCCATCATGGTTTCTTTTAAACATTAGTAAGACATTGTTTTTTATCACTCTTTGACATCTTACATATTCACTTGTTGACCTATACCAGTCTCTTCCATAAGCCTTCTTTATGATTCCATTCTAAACGTGGTGTCTCAGCACCAAATATGTATGCTCTAGAACATATAGCTTGTTTATATAAACTTATATCATAATCAAGTTGTTGATGAACAATATGAAGGTCTTAATCTCTGTTATTGAAAAGACCTTCGATTCAATTATATGCATGTTTGTTGCATAAAGAAAATCTAGTTGCTCGTACAACTTTACATCTAGTGAGTGGTAACTTTAATATAATCGGCTTAAATTCATCTTAAATCTGGATTTACCAAGTGCCCAGAGCGATAGTCAGTAGTTAAGATGGATCTAACCTAGCCCTTCATGTTTATGAGGAACAATTTAAAGGCATTAATGTTTACATAAATTTATATCATTATCAAGTTGATGATGAACAGTCTCACAGACTTAATCTCTATTATTGAAATGACCTTCCATTCAGGTGTACGCATGCTTATTGCATAAAGAAAAGCCAGTTTCTCTTACAAGATTACTGTTAGTGTAGATGATGTTGGGTAACTTTAATATAACCAGCTTAGATCCATCTTAAATTCGGATTTACCAAGCTCCCAGATGGATCAAGTAAGGAGTTAAGATGGATCTAACCTTGTACTCTTACATTCAATAATGGATTTCCTCACACCTTTAAATAGACTTTATCATAACAAATACCATGGTTATGCAATACCAAAGGCTGTTAAACCATGGTAACTGTTTCTCTTACAAGATTACTGTTAGTGTAGATGATGTTGGGTAACTTTAATATAACCAGCTTAGATCCATCTTAAATTCGGATTTACCAAGCTCCCAGAGGGATCAAGTCAGGAGTTAAGATGGATCTAACCTTATACTCTTACATTCAATAATGGATTTCCTCACACCTTTAAATAGACTTTATCATAACAAATACCATGGTTATGCAATACCAAAGGCTGTTAAACCATGGTAATTTTATAGTTTAACTTATGTCTATAATTTTATAGTTAAAATAATAATTAATAATTTATTTATTTTTTAATTTTAATTTTTGAGAGATTTGCGTCTCTTATTTTTTTATTTAATTTAATATAATTTATTTTTAATTTTGACCAAGTCAAAATTTTTATGGGCTCGAGAGCACCTCTCAGTGCAACGAAATAGGAAAATATTGACATTTGACTAAGCAACAATAAGGTTGCATTCAAATTTTATATAACCTTTCTATGTGCTTAGTAAATTTGGGATTGAGAACTAGTTTTAGTACATTTGGGATTAAGATGGATTTGTACTAGTTTAAAAAAACCAAGACTCATGGTTCATTTCAAATGATAACCATCCATTCAAATTATTATTTTGCACTCACTTTTTTATTACTTAATCAAACTATAACACATGAATTACACATGCAAGGTTTGCCTAACAGAATTTAAAGACACTAATGCTAACTCGATTTATAGATTGAAAATTTTCAACCTCATTTAACAATGTTCCATATTAGTATGAGATATTTTAACATGACTTCCTATGTATGAATGAGGCTATGTATTGTGTTAACTAAGGATGGATAAATTTACATACATTCCAACTAGGAGAAATATTGTACTTTGAGAGAGAGGCAACAAGTTGACATTGATAAACATTTTAACAATTGTGAAATGGTAGACTTTCAGCGTAATGGAATATGATTTTCAAGTCATTGGGAAAAGTGCAACTATGTAAATGGCAAGGATGAATGCCTAAGCAAGGAAGAGTACCTTTCAAAGTATGTAGCAGACAACAAAAGTTACTATAATATGTACAAAATGCTTAGCACCACCAATAATATATGGAGGTCTCAGTGTTGAATCATTACTAACTATAAATCTTGGATATTGTATTGGGTTCAAGGGAACAAGGCACTATCAACACCAGATTTAGGTCAATAGATATTTGTGGACATAACACAAGGTGAGTTCACTATTTTCCATTGACAAATTGTTACTTCCTTGGCTTGGGTACATTATTGCAGATTTTATTCTGGAGTTGATTGGTATGATTGTGTGGAGATTATGTAGAGTTATATATTCTAGGCGGACAATGTATGTTGTGTTATTTTTATTAGGTTTTCCAGTTAGGTTTCCATATCTATTTCAAGTAGCTTTTCGCCACGTATTGGACTGATATTCAGATTATGGAGGATGCATGGGAGGATGAGGACAATTAGATGGTACTTTAAGAATATTGATTTGACTATTTTTAGCCATTTTTCTATTTTTAGAAATTTGATCTTTTTCACTTGTAGATGACAGTTTTGAGAGCTCGATATTGAGTTCTTTAGATGAACACTTTCATATTTTCAAGATTTACAATATCGACACATTTCTATTTTTAGAAATTTTATATTTCTTGACATTTGAAATTAGATTTGGATACCCTTTGGAGAGATGAGAATTGTTTTTTCTTTTCTTTTTTTAATATGTTTTTGTGAAGTTCGAACATTGGAGGTTTTGTATGCATTGTTGTTGGTCTCATCCACGTTAGATTTTACCTATTGAAGTGCACTCCCACTTTGACATTTCTTGGCATCCACTCCGTATATTCTCAAGCAAGATAGGTGTTATCTACATCATAGGCCTATTCCTAGGAAGAGTCACACTTGAGCTAATTCACTCTCTTGAATTTTGAGTAGAGTTAGAACCTAATTTTGGAATTATCACGAGATATGAGGTTGATACAGTAAAATTTTCAAGAAGTCTCATATCTCCTCCATATTTTTTAGATATTTGGATCAATCAGGCCTAGCCTTGTACATGAGGGTCACTCTCAGACTTATAATTTCCTCATTTAGGCTACCTTCTCCTTTGGAAACTACCAAGATGGTCACCACTTTCTTTCTAGTTCTTGCCACATTAGCCTCCATATTTATGAGATCCTAGGGGGACAATTGAATTCCACATGTGAGACCCTTATAGAAGTGTTGAATCCAACCTTAACGTTGAGATTCAAGAAGAAAATTTCAGCACCCACGCCTAGTGCGTTAAGCACCTACACTAGGGTGGGCCCATAGGTGCTGAATTTGGTGCATGTCTATTTTAGTTATCCCTTAATTAAGATAGACAATAAAATGTAATCTAGTCTCAAAATAACTTGTAATAGTTAACTGAGAGTGATAAACTCAGTTAGCTCATGAATTTCGAGTTAGAGGTAGTTGGTGAGGCATGTAGAGTCATTCTAGTTGTAACAGAGTTCGAAGTGCAGTGGTGCATTATTTACTGTAGGTTGTAATCATTTTAACTCAGTTAAGTGATTTAAACTCAGTTATGCTAGTTGTAACTGTTAGATACACTAGTGATATATCAAGTAATTAAATATTAATTAATTCGCAATCAGTGATCTCACATGCAACTGAGGATTTACTATTATTAGTTGCATGCATGTCAGATCTAGTGGAGACCCGGTTGAGATCTAGGTGAAAGGGAAGTTGACTATAAGTTGTAGCATTATTGGGTTTCACCCATGCAACCAAAAACCCATTGGAGTGCCCATGACACTTGCGCAATCAAAGAAGCCCAAAATTCCTATTCTTTAGGGGATTGCATTCATTAGGGATTGCGCAAGCAAGGCAGGCTATATGGAGGCAGTAAATTATCTAAGTATTGGTTAGTTTAATGTATGACAGTGTGAGACAATTAGCTAAGTATAGGAGGGCTCTTGTGAGAAGATTTGTATGTAATTGTTTCATGATTCCATCTGAATACACAATAGAAGATAGTGGGGTTTTGAGCAGCAAGCTTTCCCTGGGAAATTATCTGTGTTGTGGCTTGATTGATTCTTCTTTGCTTCATGTGATTGGCGATTGTGTTTTTAATTCCGCAAAATATTTGTAGAATCGATTCAGTATTTAGCTTTAGTACACTGTTAGATCTGATTGAATCCATCATATACATGCTTGTTGTATAATTTCTACACTTAAGACAACTCCTCCTATTCTAGTATATATTTTTTTTCATCCAAATTTAGGCAGAGGGTTGCATCTTCTAGGCAGTGAGACATGCCACAATGTCATTCTTCTAGCTCTTCTATCCATTCTTCTACTAGAATTTTCCTTTCTTCGACTTCGACTAGTAGGAGAGATACATATTGTGAGTGTTGATTCTATGGATAACAACTTCTCCTTCTAATATTTAGGTGATGGCAGTACGAGATATTGATCTCTCTTCCCACGTACCTTTAGTTTAAAGTCAAGACATTCTTCCAAATTTCTTAATTTTTTATAATGCCTTTATGTTGGCCCCACCTTTAAATCTACTTTTATAAGAGTAGTGTTTTCATTCCACTTTGTATTGATTCTGATGTACCTAGAAGTCCCATTGATATATTCATGGTCATTCATTGGACATTAATAAAAGTATCTTACCACATCTTATATTATCTCCCCTCTCTGATGCGCCCTACCTAAGAAATATTTTATTAAATCTTTCAATATTTCTTTCTTTATTATTTAGGAAGATAGTATTTATAAACCCCCAAGCTCATTCTATAAAATCTAGGGGAGGTAGTGAGGGGTCATGATTGATTATTTGGTTGACTTATCTCATCTTCTCATCCCATTATTTTGGTCCTGAGTGAGTGTGAGAGAGCATCTTATTTCGTAGGTAGAGGTTGCTCTTATCCTATTCATGTGATTCCATCCTTGGACTTGGTGAGAGAAGGTGATTTGGAAGTGATTTGATGTACCCTATAGTGATTTGAAGTTGAAGTTTTCAAAATATTTACTTACAACTTTGGAATAAATGCAGCATATGTTTTGGCAACTAAAAATCATTTGATTGACGTGTCTGATTGCTTCACTTAAATTTTTAGAATCAATTGACGATGAGAATCACTCTACTCCATTGATTTTCTACTCCATCATCCACGAAATTCAAGGCACTACAGTTAGAAACAAAAAATTTAGAGTGATAAGCTTGTTGCTTTTAACATTTATACTTCAGATCTGCACTTTAACAACAATGGTTTGAGGTGAATTTGATTTTCTATTAGAATCTGGGAGATTCCCCAAGTTGACTAGGTTATACTCTGTAGTCCCCAACCCCCCTTAATGAATATCATCTCATGGAATATCAGAGGGCTAAAAAACCCCTCCAAGCACATGTTAATCAAGAAAATAACTATTGAGGAACGCCCCAAAATCTTCTTCATGCAAGAAACCAAATGCTCCAGCTCCACTCTGGACACAATTTTCAAAAGTATCTGGAAAGGATGCAATACCCTTGTGGTGGATGCTAATGGGGCTTCGACAGGCCTTGAAATCATATGGAATCCCCACTTTATTACCCTAGATAACAGTCAAGCTAATAAACACTTCATTCAAGCTTCTTTCCATTTGATTGGAACCAACATTCATGGAAATCTCACGAATGTATACTTCCCACAGCCTCTCCAACAAAAAACAAAGCTTCTTGACAGCATTGCAGATCTCAAAAACTAGCGTACTCACCCTCTTTGGCTGATTGGAGGAGACCTCAACATTATAACAGCCCTTCGGGAAAAAAAAAAGGAGGAAGATCTCACCTTGAAATGGACAGCACCAAATTCAAGAACTTCATCCACGACAATCACCTCATAGATCTTAAAAAATCCAACAAAATCTTCACTTGGAATAACAGAAGAGGTGGATCTCATCAAATTGCCTCCAGACTGGACCACTTCCTTATCACAGAAGACGTCATTCACCTAGGAAGAGAGCTCGTAGCCACCATCATCCCAGCCTCTAGCTCAGACCATTGGTCGATACAGCTCCAATGGCTCAGACTGGGTATAGCCACCCCAAAACCATTCCTCTTTCAAAATTATTGCCTCAAACATCCAGGGTTCAAAGACCTTGTCTCAGATTGGTGGACCTCCCTCACACCACCCCTAGACACAAAAATGTATCAGTTCCAACAGAAATTGAAGATGCTCAAGGGGAAACTGAAATTGTCAAACAAGACCACCTTCGGCAACATGTTCAAAGATCACAGAGATCTAGAAGAGAAAATTAAGCAGCTCCAACAAAAAATCATATTAGAAGGACGATCAGCAGACTCATAGAACAAGGAAAAGTCCCTAACGGCCCAGCTGGAAGATAGAAGAAGCCAAGAAGAGATCTTGTGGAAATAGAAATCTTAGATATGTTGGCTTAAGGATGGAGAAAGAAACACAAAATTCTTTCATCGCTCCACCATCCAGCACAGGATGCACAACAGAATCACAGTCCTCAAAAATCATAATGGGGAGCATATGGAAAAACAGGAGGATATCACTGAGGAGCTACGCAATCACTTCAAGGACATCCTCACATAACCCAATATCCATCGGCAGGAGGCCATAGGAAAAATCACACAACACATCCCAAAATTGGTCAATGAGGATCATAACAAGATGTTGTTCAAGGCCACATCATTGGAAGAGGTTGAACAAGTGGTTTTCCAACTCAAAGAAGGGAAAGCCCCTGAATCGGATGGATTTACCTCCAACTTCTTTCATTTCTTTTGGGACACTATCAAAGAGGACGTTTGGGGCATAGTAGAGGAATCACACAGCACCCACTGGATTCTTCGAGCTCTCAATACTACCTTATTCACTCTCATCCCAAAGGAAGACAATGTTGCTTCTCCAAGTAAGTACAAACCCATAGCACTCTGCAATGTAATTTACAAAATCATTTCCAAAGTTATAGCTAATAGATTGAAGCATATTATTCCCCTGCTCATTTCTTCAGAGCTAATGGGCTATGTTGAGGGCAAGAAAATCCTTGATGGAATCATCCTAACCCATGAGGTCATACACTCCTTATAAACCTCAAAAAGACCGGGCATGCTCCTCAAAATTGATCTATCCAAGACTTTTGATAAGCTCATCTGGAACTATATAAAGCAAATCCTTTTGGCCTTTGGCTTCAGCCACACTTGGGTATGATGGATCATGAGCCTGATATCCTCCCCATTTATCTCCATTATTTTCAATCGCATTCCTTCGGCAAGCTTCAACCCCACCAGAGGTATAAGGCAAGGGGAACCTCTTTCGCCCTTTCTCTTTGTTCTTATGGTAGAGGGTTTAGGCTGCCTAATAAAGAGTTCCATCCATTTGCACAACCTTGAGGGAATTCCTCTACACAATCTCCCCCCATTTCCCACCAGAAATTTGTGGATGACAATATGATAATGGGGCACCCCTCTGTTCAATAAGATCGCACCCTCGAAACCCTACTTGATTGTTTCTCTGAAACCTCTGGAACTGCTGTCAACCCTGAAAAATCTCAAATCTTGTTTTTTAATATGCCCCTAATCACCTAGAAAAACATAGCTCGCATCTTGGGCTTCACCATAGCTTCTCTATCATCCAAATACATTGGAGCTCCTCTCATCGACTAAGCTATCAAACACACTTTCTGGAGAGAGTTGTTGGACAGAATGGAGACCAAATTGTCCAACTAGACCCACCACTCCCTCAACATAGCTAGACATTTGGTTCTCATCAAATTTGTTCTTCAGTTCCTACCCATTTACCTCTTTTTTATTCTAGCGGCACTAAAGTGGGTCCTCAAAGCCATTCACAATATGCAAAGAACCTTCCTTTGGGGGGGAACCAAAGGCAAAAATAAATGGGTGCTAGTCAAATGGAAAGAGGTTTGTAGACCAAAAGCACAGGGAGGACTAGGACCGAGAGATCCAGAGCATAGAAATAGCATCATGGGCACCATTATATGGTGGAAATGGGTATCCCACCCTCACATACCTTGGGAAACCCTATGGGCCGCCAAATACACAGGTAATTGGCCTAGGGAGGAACTAATCAGATTCAACATTGATCCTAGAGGATCCAAAATGTGGAATGTATACAACCAAAAAAAATATTTGATCCAAACCCATGGATTCTGGGAACTACGCAATGGTACTTAAGCTAGATTCTAGGAGGATTCATGGCAGCAAATGCCCAGCCTATCCTCAATATTTCCTAGACCCCTCTAGAGCATAGTCCTGTAGGCAATAGATCAAAACTGCATCCAAGACTTTTGGACCAATGAAACAACTCATGGTTACAGGACTTGGCTATGCACAGATAGATGGCAAGCAGACTGGAACAGTGAGCATCACAGAGATATTTGGGAGGAATTAACAACAAAAATAAGAATCAGAACCCAGCAAGGGCCAGAAATTCTGAGTTGGGGCCATACTCCAAGCGGTAATTACTCTACCAAGGAAGCTTATCATCTATTACAACAGCCGAACCCTAGCCCCACCAATCAGATATGGAAGAAGATATGGTCTACCAAGCTCTAGCCCAAAGTATCTACTTTTTTATGGCTTCTCAATAAAATATGCATCCTCACAGGGGAGAATCTTTTGAAACAAGGTTTTGTGGGTCCTTCAAGGTGCCCACTCTATCAAAACGATAGTGAAACCATAGATCATTTCCTGGACCTTTGCCCCATATCCAACACCCTTTGGGATAGGATTGAAATGTTATGTAGAAGATCTAATCGAGACAGGGGTAACATCACCAACACCATCAACAATGGCAGGATAACCCCTGCTCCACCAACCTTCTTAATCATCTCTGGCAACTGATTGCAGGTCTATTTATCTGAAATCTCCGGAAAGAAAGAAACAACAGGATCTTTAAAGACATCACCTCAAATTGAGAGAAAATATAGGCCAAGCTACACAACAACCTAGAAGAAACTCTCGCCATGACTCACTAGGGTAAGGACGATCTCCTGAAAACCACTGTTAAATGCACCATTTGGAACAACTGGCACATATGCATCAAGCCCCCAATGGACAACCCCTCCTCGAGCACAGGCAAAATCCATGCACCTGAACAATGGAAACCCCCCCCCCCCCCACGGCTGGTTTCTTCAAATGAAACTTTTATGGAGCCTACAAAGGCCACCAAGGGAAAGCAGGATTTGAGGGTATCTTCATAGACTCTCATGGAAAACGCCTACACACCTACTAAGGAAACCTGGGGTGGGATAACAACAACTCAGTGAAGTTGGAGGGGCTCATCCAGGGTCTCTCTAGAGCCATTGAGCTCGAATTTTTTCCATTGGAAATGGAGGGAGACTCGCAACTCATAACTTAAGCAGCCACCCATATTCTTCTTGGCACCTCCCCCTCAAAGGTTTCTACAAGCTAGAGGCTCACTAATCATCTCAATTTCCCGGAACATTTGCTACAACATCATAGGGCCATTACCTTCCACCATGTGCGAAGAAAGGCATACACATTTGTTGATCTCCTGGACAAAAAAGGAGTGGATAGCCACACAAAGCTATATCACTATAACTTCTCTTGGATTGGGGATGAATCCTTGTGCGAGGACTGCCAAAATATCCTCCAAAAGGATCATCCTTACCTGGATGCAGGTGATATGATGCGAACGTGCAAAGCCAGTTCTTCCCATGCACAGGCTGACGAAGTCCTGCACCGCCAGCTCTAACCTGATGCAGAACCTACTCTAAGAAATCATTCACATGAGCACCCTAATGCACTTGATCTTATGTCATACAGTGAATCACATGCAACCCCATGTGAACTATCCTAACTCGCATATGTGAGCATGTCACAAAATCGCACAGCATCTGCTCTTGTTCCATAGGTCTTCAAAAGGCACGATATTTCCTCACTCTGTCATCCCTATGTTGCTCCAGGTGGCCTCCAAAGACATCTTCGCCTCCTCCCTTGCCATTTTTCTACTACCTCAATCTCACCGTGTGCTCCCCTAGCTACGCACTCTCCCTCTTTCGCGCCACCATATTGGTGCTAGCCTGCTGGGAGCTTCTCCCATTGTTTCCCTTCAGGTTGTGCGCTCCCCGTGGTTTTCCCCATGGCTACGCGCCCCCCCCCCGACTGTGCTTTTATGATATGCACTCCCCTGCTGAGAAGGTCACTGCTCTTGGACCAACCTTTGCCTCTATGTTGGTTTACCCCCCTATGGCACCGTGTTAGTGCGAAAATACCATCATGGGTAGCCAATGAGGATATTTCTCGGGTCGCTATCAGCATGGTCAGGATAATCGTTTAGAATCCATTGAAGGCTCCTCTTCTGGTAGCCATGACAGGTGTTGTGGATCATCTGCATATCCTTTTCTATTTTATTTTGAAAAAAAAAATATATATATATGCTATAGTATAATGTTTTTTATACTGTAACATAAAAAAGAAATGTTTCTAAAAGCTCGATGCAAATTAAGTTTATTGTTAAACTTTATTTGGATGTATATTATAGTTGCATGTTTAAATATCGAGCAAGTCTCCGAGCAGAAGTAGCAAGTATTGAAGATTATAACCAAATGATAAAGTGCGGAGGTGCAAAGAGCTCGTGAGTTATTGAATCAAGTGCCCCCGCAGTTGACATGTTTGACCATGGGGTAAACAACGATCAACTGTGTAGATTCATTGCAGGGGGACTAGCCAAAGTTTGCCGCCGTACTCCAGGAGCCTCCGCAATGACGTCATGAGGCAAAGTTTCAGGCATTTATTAAGGGTTTGCGCGGCTTTTAAATTGATCTTTATCACATTTTCAAATCATTTGTAATTATTTTCCCCTTTGAGCCGTGTCGTCACCACCTTTTCATTCTCCACTACTTTACGGATTGCTTCTATTGTCTGTACAGCCATGGCCAAGTGATTTTCACTACCTGGTTTGACTAGCCACATTTCCCTCATGGACAATGAGAGAGATATCCAAGATATCATGTCTTCCATAAATCATCCCCTCTTTTATCATCAAGTAACCCTAAATGCCAAGAATTCCCCATTTTTTTCTGCCATGTAGAAATCCAGTGTCCTGTCTGCATGTATCCCAAAAGCTCATTTCTTTCCCAAATTTATCTGCTGGCTGGTTTCTTCAATGTATCCTGGTAAGTGCTTTATAATGAATTCGCAGGGGGACAATGTTCTACAGGTGTCGACGCAGTTGATTCGCCAAGCGTTTTGTTTCTCCGAAGACGAGTCATCACTTCAATTCTCAGAAGACTCATTGGCAAGTTATTTTGGAAACCTTTCAGGAGAAGAATTTAATCAGTGTATGTTTCATTTGAGACCAAATTCAAAGGAATTTCAACTAGAAGGTGAAGAATTCAATTTGGAGATTTTAGATGCTGAGAATAGACCAGTTCTGAGTTGTATTGCAGAAATTCTGGGCAAAGATAATGACCTTACAGTTGACAAATCAGTATTAGGAATGTACGCAATGATGATGAAACCAGGGACAGTTCTAGATATTCCATCTTTCTGGAAAGATATTTTCAACTCTCAATTGATGAGCTTTTCTCTCACAGGTTCCTTTAAATTCCCCTCATTGATTGTTTATTTATTCTTATATCAAAATGTTGAGGAATTTATGAGTTTGGGGTTGAATATAATGGATGTCAACAAATAGAAGCAGTCAGTTATATTTTGGACTGACATAATTAGAAGAGAGGGAAATGAAGCAGGGTTGTTTGAGTTTGCCAGTTCGTATATTTCAATTGCTTATAGAATATTGAATGGGGTTTCTCCCCCTTGTTTTCTACCAAAATCCAGGGAGTTTTTACATTTGGGACCTAGTTGCAGGTTTGGGGATTGGTTTGTGTTTGAGGAATATTCTGAGATAAGATTGTATGGAACTAATATTGAGCCTTAAAGGCTCCCAAATTTTGTTCCTATGAGGTTTTCTGCCCTTGAATTCATCAGACAGAGTCTCAACGTAGATCAGGTGCATTTTGTTCCCATGAAGAAAGGTCTCATGTATAAGTTTCCCATGAGTGTGGGACCTTTTGTGGTAAATAAGAGACAAGCATTTGGTGAAGTGTCTAAGTTGTTGGAAGAGACACATCTGTTACTGGGTGAAAAATGGTCATATGATCCTCATGGAGTGATTTCCCAAAGGAGAGCTGAAAATGGATATTCTTCTTTTACTCACAAAAGCAGACCTGAGCAGGAAAAGTTGGCAAACCCAAGAGAAGTAAATTCAGCAAAAACAAGCATTCAGACACCTAGTATAACTGAAAATATAAATAAAAGAAGTAAGGATTATGTTGTTGAGTTAGATGATGAAGAGCCAAGAGAGGAGAAAAGAACTAAGTTGGCTGAATATCATTCTTCAAATTCACCAGGTTTTACCTTCCATTTAAATGAAGAGAAAAATGCTCCCTCTTCTCTTGGAGGTCATGAGCTTTACCAAGAAAAGGTGCCCTCAGTCAAACAGGTGTTTACACAGATTGAAGAGAAGAATCAAAGAATAAAAGCTAATGTGGAGGCTCAGGCAGAGCATCACATAGCTACTAATCAAACTAGGTTGCTAACTGTGATGGATCTCGAGAAGGATTAGTTCAGAATGGCTTTAACACATCCAACAGGGATGTCTCTTGGATCCTCAAGCGGTTTCAATGCTGTAGATATAACTATGGATGTTAATAAGATCCCACTGTTGGATAAGATGAATCTACATATGCAGACTGGACAATTGATTTTTAATGATCTAACTAAGACCAATGCCACGGCTGTTAAAGCTGAAAATATGCTAGCAAAAGTTATCAAGCAGTTCAAGTTGGAGAAGGCCAATTCAAGGGCCTTATCGGTTCAAAATGAGGAGTTGAAAAATATTATCATAAAGGTTGGTGTAGATCCTAGTGACAAAGCTGCAGTACAGAAGTTCATGGAGAATGCTGAAATAGAGATATCCACCCTGAGGAAAAAGATGAAGTTACCTGCTCCAGAGCATTCAATGGCTGCAGAAGTGGTAGAGGTGGAGAAAGAGAAAGAGGAACTCTGTCAGCAATTGTTGCATAAAGATGAAGAATTTTCTAAAATAAAGCAGACTGCCATCTCTTTACAAAATCACATTGAAATTCATACTTGTACCTTTGTTTTTCCTACAGGTGATACAGATCCCCAAGCACAGATTGCTCAACTCAACACAGAAATGAAGATGGCAGAAAGAGATCGCAAGCAAGCTTAAGCAGAATTAGAAACAGCCACAAAGATCATACGGTCACTAGAAAATGAAGTTGATCAGAATAAACTGAATTTACAAAAGGGTGAAGCTGAGATTAAAGATCTCAAAGAGAAATTAAAAGGAAATATCTCACTTATAAAAGCTAAAGATATCATTTGGGGTGAAATTATCTCAGAAATGAAGTCCAATTGGAACTTCTTGAATATAGTTGCAAAGGAGAATATTAAGAAGAGATCTTATTTGATAAGCAAACAACAATTAAGAGAGCCAATTGGGCTAGGAAGTTCATAAACTTTATTAATTCCAAGTCAGATGAGGAATTAGAAGACATTGGAATAAAGGATAGATATTTTTATGCTGTGGAGGTTAATAAGATGATAATTAGGAATGATCTCCAGAAAGTTACAGAAAAGAGAATACTGGGAATCAAAGAGACAGTGAAGAAGTTTGATATATCATTTGATAAATTGACAAGAATAGGTTTACCTTCATGTTGGACAGAGAAAGGAAACATTCTGTCATGGAAATTTTATGAAGATTCATTAATACTGGCAAAAAGCAAGATGGATAAAAGGCATGAAAAGACGCAGATTTTAAAAGGAGAAACAGTGTTTAATTTCTTACAAAGGCATTTCAATTTGTTATGGATGGTGAAGACTCTCTTCACAGAAATACCTACACACAATCAGATTGTTGCATTCAGGTTGGAATATCATAGTTTCCAGAATTCATCAACAACCCAAAGTGCGATATGGAAAAAGTGAAAAACATTATCAATGGACTCGGAAAAAGGAATCCCAACATCTCAACAAAAAGTAGCCTTTGACTCAGCGACCGTATCAGAAGAGGTTGTTCTTATAGATTAGGAATTTTCAATTTCATGTTATGTTATTTTCTCAAAATCATGTAAATTGTAATAGGACCTTTTTGAGGCATGTACCTCCGTAACTGTAAGTAGTTAAAGCAGTTAGAATTAGTTTCATCGTTGGAAATTGTTTTTTTATTTTGTATTTAAAGAAGATTCCCAGAAAGGAAAAGGTTCCGAGTTTTGAACCTTGAAGCCAAATTTTTGTACTCAAGAATGAAAAATTAATGAATGAGTATGCAAGTTTCTATCATTCTGTTTATGCTGAAAAGTTATCCATTTTACACAATGTTTTCTTATCTGTGAATAAAATAGAGTAATGAGCAACAGGTCTCTTTATACATATGTATTTAAGAGTTAAACAAACCTTAATGTGCGCTCCTCTGTTTTAACTTTATCTTTACTTAATTCTTCAGGGTTTTAAAATGATAGATTCTGTTTGAAACAGCATATCAGATTGAAATCCTCTTCTCTTTTTCTTTCGTTCATTCATTTCATCATAAGTGAAATATAGCATTGCAGAACATGCATGGATTTGATATTTAAGGGTTACATAATCAATTTTTAAGGGTTTATAAGACAGAGACAGATATATATTCATTTGTGACATAATCAGATAATGTCTTAAGCACTGATTCCTTATCATAGCTAAGGAATTGTCTCTTAAGGTACAACAACAGGGAAGCACCACAGTGGTTTGAGCACACCTAGGAGGATATTGCCTTAGCTCGGGAGGACCAGAGGGGCAAAAGAGGCCCTAGGAAGTCCACCATTATGCACTCTGAGAAACCTACTCCTCGCAAATCTAAGCCTCTCTCGGTTCAGGAGGCCTCAGGGGAGGAAAATGATGTATGGATCATGGACTCAGACAGAGTTTGGACATGTGTTCCCAATGTTGATTACCTAGTCGCTCACATCCTCTGCGCAGCTGCAACAAAGCCCCCATGCATGCCTTCCACTGAGGAAGAGGCCATTATGCAAGGAATATGTATTTCGCATCGAGGAGGACCCTGCTACAGAGGATGATGAAGGAACACCAGGACTATGCGGCTGCTCAGCTCTTTTACGTTTTTTGTTATTTCACCACATACTACAGATATTTTGTTTTTATATGTGTCATGACACACTTTGTAAATATTGATTGTTTGATGCTATTAAGGGGTTTGTTTCCTCCTAGGAGGCAGCCCCAAACCTACACTATTTTTAAAGCCTCTAAGGTTGGGATTGGTTAAGGACTGCTTACCATCTCAGCCCGACGCCTATATAAATTTTTCTTTTGATCTAATATAGTTTAGCCTAACTTGCCAAAAAAAAATATATTTTAACTTGTTCCCCGGATGCGGGTTATTTTTAAGTTTAATGCAAGTTTCCACCTGGTCTCTCAATGTAGGGGCACTTGGACACTCCATATGGTGACACTTTCCTCCCGCGTGAAGGCCTTAAATTCGAAGTTCAGGGGAGGACGCCGGTACTTGCAGCATTCATTTCACCCCTCGACCTCCGCTCCCGTAACTTGCATCTTGGCCATTTATGGCTGATGGCTCCTATTAATCTCATTTTTTATTTTGAATTTTATTCTCTGTAGACCTCCTATGTCATGCCTTTGCATGTTTCTCTGCTCCTCACCTGCCTCCCTTTGAGATTTCTTCTCTGGCCTTGCAGTCCCTCCACCCCGCCGATTCAATGCCAAGAAGACATTGGATGTGGTGTCGTCGAGGAGGTGGCAAAGGCACTCCCTCCTATCCTCCAGTTCCTACAATTTCTATGTGCTCTTTTTCCGTCTCAGTTGTTGTGGAATAACCTGAGTTTCTTGAACCCCAATTGCTCTCAACCCAGCTCTCAGTTCACCTCCCATAGGATCAGCATTACCTCTCTGTCTCTGGAAGCAGAAAATAGTTTCACAAATCAACATTATCGCGCTCCTCCTCCCCTCCACCACGAAAATCCGTTGGCCTCCTTGTCAAACAATTGGCGAAAGACTCAGATAGCAGTGGGAGCATCCAATCGAAGGACACCCGGCAAATAGATGCAGAAGCGGACAATGCGGCTCACTAAAATTTGGCCAAGCAGACCAATATTGTCTCCACTTCAACTCCGGAGTTGGCCCCCTAGCTCTCAAAGAAGGATATTGAGACCATTTCCGACTATGGCTATTTCATAATCAAGGGGAATCCTCAACAAGAGAACCATGATGCCCAGAACCGGTAGTTTCAACTCCTTTACATTCCTCTTTTTCAGTTTATATATGCTCCTTTATAGTTTTTATGTCTATCTTTATCTCTTCCTACAAACTTTATCACTCATGTTTATGCTAATGATTGGTTTCCGACCCTTGAAGGGCAACCCATTTTTTGAATTCGTGAACTCGTTAAGGGTTGGTTTCCCCTTGAAGGCAACCCATATTTTGACTTTTTGAATTGTCTTCATCCAACAGAGGTTGGCTAATCTAGCAACCCTTGTCCTAAAGTATGATTGTAATTTTGTACATTATAATATAAATTAGCATAACTTAGAAAAAAAACATTTTAACTTGTTGTCCATATTTATTTTACATGGGTTTGACTTCTGATATTAACATTATGTGAATTTTTCTCATACTAGATCTGATTTATTTTACTTCAACAATTTATTAAAACCCCATAAAATATTTATCTCAAATATTTCTGAATTTGCTGAAAAATAAATGCACTTGTATATTAACTTAAAAATGCGGCGGAATTAAAATTAAGAGATCAAACACATCATAACATGAAATTACACCTGACACAATATTCTTTCATTAAATTTCTTGGGAAAACTCTAGACTATACCCATAGAGAATACATAGAAAAATATAGTCGTTGGGAACTTGGAAGCTCGACCCCATTGTGAAAATCAACCTAAAAGAATTTGACTTCTAGAAATCAAACCACCCGAATCAAATTGGCCCTGGAGAATTAGCTTGTCTCACTAGAAAATTGTCCAAAATTTCACCCTATCTTGTATGGCCCATGTGCACTAGAGAAATAATCCTCCCTGGATAATTCGCCCCCCTCCAAAATTCATCCCTCTTCTTTAGCAACTCAGCCACCCTCTTTCTTGAACTCGATCTCCTTGAATTTCTCCTGAAATTCCCTGCTGCACTTCTTCTCACTTCTCGTAAGTCTAGTTGAGCCTCTCACTCTAGATAAAAATCGCTTCCTCCACACTTGTGTATCTCCACCTCTCCCTTGGGATTATTTTATAATATCATTAAGTGAAAATCCCTAACCCTAATCATGAAACACTAGATTTTCATAAAGCTTAATACAACTCTGATTATCACAGTGAGCCCCATATCCAGACCAAATAATATTGTGAGCATCTTGTGAAGCCATTGTGAAAATTCCTTGTGAATCTAATGGAATTTATTCTCCTAACTAATTAGCGTTTTATTACTTTTCTGATTAATATTGAATAAATCACGCTACAATTCTTCACAACAAAATAATATGTTGTGGAAAATTAAACTAGAACTGAGAAATTCATGCACACAACTAACATAGTTATTTTGGAATAGCTTCCATAGAAAAACCCTAAAGGGAAAACCAATGCAGCATATGAGGGTTTATTTTATTATTATGCAGTAGTAAAATCTAAGTGCAATATATGGATGTCTCACTAGTAGTCCTCCGGAAAATAATTTGGCAAAATTTCAGGGAGATAAATTTCTCCCTACGCAAATCAGCTAGCCTCCTTCTAGCCTTCTCACACTGCCTACTGGCTGCTTGCACTACTACCCAATGTAAGTCTGGACAACCCCTGGAACTTCCCCCAATTGGGTAGTATAGCCTCCCAGAATGATTCAACCTCCCTCTTTTCTCTGCCTTTGGCACTGGAAAAATGCTGGGAAATTCCTCCAAAATTCTCTTTTCTACTCCCTCAATCTCTGTTGCTCCTCCACTAGCTTGAATTCTTTTCTCATTGAATCAAATTCACACTGCTTGGATAATTTCTCCCTCACTTGTGTCTCTCCTCATCCCATCGATATGCTCTTATAATATCTCGTTATAGGCTATAGCTTCAACAACCATGATTAAATCCTCATTAATGACTAAGATCATCTTAGACTCGATCTACATGAGTCTCTAGAACATTCTCAATCATCCTCAATCAAGTCCCATTAATCAATCAATTTTCCTAAGTTAGACTTAGGAAAATTTTAATTATTGATCAATTAATTTAATTGAGGCATTTCACAAGCTTATCTTGTGAAACCTTTACTAGGTTTTGGAGATCTTGTGTTCCTTAGCCTCTTAGACATAAATAGAGACTAGACCACTTGTCCAATGCTACAAAAAATAACATTTCCTCTTAGCGAAGAAGGTACTCTCTCCATGAATACTACTATCCTACAACTCGACAATCTTGTGTTGTTGATGTCTAACTGACCTCTCCCACTTCTCTAAGTTGACCAAACTCCCTATCACTGGAAATCAATACGAAGAGAAAATTTTCCATCATGTTACTGTGAAAATTTTGATCTACTCATACTGATGTTGCTACTACTCTGCTGCTATCGCTACACTATTGTTGCAACTACTGCAATAATGAGTCTGATCTCCCCAGATCCCGAAGCACTAGCTTCCATAGGGAAACTCCATTCAAAGCTAGACTCCCTATGAGTCTCGATCTCCTTATGGGAAATATCTTTGCTTCCACTTGGAAACTCGCATTGTTCTCTCATACAAGAAACTGGCACATGTACCTATGTGCATGGAATCTTCTAGTTTAAACTTCACTTGTGTCACTCCAGCTAGTTCTATAACTATCTCTCGATAATCTGACGAAAACTATATTTTCTACTATCTATCTTACTACTACTTGCTAACATTTTGTTACTACAACTAGTTTTGCAACTGTCTATCGAGCATCTGACTGCAACTAGCTCTGCTAACACTTAATCCTACCACTGTGATATTTTGGGCCCCTGTAGCAAAGGTGATGGTCCTTCTGCAAAAATATGGAACTGATTTAACTAATCTACTTATTGCATCTCTATTATACCCTTCCCAAATTGATACACATAGGTATCAAACTTCTCCTCCTCTTGGAGGTATTGATGCTATCAACATAGATTACTCAAATCTAACTGTTAATTCATTAATATTTGTTGAAGTTGTTTTTTGTTCCTACTACCCCTTCTTATCCTTCCTCCTTTGAGGACATTGGGTGACATAGTGGCTGAACTCACCACACCCGAAGCATTTGATCTTCGACATATCCTTTTTATTCGTTTCTCCTCCCAATGAGCCTTGTCCCTGACTGGGACCCTTCTTCGCCTTTCCCTTGGTTTCAAGGGCTAAATTTTCCTCATCCTCCTCCTCTTGTTTTTGTCCCTTGCTGATGTTGGTGGCAGTAAAATTTTCAAGGCTAGCTCACATCTCCTCCCGAGTGAAATCACTCCACAGATGATCCCATCCAAGCAACATATATCGTCGAGAAATAACTTGGATGAAATTATGCCACTCGGTGAAAATTTTGAGATTTATTCTAACTATATCATTATTTGATGGTTTTTCTCCAACGACTGCAAGTTCAGCTCTACC
The DNA here is from genome assembly GCA_034641835.2 of Pinus albicaulis. Taxonomy (NCBI): domain Eukaryota; kingdom Viridiplantae; phylum Streptophyta; class Pinopsida; order Pinales; family Pinaceae; genus Pinus; species Pinus albicaulis. The sequence goes on along the minus strand of CM076572.1, from coordinate 795,564,538 downwards.
ATTATGAATCCTGGTGAGGTTGGGTGTAATGCCTTCTCCCTTCTACATTCTGGTGGTCCTCGAATTCTCCTTGAGAATAATCTTTTGATTCTCTGGTGGATTCTCATACAATTTTACTACAACATCCCACATTTCCTTTGTCATGTTTAGTGTAGCAATAAGTGGAACGATATGATCTCGAATGCCAACTAGGATCGTCCTCTTAGCCTTGGCCATCTCTTTCTTGTACATTTCCTATTGTTGAGGATTTGTCGGTATGGCAATAATGTTCTCCGCATACTCCTTCAAACCATACTCTTCTAACATGAACAACATTCTAGCTTTCCATGTGCCAAATTTAGAGGCTTCATCTAGTTTGTCTTGATCCCCTAGTCATGTTGTGGCCATCCCTGTGAAAATTAAATAAGTTGGAGGTTAATACTAAGAACCTTCTTCTCTTTCTTACTTGTTATCATCTGCTAATTGCATCTGTATCTGGAATGCACAAATTTTCTTACCTTTGGAAATCCTTATCCGAAAACTCGCTCTATATGTAATGGTAATCTTGATATTTCAACTGGAAATCTGAGAAAATATAGAAATCCCCTCTCTTTAGTGTGCCTTTCTCTTCCTTCCCTGCGCAGATCTGCAACTGCAACAATTGTTGCAAATATTTTTCACCCAGATTTGATAAATCTGCTCTCAAAAACATTGATTTTCCCACCAAAACCCTCTTTCTAACGAATCCACTTCTTGTCGCTATAGATCTAAGGTAATTAACACTTTTCCACAAATATGAATCTGGAAATCGAACTTAGCCTCTCTGCTATGCGCACTACATGGTTGGTCAAAGAAGATATTGAGAAAGTGTTTCAAATTTGCCACTGAAATTGCACGATCTCACTCATTCTTTCCTTTGAGATTCGGATCTGATCAAACATACTCTAATACCATGTGAAAATTCCTTGAAATGCAACTACTAGCAATTTATTTATTTATTTTGTTTTATTTTGTTTTTTATATATATTTAATATCGAATAAATCACACTACAATTCTTCACAACAAAATAAATATGCTATGGAAAATTAAATAGGAACTGAGAAATTCATGCACACAATTAACACAGTTATTTTGGACTAATGTCCCTGGAAAAACCCCGAAGGGAAAACCAGTGGAACAAATGAGGGTTTATTTTATTATAATGTAACAATAAAAATATGAGTACAATATAAGGATTCCTCACTGTCAATCCTCCATAAAATAATCTGGAAAAATATATGGGGGAGAAATTTCTCCCTCTACATATCAATTGGCATGCTCACACTGCATATTGGTTGCTCGGACTGATGGATTGTTCAAGTCTTCATGACCCCTGAAACAATCCCCAACAGGGCCATTTAACCTCCCTCTAGCTCTGGAAATGACTTACTCTATCTTTCGGGTGGTATCCCAACGTTCAGCTCCTAGATTGATCTCTTCCTGGCACTCACACTGGGTTTCTGGCTTACTCACACTACCTGAACAACTTTTCTACAAAATGATTCAACCTCCCTCTTTCATGCCTACATGGAACTGCAAAATTATTGGGAAATTCCTTCGTAATTCTCTCTATTGCTCCCTCAATATTTTTTTCTCCTCCATTGGCTTGAATTTTTCCCTCACTGAATCACTGAGTACTGGGAAATTCACATTTCCTGGATAATTTCTCCCTCAATTGTGTATCTCCTCATCCCATCAATACGCTCCTATAATATCTCGTTGGAGCTTCAACGACCATGATTAGATACTCATCAATGACTAAGATAATCCTAGGTTCGATCCATGTCAGTATCTAGAGCATTCTTGATGATCCTTCATTAATTCCCATTAATTAATCAATTTCCCTAAGTTAGGAAAATTATAATTATTGATCAATTAATTTAATTGAGGTGTTTCACAAGCTTGTCTCACGAAACCTTTTTCTGGGTTTTGGAGATTTCGTGTTCCTTAGCCTCTTAGACACAAATCAAGACTAGAACACATGCTTAATGATACAAAAACTAACAGCCATATGGCCTCACAACTTGCCATACTTGTTGCCATGTACTTTTCCTCTGTTGATCTAAGTGCTACTTAGTGCTGCTTCTTGGTATACCACATGATCAAAGTTGATCCCAAGTTAAAACAACATCCTAAAGTAATTTTCTTGTCCACTTCACTCTCTTCCCAGTTTAAATCTATGTAGCCCTAAAACTCCACTCCACCAACTCTAACATATTTCAATACAAATTCCACTATACCATGAAGATACTTGAACACATGCTTTGATGCCATGTAATGAAACCTCCTCATCTCCACCATGAACTGACTAGGTGTGTTCACAACAACAAAAAATATCTAGCCTTGTGTTGACCAGATACACTAAGGACTCGATCAACTGCATTTACAAGGTAGGATCCACCAAATTACCCTCATAAGCACTTAACTTCATCAAGGTGATCATAGGTATAAACATTGGTCTGCAATCCGCCATCATGAATCTCCTCAAAATTTCAATTACATACTTGACTCTCCCTAGTAAAAATTCTCCTCACTACTAACACACCTCCAATCCCAAGAATTAATGCATCAAACCCATGTGTTTCATCTCAAACTCCAAAGAAAGGTCCTCCTTGCACATCCCAATGAGCTTATCCAATCCCATCAAGAAGAGATTGTCAACATAGAGCACCAAGATGAACAACTCAATCTCAACAAGTACATAGTACAAGTTTGAGTCTGCCTCACTCTTGGTGAATCCCAATTCAAGTAGGTACCCATCAATCTTTGAGTAGCATGTGCAAGGTGCCTACTTAAGTCTGTATACACCCTTCTTCAATCTGCATAAATGGGACTCCCTCCCATGCATACTCAAAGCTCTGAGGCTGCTCAATATACATGTGTTCCTTAGTCACCCCATTGAGGAAGGTAGTCTTTACATCCATATAATGTATTCTCCACCTCATCTTTGAAACAATAGAAATTATTTTATTGATATATGCATATCTCGTGATAGGTGCAAATTTCTCCTCATTATCTACTCCCTCTTTCTAGGAAAACCCTCTCGCTATGGACCTTGCTTTGTACTTCTCGACGCTACCATATGTTGTGTGCTTGATCTTGAAGATCCATCAATAAGTGACCATTGACTTCCTCTCAGGCCTCGGTACAATCTCCCAGACATTTTTCCTCATGATGGAACTATACTCTTCCACCATGGCATCCATCTATACCTACTGATTCTCCCCCTCCTCAAAAGTAGAAGCCTCAGACTCATTGATGCTACTGATTGAGAACAGATAACTAAAAAATATGGTTGGTGGTTTACTTTCCCTAAAATTCCTACTAGGAGCCTCCACATGCTCCTCCACATCCCTCAAGCTTTGCTCGGCCCATCTTGACCTTCTTCTCGTAGACCTTGAAGGAACATCTTGCTCCTCTCCTAATTTGAAGATAATTTCTTTGTTGTTGGTGTTGTTGGTCCCTCCTCAACCTTTGGAGCTTCTCGTTTTGAATCCTTTGCCACTATTGGATCTGTCTTGTGTGACCTCCTAAAGTTCATACCCTCTTCAAATCTGACATCCCTTCTAACAACTATCTTCCTCTGTCCTGGAATATATACCTTTGAAGTCTCGTTATATCCAATAAAAATGCCCCTCTTTGATGAGGGCTCTAGTTTAGTTCTTTTCTTTGAAGGAGTGTGTAAAAATATCAGACTACCAAATATGTGAAAATGACTCACTGTTGGATTCACTATGGTACAATCCTCCTTAAGTGTCATGTCTTCCACTATCATATGAGGACTCTTGTTTTGCAGGTATATGATCATATTACATTCCTCCACCCATAAGAACATAAGTATATCATTATTATGGATCATGTCCTTGGTTACTCCAACTAAATTCTTGTTCTCCCTATCTGCCACTCCATTCTACTGCGGATTGTAGGGCATTGTCAACTCTTTTCTCATTCCCGCTTTCCAACATAAATCCTTAAAATCGTTGGAGGTATACTCTCTCCCATTTTCTGATCTCGGGACCTTGATATTCTTCCTAGTTTGGTTTTACACAATAAATTTGAACTCTTGAATTTGAAAAAAAAAGACCTCATCCTTGGTCTTTAGGAAGTAAATCCATGTCCTCCTGGAATAGTCATCTATTAATGTCACAAAATAACTACTCCCTGAGATAGATTTCACTGTCATAGGACCACTGATATTTAAATGCACCAAATCCCATACACCTTTGGATCTGGTCTCACTGCTAAGAAATATTGTCTTGGCCTGCTTTCTAAGCACACATCCCTTAGACACACCTTTATGCTCTATATTGAACTATATTAAACCAGTGACTATCTCCCATAGTAGTGGTATAGCCCTGTAGTGTAGATGTCCCATATTCTTGTGCCAGATCTCACTCTAGTTGTCACTGTTATGTATTAGGGATTTCACTAGTTATCCTCTCAACAAATATAGGTTATTCTCCCCTACCTATGACTCACCTCATTTTAGGATCAACCCCTTTCAGCCTGAGATCTACCTCACCTCCCGTGAAAATGACCTCAAGTTCGCCATCCTACATGGTCGAAACTGAGAGTAAATTCTTCTTTAGCCCAAATACATACATTACCTCCACTACCTCCATAAGACTCCTCGAGTCTAGTTGGAACTATATGTTTCCAATTCCCTCCATTACATACTTGGTTTTGTCACCAAGCTTCACATCTCCTTGGCCATATTGGTGAAGATATCACAAGATCCCATCATGTGAGGATATGCTCCACTTTCCAAAAACCACACCCCTCTTATAATGCTACCAAAAATACATGATATTAGAGAAAATTCCTTCTCGAATTTGTCTACCAACTCATCCATTTGTGCAGATGCGACTGTTGTTGTCTTCCCTTGCGTTTCTTCTTTTTTTGACATTGTCCAACATAATAGCTGAACTTATGACATGAAAAACACTTAAGTTTGCTCATGTATTTCTTCCCTTCTAAATATACTCCTCCACTTTGGTTTTAGTTGGCTTTAACCTTACACTTCTTTACTTACCAAAAAAGAGAAAGGTTCTCCTCATCTCCACCTCGACGTTGTCCACCAATTATGGATTCCTCCAAAATCTCCTTTTCAGTGAAATCGTCCCACAATTGGGCCCAATCCAAAAGTTTATCTCTGGCTAGGATACCTGTCACAAATGTAGTCAACTGCTTGGTACACCCTTTCAATGCTACTTTGAGAAGATCCACCTTAACAACTTCTTCCCCAACAGTTGAAAGATAATCACAAACTTATTGAATCGTCGTGAAGTATGAGACCATAGTCTTAGGTATGTTCATATTGATGCTATTAAACTTCTCCCTTATCACCATATTTCTATTCTAGTTCTCAATTTAGTACAAATTAGTCAAGAATGACTACATTTAATAAGATGAAACTTTATTTGTTATGTGAGGTATTATGTGATCCTTTACACCATCCAAAATTATTCTCTCGCCTCTTATATGTTTCAACTTATGTTCAACCACTTGGGTAGCATCCTCATGAACCTGAATCTTTTGCCTTGCAATTTCCCACCAACAATTTTCCATTAAGATGAGGGTGATTCACTCCTTCCATGGAATGAATTTTACAACCCCCTAAAACTTGTCTTAATATCTTAGACTTGTTGATGCCATATTAGCATATTGAATTTAGCCACCAAACCTTCACTGTAAAGAAAAAAATTATACTAGTGTAAAACCCTTGTGATATCTGATCTCTCCCACAGAGTTTCTATTTTTCTAATACCATGTTAATTTTTCTCATACTAGATATGATTTATTTTACTTCGACAATTTATTAAAACCACATAAAATATTTTTCTCAAATATTTTTTAATTTACTGAAAAATAAATACACTAGTATATTAACTTAAAAATGTAGTGGAAATAAAATGAAGATATCAATCACTCCACAATAACAAATTTATACCCAATATAATCTTCCTTCATTAAATTTCTTGGAAAAATTTTAGGTTAGACCCACAAAGAATACATAGAAAAATACGATTGTTGGGCACCGGGAAACTTAGCTCCATTGCAAAAATCAGCCTCAAAGTCCTCTGGAAATCAAACCACTTGAAACAAATTAGCCTTGGAGAATTAACCTACCTCACCAACAAATAAACCTTCCTTTCTCCTTGTCTCATATGACCCTTGGGTATAAGATAAATCAACGTCCTTGGATAATTTGACCTCTTCCACAATTCAACCCTCTCCTTCAACAACTCGACCTCTATCCTAAACTTGGCCTACTTGAATTTATCCCTAAATTCATTGTTGCACTTCTCCTCACATGTCTTCAGTCTAGTTAAGCCTCTCACTCTAGTGAAAAATTGCTTCCTTAAAACTTGTGTGTATTCACCTCTCTCTTAGGATTTTATAATTTCATTAAGGAAAAATCCCCAACCCTAATCTCCTAAGTGATAAATGGTTAGGATTAAATCCTAAACCTCACATGAGAACAATGCTTGAGATTATATCTAATTCACTTAAATAATTTTATTATTATCCTTAGAACTTTGGCCTAATAATACACATAATTAATTAGATTAATTATTGTACTTTTCCTAAGTTAATTTTCGGAAAGAAATCATAATATCTCTTACTCCACCAAGCAAGCACCTAAAGAAGCAATCAAATATTTTCTACATGCTAAGACATCAAGCCCATGTAGAAGACCTTTCGAAGCTTCAAAAAGATCAACATATTACAATGACTTATTTTTGCAGTTTAGAAGAGCATTTGTTTTCCCAAAAATACATTTTGTTTTCAAATTGCACACAGATTTCCCTTTGAGGTTAGCATGCACTAACTTGAAGTGTGGAGAGAGAGTGTTTGAGTCTATGAGATACATTGTACTCTCTAGTTAACTTTGGAACACTTTTAGAAGCTTAACAGAGGCTAATTATTGTATCAAGCTTCAATAATAAGATGAGGCCTCATTATTTTTGTATTGGGATTCTTCCTAGTAGTCAAATTGTCCTAGGGACCTAGGGTAACTCTGTGTGCATTTTTTGTTTGTTGACCATTTCATCAAGTTTCATATTTGTTATTAATGGATTGTTTAAGATTATGTTATGTATATCTTGATGCGAATGGATCAATAAATTTAAAATACTCTAATTTTAAAATTATTGTTTGGTTAGATCTATTTTAAGCCCAAGATTTGGGAGCATTGTCTTTCCAACTAAAACATCCCCTCAAAATCAGAGGAATCATAATTTTTTATTGAACAGCAATGGGTAAGTTTTCTTGATGACAATAGAATTAGCGAGGGACTTCCACATAGGTCTAAGTTTCTAGACTCTAGACGTGTGGAAGTCGTCCAAGGCCTTTAATTTTAGCAAAACTAATGTCATTAAAAGGGTAATTAAAGTGGTTTTATAAAAAAAGTGAGATAAATTTTAATGAAATGCAATGGCTATTTGCATTAGTGAATTAGATAAATCCTAGCCATTGATCTCAAGTGATGTGAGTGTTGAAATATGTAACTTGGTACGATCTTCATAATATTCCATTTACTATTTATTTTTATATATTTGATGTAAAAGAGAAAAAGAAAATTATTTTTTATATAGCATGGGTTTCACGCTCAAGACCAATTTTTTTTAGGGCAAGCACCCATTGTGTGCTTCTAGAATTCACCATAGATTCAAAGAAGTCAAAGAGTCATTGTCATATGTAATAGACCATATTAGGCAGTTTGTATCAAGTCAAAAGAATTTTTTTGAGTCAAAATTGTATCAAAAGTCCCTCCAAGAGCAATTTGGTTTGCAAGAGAATAATTCAACCTCATAAAGGGTACTTCAACCTCCTAAGAATCCTATTTATTAGAAGTACCCAAGCTCATTTAAAGGACTATCCAAGAAAGTTCAATCATAAGGAGAAGAAAAATAAAGAAGAAATGAAGAACAAGTCAAAGACTAGAAGGCAACAAAAATCGAAGTATTTGTGCCAATCATTCACACACATGCGAAAGGGAAACAGGGTTTTTGCAACATCAAGGAAGAAATTTTAGATCTCCAAGAAAGGTTGAAATTTATGATCAAGGAGTAAGACACATCATCCATTTTTCTAATGAAGAAGAAGAATAAGCGAAGAAGAAAGAAGGTAAAAAAGTAGCCACTCTCCCACATGTGCAAAGTTCTAACTACTACAGGAAGGGTCGGAAATTGCAAACCTGCAGTGAAGGCCAAAATTATTGCTAGGGGTCGATGTTGCTGTTGAAAAGTCAAATTTTGTTAGTATAAGTTGTGCAAGGACAGTTCATCAAAATAAAGGTTGACTTGTTCTTGGAGAGGTCTCAATCTTGGGTCAAAAAGGTCTTGGAATTCATAATTTGAAGATTCTATAAGAAGAGAAGAATTGCAAGTGGGTTTTCCTCTCTAGGAGAGGTTTTGTGTAACATCCCTAGTGAAAATTCAATGTAATAAAAGTTAAAAATAATAACCATGGTTGATGGGACACTTATTCCAAGCTGAATGTTGGGCAAAACATCCTAGTGGGTGTTAATCTGGTTTATTATAGCTAAGGAATTTTGGCAAAGTCAAAGGCGAAGGCTTTGGAGAGGGAAAATGGCATTTTGGCACATTTATTTATGAAAATAATGGAAATTAGTAGAAAAGGGAGATGAAAGGTCGCAGGATGCATGTGAGGAGGAAAATTGATCTGAAAGCAGTCTATTAGTTCTGTTGTGCTAAGTGTCCTTTCAGTTAAATAAACATGTACAATTTGTCTTCATGTGTTTGCTTAAGAAATGAGAGATTTAACCATGAAATATTGATGAATTAGTGAACTTTAAGCATGTAAATTAGCCTTAAAAACACTAAAAAAAAAATTTACACATTAGGCATGATGAAGCAGTTCACCCCTCCTGGGCTACATCTGCTAGTCCATCTCCCAAGGGCATGTCCCTCTTTGTCATTATGCTAAAAATTGTAAATTACATATGATTTCAGGCCTCTAATGGGTGTTTTCTCTGCACCAATGGCTCCAAAATGCTCAAAATAGTCTAGGTAGAATCTTGTTTCACCAAAATTGGTCAAAAATTGACCTCCCAATGCATTTTTCCCAATAACAGCTAGAAAATCTCCACTAAATGTGGAGACTGGTAGTTTCACTACAGATAAATTATTAGTTTACCCCAAATTTGGGGGCGTGCTCCAAAACTGGTGGGCGGATAAGGTTAGCATTAATTGTAAGTAGCGGGGTGGTCACATGCCACCCTCGCCGAATACTCCGTTAACCGTTTGGACTCCGCCGCATTCGATGGAACCGGGAGTTACGGGTTCCATAACCTTTAACTGTTACATCAAATTTTTATTTCGCCATGTGATCACCATTGCATCTAACTCGCCTGATGAGGTTGGAACCTAGAGTATGCGGTTCCGAACCCTTTTGAAACTGTCGCATTTACTGTTTACCTCCGCATGTGAACAAGTGTGACCACCCCCCGATGGTTTAAATTTGATGTTGTGGTTTAATACGAAGCCAAGGTTCCGGTGCTAAGGTCACATGCAAGGGGGGTTGGACCTTCAGGGCTAGCCTCCCAAGCCCTCGGCGCATTTTTAAACAAACATCAAATATGTATTCTCACCTTAGTATGTTAAGTAACATGTGTAGACGAAATGGAAAATGGTCTTTGTGTGTGGAGAGGAGGTCGCGGGTTCAACCCCCGTTGACTCCACAAAATTTTTCACTAACCTTGTGAGGACACATGGCAGCCTGTGGGCTTGCCACATGTCACTCAGTCATTTGCCCTACCAAAAATACATCCAACGGCTAGATCACTTCCATACCCTCATCATCTAATGGCCCATGATATGCCACATGGCACCACCACATTGGCTCAAAATAAAATGGAATATTCCCAAAATATTTCGATGACTGTACCTGCAAGCTAACTAGGCATCCAGTCACCAATTTTTTGTTGTTTGGGAAAATGAATAGAACGCAATATCTTCCTCATATGACATTGGTTTTTCGAACCGTTCACGGCGCTGGAATCACAATGACGAGACCTTTCCGGTCGCTCAGGTTCAAACCTATTTCGAGCACTTTCATTTTTGAGCATATGACTTGATCTCCTTATCACACTTCCCCATTGAGAAGATTTTGGACCCCAAAAGACTTTAATCACCTGTTTAGAAGATGAGGGAACAACTCCCTCACCTTTTCCACTTCCATCCATCTTGCCTTACTTGGTTTTCTACCCTTGAGCCCAATCCGAAGATAATCGACACTTCCCCTTTTACAAGTGTGTCCTCCTGTCAAGGATGACATCCTCCTTGATCTCGACTAGAAATTCTGGCGAGAAATCTTCATTTGATGGCAACTAATGTCACTCCCTTCGTCATCAATCAATGGAGGCTCATACAAACGTTAATTCTCCACATTGACAACGGAATACATTTGCATATATGAAGGCAAGTCAAGTTGAAATGCATTATTACCAACTTGTTTAATAATATTGAATGGACCATAATGAATAGGCTTGAGATTTTTACCTTCTCCTTGCATCCTTTCTTTGCTTATGTGCAACCATACTTCATCTCCTTCTTGAAACTTGTGATCAACTCTATTTTTGTCATGCCTCTCCTTGTACTTTCTTTGACTCTTCTCAAGTTGTTCTTGAAATTGTTGATGAATAATCTAAATTTTCTCAATGAACTTTCGAGCCTTGTCAATATCACTATGCCCATCCATTGCAACATCCTTCTCATAGATGAATTCTAATGGCGATTTTGACAGATACCCAAAGCAGGCTTCAAAAGGTGAAGTATTTGTAGAAGAGTGCTTGGCCTGGTTGTAAGCGTGTTGAATGTAATGCAGTTGTTCATCCCACAACTTGGGATGCTTGCTACAATATCCTCGCAATCGATGCACGACGGTTTTGTTCACCACCTTGGTTTGGCCATCAGTTTGCGGATGAAAAGCAGTACTCTTTTTCAACTTTGTGTCCATCATCTTCCAAAAATTGGACCAAAAATTCCCAATGAACCTGGAATCCCTGTCACTAACAATAGAAGTTGCAACACCAAAATGAACCCATACACGTTGAAAATAAAGCTCAACAGTTTGTTCAACACTAATGGTTTTCTTACATGGTATAAGTATACACATTTTACTGAATCTATCCACAACTACATAAAGATAATCATGTTGTTTTCTTGACATAGGTAGACCTCCAAGAAATTCCATGGAGACACTCTCCCATGGCCTTGATGGTACTGGTAGTGACGTGTACAACCCAAGCTTCCTATTTCTAGGCTTGATTTTTGCACACATAGAACATCCTCTTATAAAATGTGACACACTATCTATCATGTGAGGCCAATAACAATACCTTTGTAGATGTGCCACTGTTTTTCTTACCCCAAAGTGACCAGCAATAAGAGACTAATGAGCCTCTCTCATGACACTAAGTCTCTCTCCTTGTGGTATACACAACTTGCCCAAATGAAACAACAAATTGTTATGCAAGTGATAATAATTTTCCTCAACTTGATTCCCTTCACTCAAACTAGCATACACATCCTTAAAATCAGCATCAGATGCATACTATTGTATGTAACTCTCATGTACAATAGAGTCATTTTTAAGCAAAGTAGAAGCACTTATAATAGGCCTTGAAAGCATATCAACAAATTTATTGAAAATATCTTTCTTGTACCTTATAACCAAGTGAAATTGTTGAAGAAATCCCATCCACCTGAAATGTCGTGATTGTTGCAATTTTGTTGGCGAATGCAAGTACTGTAATGGTTGGTGATCGGTATGAATAATCGTCTCTTTACCCATCAAGTAGTGTTTCCACTTCTTGACACTTTGTACCAACGCATAAAACTCTTTGTCATATGTTGGATAATTTATTACAACACCATTGAATGTTTCAGAATGAAAAGCGATAGGCTTACCATGCTGCAAAAGTACTGTGCCCATGGCATAATCACTAGCATCGGTTTGTATCTTGAATGGTTGTCTCAATTTTCAAATCCGGTAATGCAAGAACCAGAGCTGAAATTATCTTGTCTTTTAAAGCTTCAAAATCTTGTTGTTGTTTGCCTCCCCATTGGAAGTCTTTCTTCACACTTGTCACTGCATGCATAGGAGCTGCTATGGCAGAAAAGTTAGCAATAAACTTTCTCCAATATTGAGTTGCGCCTAAAAAACTTCTTACCTTTGTTACTGATTTGGGAGTGGGCCAATTCACAATGGCTTCCACTTTAGAAGGATCAATTCTCAATGTGCCTCCTCCTACAATGTGTCCCAAATAAACCAAAGAAGTTTTTCCAAATTATCACTTAGACATCTTAAGAAATAATTTCTCTTTCTTCGGCTGCATCGTTACCTCTTTATCAGGATGTGCTCTTTTTTAGTTTTCTAAAAAGCCATTATGTCGACTCTAAATACACAATCACAAAGTCACTTTCAAAGAAAGGGCGCAAAACATCATCCATCATCATAGAAATTCATGATTAGTACAAAAACTAAATGGCATAACCAACCACTCAAAGAGTCTTTGTTTGGTTTTGAATGCAGTCTTCCATATGTCACTTTCTACAGTTCTTACTTGATGATATCCACTTTGTAAATCTAACTTAGTGAAATAATTTGCTTCTTTCAGCTGATCTAACAAATCATCATAGGGTGAGTATGTGTTACCATTTATCTGTTCAAAGCTTGCAGAAGTATTAAACACAAATCCTTAGTCCCATCTTTCTTCGGAATCAGAACTATAGGTGAACTGCATGGCGAAGTGCTTGGCCTTATGAGTCCCTTGTCCAACAAGTCCTTGATTTTCCTCTTTATTTCAGCATTCTCCATTATCGATATGCGATACATGCCGATGTTTGGAAGAGGACAATATTGTTGAAACTGAATCTAATGTTGAATCTTCCTTTTAGGAGGCAAACCTGTTGGCTCCTGAAACATCTCATGATGTGCATAAACTACATCATATAAATCTGATTTCAACTTAGGATCACAATCTTCAAATGACTCATGATTAACATCATCTTTAGGCTTAATCATTAGAAGAACAAAATTCTTACATGAATTCACCTGCCTTTTTACCTATCCAACATTTACCATTGCAATATTTGTCTTCTTGCAATGTGCTCTAACAATGTACTCCTTTCCATATTTGAATAAATTGTATTTGTTCTCATGGCGATGGAAGATATCTTTCCTGTCATACAAGTAAGGACTGCCCAACCTAACACCTGTAATATCAAGCGGAACCACATCTAATTCAACTGTGTCAACAAAATGTGCAGTTATTGCAAAGCACAATATGCACTTCTTTGAAACCTGTAAATTTGCATCCTTACAAATCCACCCAAGTGTATATGGTTTTGTATGTGGAATGGTCTCAAGATTAAGTTTCTTGACCAAGTCTTCAGAGATTAAATTCGCTTGTGAACCACTGTCAAACAGTGTATCAAAGTTGGTGCGTTTGGATATGACCCTCACATGAAACAATTCAATTCTCTCTTCTTCATTTGGAGCTTCTATGTGACAGTTTGAAGTACTAGTATTGGGTTTTTTTTCAGTTTCTTTCCTATTCATGTTCTTCAATCCATGGCTGTAATTTTAGTTTCATCCCCTGAATCTTCTCCTAAGTCATGTTTATTTGTAGCTGCAGTTTTCTACTTCCCTTTGTTATTGTTAAATTTGGGTCTCTTTTCACGATGTAGTTTCCAACAATTTTTCTCTTCATGGCCTTCTCTTGAACAATGTTTACAAACCACTTTCTCTCCCTCTTTCTTGACATATGCATTCTTTTTTCCTTTTCCTTTTGAGGTCTTCTCTTTGTTTTTCCCCTTAAAAGGCTTGTTTCTACCCTCTTTAAAAGTATTTTCCCCTCTAGCTTCTAAATGTGTAGCTTGAACACATACCTCATCTAGGCTTGTAGGATTAAACATGAGGATAGTATGTCTAAGTTAGATATGTAGGCCCCCTATGTACTTTATCAAAGTATCTTGACTCTGCAAATCTACCCCTAATAAGAGAGCTCTTCTCCTAAATTCTTGGGTGTAGTCTTGTACATTTTGTCCTTTCAATTGTCTAAAATTTTTCCAGTTCATTATGGCTTTCTACATGTGAGCTACTCGATAAAAATGTTATTTTATTGCAGTAATGAAATTAGTCCACGATAAAATAACCTTACCATGTTTTTTGATCTCCTCCTTTGTCTTGGCTTCCCACCAAACAAGAGCTGCACCTTCCATCCTCAATGAAGCTAGTTGGATTTTCGTGTCATCATCATGAAGGTTCTGAATTCTCAAGTAAACCTCCAATTGCCTAATCCAATTACCAAGCTTTTCTGCATTGACTTCACCATTAAACATTGGCAATTCAAACTTAACATCAAGTTTTAGAAAAGGAATTTTACCGATGCTCTTTGACTTGTGTGACTGGTGTACTGAAGGGGAAGTAGAGGATGATGATGATGATGAGGGTAAGGATGGTGACTTTCCACTGCCTCCATTTCCTCCATTACCCTTCCTTGATTTGTCTTCATCATTTTGACCTCATGATGATATCTGACCTTCCTTGTGAATTTTGGATCCTTCTCCTTCTATTCTTTCATTCCTTTCTTGATAAAGGGCTCTCACCATTTCAGTCATGTCAAGGAATTTTTTCTTGAAAACTCTTTCTTCCTCTTTGGGATCCACCTCTTCATGGGTTTCTTCTTATCTTGGAGGCATTCTTGATGATGCTTTTGCTTCTCTTGGAGGTGAACTAGGTGGTGAAGAATGTGGCAATCTTGCCCTCCTTTGTTGTGGATCACTTTGAGAACCTCTTGCTTCCACCAATTTTCCTTCTCCTCTCTTATGCTTAAGCCTAGTAAGCATGAAAACCCTTGCAAACAGTTAACAAATCCTTGCACATAAAAACACCAGAGTTAAAACTCTAGCTTTGATACCAACTTGATCTGAAAGGAGTATATTATTTCTGTTGTGCTAAGTGTCCTTTTAGTTAAATAAACATGTACAATTTGTCTTCATGTGTTTACTTAAGGAATGAGAGATTTAACCATTAAATATTGATGAATTAGTGAATTAGTGAAATTTAAGCATGTAAATAAGCCTTAAAAACACTAAACAACAGTGCATAATAGAGAAAAACATTCACACATAAATTTTACACAGTAGGCATGATGAAGCAGTTCACCCCTCCTGGGCTACACCTGTTGGTCCAGCTCCCAATGACATGTCCCTCTTTGTCATTATTCTCAAAATTGTACATTACATATGTTTTCAGGCCTCTAATGGCTATTTTTTCTGCACCAATGGCTCCAAAATGCCCAAATTAGTCTAGGTAGACTCTTGTTTCACCAAAATTGGTCGAAAATTGACCTTCCAATGCATTTTTTCCAGTAACAGCTAGAAAATCTCCACTAAATGTGGAGACCGGCAGTTTAACTGCAGTTAAATTAATATTTTACCCCAAATTTGGGGACGTGCTCCAAAAATGGCAGGCGGATAAGGTTAGCATTAATTGTAAGTGGCGGGGTGGTCACATGCCACCCCCACCGAATACTTCGTTAACTGTTTGAACTTCGCCGCATTCGATGGAACTGGGAGTTACGGTTTCCATAACCTTTAACCGTTACAACAAACGTTTATTACGCCATGTGATCACCATTGAAACTAACCCATCGGATGAGGTTGGAACCTAGAGTACGCAGTTCCAAACCCTTTTGAAATTGTCACATTTACTATTTACCTCCGCATGTGAACAGATCTGACCTCCCGCTGACGGTTTAACTTTGACGTTGTGGTTGAATACGAAGCTAGGGTTTCGGTGCTAAGGTCACCTGCGAGGGGGGTTGGCCTCCCAAGCCCTCGGTGCATTTTAAAAAAAACTTTAAATATGTATTCGCACCTTATTATGTTAAGTAACATGTGTAGACAGAATGGAAAATGGTCTTTGCGTGCGGAGAGGAGGTCGCGGGGTCGACCCCGTCGACTCCACAAAATTTTTCACTAACCTTGCGAGGACACGTGGTGGCCTGTGGGCTTTCCACATGTCACTCAGTCATTCGCCCAACCAAAAATACATCCAACGACCATATCACTTCCGTACCCTCATCATCCAACAGCCAACGATGTGCCACGTGGCGCCACTGCATTGGCTCAAAAGAAAAATGGAATATTCCTAGAATATTTTACTAACTGTACCTGTAAGCTGACTAGGCATCCAGTCACCAAATTTTTGTTGTTTGGGAAAAAGTACAGAACGTGATATCTTCCTCATATGACATCGGTTTTTCAAACTGTTCACGACGCCGAAATTGCAACGATGAGACCTTTTCGGTCGCTCAGGTTCGGACCTGTTTCGAGCACTTTCATTTTTGAGCATATGACTTGATCCCCTAAAAAAAAATGAAGGAAAATAATGGAAAATGAATAAAATATAGGCATCTTCTATAAAAAGTCTTATGCAGATCAATTGGTACCTTTTGTCAGTGCATTTTTTATCTTTCTCATTATTCTCTCTCTCTCACTCTTGGACACTCTTTTTGGAGCACTTTGGCATTAGAGCAAGAAAGGAAATAAATCAAGAAGAAGGAAGAAGCAAGCAAGGAGGAGCAGGAATCAAGCAGCTACAGTAGGATTATTTGCACGCGTTGATTTGCATGAATGATTTCCTTGCTAGATTTTGCATGCATGGTATTGCATGTGGTTCTTTGTTATCTTGGCATGGGTTTTTTTCAGGTGTGAAAATGTATTCAACCTAGCTTTTCCATTACTGGATAACCATGGTGTTGTGGAGTTCTCATGTTTTTTTTATCTAGATTGTTGGATGGATTCGAAGTTGAGTGAGGTGGATATTCAAATGACTATGGAATCTGTTCATGCATTGCCTCAATTTAGGGCCTAGTAATTCGGGTTTTATTGAGTTAAATCTTGAGAGATGGTTTGCTCTCCATTCAGGCCTAGGAATCTTGAGTTTGGGATATACGGTAAAGCCTGGAGAGTATGTATTAATTTAGGGCCTAGTGACACCTGATTCAGGCTGTGGGTTGCGGTAAATCCTGAGAGACTAGGAGATAGGAAAATTCCTCACGGTTTAGGCAGATAGAATCTAGTGATATCCATACTTGTGTATGCCTAGTGATCGAGAGTAGATCACAGTAAAGCCCAGTTTATGATTGATGAGGGTGAGGTGGTTTAGCCTCAGGATGCCTTGGTTGGATCTTTCGGTTTGAGTTCCACATTCATGCTTGGAATATGGCACAGGGGTGATTGGCTGAAGAGAGATTTGGCTCAGCCAATCTATGGTCAGATGGAACATGGAAGTCCCATCTCCGGTTGGTTTTTACATTCAATAATGAGAAGCTCATTCCTTTGGTATTTAATGTATAATTTCACTAGTTATTGTGTGGATTCTATTGTTGTTGTATCCAAGGTATTTATGTTTTTATTATGCTAGTTATAAGCATGTAGTTTATTAGTGATGATGTATGGCTCTATCCATGATTTTACTTGTAAATGAATGCACAATGTATCTATGGTCAAATAGATTGTATTGCAATTTTTTATGTAGGGGAGCAATGGTTCTTAGAGATTCTCAGATAAGTATGAAACCCTTATGCTTAAATCTATTGTTTACACCTGTAGATTCAATGTTTATGACATGTTTGACAAAATTCCTGTCATGGATAGGAGGGGTCCATACGAGTTCTTATTGATGCAATTGATTCTATATCATTGTCCTATTATTATTTATCTCTTAATTTTTCATGAAGTTATGGGTAGTGACCTTGGCTCAAATCTCGGAGTTGCAAACACAGAACTGAGAATTTTGGGTGCTAACCGTTGTCATGCAGTGTTATGCCTGCAAATATAGCTTCCTAGCCCCTGAAATGCAGTGTTATTTCTGTGGCTATGGATCAAAAGTGGTTAAAATGCTAGTGTGACCCAGTGGTAAGAGGCCTGAATGGTTGGGTTACCTCCTAGGGGTGTTGTGGTTGTTGTACAAGGTCTGTAGGTTTTTTTTCTGTCAGTTCCACTTCCTTAAGGTCACATAGGAGATTTAATCTTATTATAGTATCCTCTCGTCGCATGTTTACCCTGGTTGGCCGGTTGCTTGGGCAGATGTGGGAAGGGGGTGTTACATTTTGGCCCTCGCTGGAAACCTATATCTTGATTCCTCTTGTTCTATTGATCTTCATGTTTTGGTAATTGTTTGATGATAAGAAACCTATAATAATCAAGAGAATAAGAAGATAATTACAAATTCTACAAATTGAAGTTAAATAACATCACAAGCAGTTATCAAGTTAAGAGAAATCACCCTAATCTAGTTTCCTTAAATTTCTCAATAGTGAGATCTAATCTCAACTGTTAGTCACTTTGGAGATTAGGGTTATGGATTTGGTCAACAACTCAAGTTTATAAAAGCAATTCTAGTTGAAGGAGGAATAAAAATGTGAGAAATAGAGAACTTGAGACACGAAAGACTATGGATCAAGGAGATCTCAACAAGAGTGAAGAATTAATTCCATCTAGAGATCAAATCAAGGGAGGAGAGTGCACGCATATTGTGGCAAGAGG
Organism: Pinus albicaulis; assembly: GCA_034641835.2. Taxonomy (NCBI): domain Eukaryota; kingdom Viridiplantae; phylum Streptophyta; class Pinopsida; order Pinales; family Pinaceae; genus Pinus; species Pinus albicaulis. The sequence goes on along the minus strand of CM076572.1, from coordinate 795,545,932 downwards.
AAGATAAACCAACAACGATGTATAGCCAGAGAGGCTTGTACAACAATAGTGCATCAGTGCATAGGCTTGGGCATCATTGTACAACAACTGGGTAGTAGTGTACAATGGCAGGGAAACCACAACAAGGCATGGACAGTAGTATACAGCCATAGGGAAACCAAAATAAGTCTTGGGAAGCCGAGAAACAATTGTGGTCAGATGTACAGCCATGTGGACAACTATAAAGGGCCATGAGTAGATGTACAACTGTACAAGCAACCCAAAATAAGCCGCATGCTAGTTGTACAACCGCACATGTAGCAGGCAGGGTTGGAAAAAAACATGTCTTTCTTCAGGAGAAGTTTGCCCAAATTTATTGTAGCTTATAATTCTCTTAGTGGACAAATTAGTTTCTAGATTGGGAGGCCCTTGTATGCTGTAAAATTTTATTAATGAGCAACAAATTTTAAGGGCATAAATTTTTGTGTGTGCATATGGGAGATTGGCCAATTTTTGCTTCTATTGATTTATTTTTTATTTACTGTTAAAATCCCACTAGTGGTGTTTATTTTGCAAGCTAAAATTTTTAATTAATTTACAATAAAGAAATTTAATAGAAAATGAATTTGTTAGTTGCTAAGCTTGAGGAAAATTAACAAGTTTGTATTAGAAAAAGTGACATAGCCAAACTGTATTGCTTCTTGATACAAAAATGGAGAGCAAGGCCTACATCAATTATTGAAATTCAAGTTTAAAATCAAAGTTCTTCCTATAAAAAGTGACCAATTGCTATATAATCTTCTATGGCAAGTGTAATGGCTTACCTATTGTCCCAATACCTATTGTCCCAAAAATAGCCAAATTTGCAAAGCATGCTAAAATTTAGAAAATTTTAAAACTCCCACCCATAAATGACCCGCTTAGGAATCTAAGAGTCTTCAACTGAGTTTGTATCGCCTCATTCCAAATATGAGTGAGCTGCTTGGTTGTTTCCTATTGCTGCTACTTCTAGATTATTTTCTTGTTTAACTTCACAGAGCATTGTTGGCCATTCTACTGGAGGAGATAGAGAATGATTGCCATACAGTAAAGCACATAATGTATGCTCAATAATCTCAACCTTGACTACCATCACCCCTAGTTGTTTTTCCATTATCAAATATGTAGCTTCTTGAGCCTACATGTGAGTTTTCAAGCCTTTCTCCTTTTCTCATTGTTGAAGAGGTTAATCCCCTCTGCGGACAGAGGTGATCCCTACTAGCCCAGACCGGGTCTAGCAACAATCAAACACGCTACATTGCAGGTTCCTAATTGCAAATAAATCGACTTGCGAGGAAGGCTTACCCGGAATCCAACGTTGTCGTTTGTGGAAGAGGTGGTGCTCCCGTTCCTTTGCCCTGGCAGATCACAATCCTCACGATCTTCGTGATCGGACACCTGCACATGCAAGAAACAACACAAACGCAAGCATAAAATCCAGTATATACAACTATATGTCAGTCGAAGAGGACATAACTCATGAACATAATTAAGAACAAGAGTGGAACCATAACCAATAGTCACTTATCATTAATGAGTCAAAAGAAGAATACAACCATAGCTTCGACGCAGCACTCTCATTTGGCGGGTCGTCAGCAAGACATATCTCGGTAAAGCCTGTCAAGGATGGGACAAGCCTCTCTCTCCGGATACTTGACAACAGTCTCCTTGCTTGGATTTGGCCTTAAGGAAATCAAGAAGGCTCTTGCAGCATAAGGATGTGAAAGCTCTTGGGAACTAGCTTGCAAAGGAGATGGGCAAGCTTTTATAGATGGAGGAAGGGGAGTTGGGATCCCTATAATGATGGGATTGGCCCTATCATCAAGGAAGATTCCATGAGAGGTGGCAAACCACTTCCTCTCTATGGAAATCCGTAGCCAAACCTCCCAACTCAAGATAGATACTCTACCTCGTGAATTTGTTAGGACGAAACTTCGTCATTTATTTTTAAAAAACACTCTCTTAATATGGTTGACAAGTGTGCGCTCATATCGCAGCGCCAATTGGAGCGCCCTCTTTGGAGGATTTTATTTCTTGCCGGGAGAAGTTTAAACCTGTGGAAACACGCCACGGAAAGAGCTATTTTTAGGGTTTTTCACAAGGAGATGTCTTCGTAAGTAATGAAAGTTTTGCTTATAGGGATGTCATGAAAGTGGTTTCAAACCCATGTCACCGTCACAAGTCAAAACAGCCCTCCAATGTAAGTGATGGGGATTATGGTGGACGGTGACAAATTACCGTTAACGTATGCCCCTAAATCATGAGGCCCGAGAGAGAGAGAGGGGTGAAATTATTTACGAGAACATGCCGACTGAAAACACCGCCATCGGAAAACCTGCGAAGCGAAGCACAACTGATTTCTCAGAGACATGATATATATGCGTGGTATGGGCGCAGCCATCCATAACAGAGTGTACAATAATCTAGATCCAAGGCATGGATGCAGCCATCTAGTGAGGATCAATAAATAGACTCAGGTATGGTCGCAGCCATCCAATCAGTGAGTCATGTAAATAATCATAATAATCCACAATATCGCAGCCTGGATTACAACATACACAATCCAGGGTCTTGCGCTCCATCTCGACCCGAAAAAAGTACAAGTTCAAGCATGCGAATATGTGAGCTGAAGTTGAACATGCAAGAACATCGTCTGATTACCAGCCAATGATGAAAGCTGTTAACAGACACGAGAGGAACCACCAACAATGACAATGGCCTCGAAGGTACTATAGGTACAAGCTACGGCATGTGAATCAATGAGATCGCGTCGAACACCCGTAGAATCACCCGATCGGAGGTCAATGATGAAAACCTCGCGTCGAATGCGAAGAACCTACCATTGAGGCATGTAGGCTCCAAGGTACCAGAAGGGAGTCTCTAGATCAACTTCTTGGATAATGAGCTGGAGTCAACAGGAAGTGATCTTGATCGAAGGTGGGCCATAGTGTTTCCCACATCATCGACGCGAGACAGAGGAACATGATGTTTTTTGTGAATCAGGATCATATGAGAATCAGAGGGAGGTTGATATTTGCAAAGGTCAACTTCTCTTTAACATATTGACGGCACGACAGTGGATTTGGCAGTATTTGACATCAAAAGATCAGAGGTCATAATGACGAGGCAAAGAGCAGATGAAAGGTCAAAAGGGATCACCCAAACCCACAGAGGCAAGTGGAAAACGAGATGAGATGTCCCCAACCCGACACAAATGCGGACAAGTGCCATGTTCAAGAGCGACATACTGCTGACACGACAATGATGTTGGTTCCATTTTCCCCCACCATTCCGGCGAGTACCTCTTTATTTTTACACAAGCTTGAAGAGGATACCATATGCTTTGTCTGCAAATCAGCTCTTGATAAATCCATCTCGACCATTTAAAAAGGCTCCTGAGAGGGCTCGGATATCGTCATTTAAGACTGAAATAGATAATCATTGATGAAGATGAGCCACGACAAGAGGACACGTATCTTTCATGTTGAAGAGATTGAAAAGCCGTAAAAAGTAACTCCCACCTTCCTTTCGTCAGCGTTCTGAACCAAAAGGGTAGAAAAATATGTCTGAGAGAACGTCTTAGTTGCGATAGGCTAAGGTATTCCTTTTTCGTAAATAATCCATCCCAACCCAAAAAAGGGGTAAATGTATACTGGGTAGATATTGTTTCGCAGCCATTCAACGAGTTAAAAACAATAGTCTCGGAAATATTTTCAATCTTTAAGAGTCAGAAAAGAGCTAAAAGTTGACTCCTCCTGGAGGAACAAGTGGTATAAAGGGTAGCAACTGGTTCCGGTAATGGCTGAATTGCTCAGAAAAAGTAAAGGTCAAGAGGCTAGCTAACAAGACCACTCATTACAGATGTTTGTCAGGAATGGGTAAAACAACCAAGTGAAGGCATATGATTGGCCAAGAAGATGGGGACGATGGAATGAGAAAACCAAGGGTCATCTGGAAAAATGGGTTGATAAAATGAAAATCACGAGAGGTAAAATGGGAATGGTTTCATTTTTACACAAGCTTGAAATCAGGAAACTCTGCTTGAAGTTGGTTTCATTTTTACACAATCTTGAAACAAAGATAAACTATGCTTGAAACCGGTTTCATTTTTACACAAGCTTGAAACGGAAACAAACTATACTTGAAAAATTAAGCATTTTGACATGGTGACTCAATTCGAGGTACATGCCCCCAAGCTTCAGTCCATATGAAAGTCGGATGGAGTGAAGGTTCTAAAGATACGGATCAAGAGAAAGACTCGGCGGGGATTTACGAGAACTTATCAAAGACTTGAATTGACAGATACGTTGTTGTTTTAAAGAGGTTGACACATTAAGGAGCTATCACTTAGGGACTGCCTTGTTTCATGGTTTAAGGGCTTGGCACAAGACAAGGAAGCGTACTCACGACGACCTTGTTTCATTTTTAAGGAGCTTGACACGAAAACGAACTGTGCTCTAGCAACCTTGTTTCATTTTTTAAGGAGCTTGACACAAGACAAGGAACTCTGCTCCAACCAGCTTGTTTCATTTTTTAAGGAGCTTGACACAAGAAAATGAACCTTGCTCTGACGACCTTGTTTCATTTTTTAAGGAGCTTGACACAAGACAAGGAACTCTGCTCCGACGACCTTGTTTCATTTTTTAAGGAGCTTGACACAAGACAAGGAACTCTACTCCGACGGACTTCATCATAATGAACAAGAAGTCATCACTTCCAAGAGTTCGACTCCCGATGGAAGGAAAACATCCTGGAAGTCAGGACCCAATGCCCCCAGCACCTGATGCACAATGGCATCATCACTGAGCACATGCATGGGGTAGGTAGCCACATAGTTGACCTGCGGTGGGGCAGATACAATGGGTGGATAAAAACCAGGAAGGGATGATGGCGGGCCAGTTGCCACATTAGGACCGAAGAACGAAAGCTGATCAATGGTCACAATCTGTCCTTCATGCGGAAAACATACCACATGAAAAAGGAAGGAGACAAGTGCTCCCATGGCATAGGTGTAATCGCGCCCCAAGAGAAGATTGAAATACAAGGGGCCTGGAACAACCATCAGGTTCATATGGATGGTTTTACCTCCCAAAGTAACAGGTAACCTTGGGAGGATCCCTAACAGTTGACTCGTTCTTCTGTTAAATGCCAACAGATTCTGTGTAACAGGCCCAAGCGGCGGTGAGCCAAAATCTTGCCAAGTAGTTGAGGATAGAACACTAACAGACGTGCCTTCATCTATAATGGTGCTGGGTACAACCAGACCAAAGGCCTGTACTGTGATCTCGAAATGCACATAAGACAGAAGGCGGTATCCTGCAATTCGACTCCAATCAAAGGAAGCGACAAAACTACTTGGAGGGGCTACCATCGAACCGAGATGGTCTTCCCCTGGTGTTATGATAGAAGAAGGAGCATCCTCCACGACTTCCATCACAGAGTCGGGAAGAATATCCTCTAACACCTCCATCACGGGAGGGGGAGGAGCCACTTCTTGAGGTATAGGGACAAGAGAATCTTTCTCCAAGCCCAAGGAATCTGAAGAAACAAGAAGAACCTGAGGGATGTGAGGTCCACTCTCAACGAAAAAGACCTGGTGCACCGCAGACGGGGCCAACTCAACCGATCCCACGACCAATGGTTGTTCGTGGATGGATTCCTGAATTTGAATTTCCGAAGGAGCAAGATCGACCAAGGATGACTCTTGACCAATCGTAGGATCAACTGGTGGAGGACTCAAAGAGAGCTATTTATAACCAATCGGGAGGCATGGTGTAGAAACAGTTGAGTTGTCCAAAACTCGCTTGGCTTCATCCATATACGGAAAAAGGTGAATGGCATGGTGCCCCCCACACAACTTACAGGGATTTGTGATCTTACCCTGCTTCTTAGGAGCTTTACCAGCACCAGTTGAAGATGTGCCCCCAACCTGACTCCCGGAAGCCAAAGGCAATGGCGGACGACCGTTGGACCATACTTCAAGCACCTTGGGAATGCCAGGGCAGTCTCAAAGAAGATGATCTCCCGTGCAGAACATGCAAGGGAACTTGATTTTCCGCGGAGGGTTGGAAGGTTTATCAAGAGGAGACTTCTCAGAAGCAATAGCTGGAGCCTTAGCCTCTCTTTTATCTGACTTCTTCTTCTTTGTCTTCTTCTTCTTCTTCTTAGCCACCTGGTTACTTGAATCTAGACTTTCACCAGGCGAAGTAGAAGAGGAGGACGCAGAAACAGGCGAAGAAGGGGAGAGGTCCACCTTGGAATCAACATGATGTTGTTCAGGCAAAGGAACTGATTGAACAGAAGCCGAGACATTCGGGACCACAGAGGTTGAAAATAACCAAACAGGCAACCCAACAATTAACCCAGGAAGGGACAACGTTGCCATGTAAGGAGCACCAACATTCCCAAAAGGAAGAAAATGACTAGGATTCCCATCGGAGGGGATTCCTTGGTTGGTGAATTCTGGAAAAGTTTCCATCAGAAACAACACCCTAAGGAAACTAACTTTAACCAGGAATATTTCGTGGGCAGTTAATTTTTAAAACATTGAAACAAAACTCTACCGTTTCATATTTTAAGAGTCGAGAAATAGGCAAAAGGTGACTCTATCGCTTTCAGATTGGAAACAAGCGTGAAAGGACAAGCGCTTGATGATCCTTTCGAGTTTAAAGAGTCAGAAAAGATCAAAATGACTACTCATGAATACTAGGCAAAAGGGTGTACCAAATAACCGTGAACTGCAATATACACCTTGGTTTCAAAATGAAAGAGAAATCAACCAAGGACTTGACGCACGTGCAGGCAATCTCCCCGAATGTTGTGTCCGGTGTATAATGGGTATAAGACGGCAGACTCAGTTCCCTACGGATAAAGGATAGCGACCTTGTGGGGTCTCCCTTTATATACGCGACGGTACGGGGAGCACAAGTCCGTACTAGCGTTGTCTAAAGCCAAGAGGCGAACGACAGCTACTAGGTTTAAAGACGTCGGAACACGTCTCTAGCCTAGACCTCTAAATGTGTTGTTAATGTTTCAATGCTTCCTTAGGTAAATTGAGTAAATTTTATGGTTGATCTTCAATTATGTTTCGGTTTCAAGGCCCTACCGTATGTCATATGACAATCTCCTGTATGCAGCTATATGAGAAAAGAAAACTTTCAATTCGATGAATGCTATCTAGTTAAGGGAAGAGCTTCAAACAATGATGCAACAAACAGCAAAATTGAAAATTAAACTTTTCCAAACTAGATGACTTTCACTATCCAAAAGTATTCTAAAACATTCAACGAAGCGAATTATGCAATGTAATCTATGCAAGATTCTCTTTTCCGAAAACTATGCAATTGTAATCTATGCACAATTTCCTTTTTCCTTTCAAATAATAAGAATGCACTCAATGCATTTTTCGATGAAATGAGAATCTACTTAATGCATGCTTTTAATGAAAGGGAATGCACTCAAAGCGATTTTTAGTTTTCAATCACTAAACAATGTGATCTAAGTCCAATGATAAATCTCAAAAATACTTTTTGATGCAATGTGATCTAATGCATTTAAACGAAAAGCAAACTATGAGACGAAAACTAAAAGAACACAAGTCTCCTTAATGAAGGATGAATGCAAAAGAGATGTAAACAAACATTAAGAATGCAATCGTTGTTTCAAACGCTTTGTCACGAAATCCCTCAAAAGGCGACAAGACATATGAGGTCAAACACAAAGAGGATTTCCAAAGAAAGAGATCAAAACAAGGCATTCATTCCCTTTTACATCAAACAATCATGGAGAGAATACTTTTCGAACAATGAGAAATGTAATCTATGCTCATACAATGAAAAGACCGGAAGGGAAAGACACACTGGTGGAGGATTTAGGGAAAAAGTCTCAATTTTCATACATCCTGAAATTGGCTCGACTTGTACATTGACAAGTAGCACCAACTGGCGCGACTTGCTCACTGAAAACTAGCGCCAATGGCCAATTGGCGCGGGTTGCTAATTGACAACAAGCGCCAACGCCTGAAAATGAAAAAACAAAGAATTTCTCCCAACCAAGACCAGACTCACCACTTCAAGCAGGATCTCCAAGACTCAAATGAACCATGTGATCTAGGCTCAAAGCAAGACAGACACATATCAAGGTCAGAAAGCTCAAAACAGAGTAAACCCTAGTACCTTACAGGATTGGCGCGACTGTAAGGCTGAAACTAGCGCCAGAATAGAATTGGCGCGGGTAATACACTAGCAACTTGCGCCAATGGGCGCGACTGTCAAGCTGAAAAGCGTGCCAGTCGAGTTTACCAGTCAAAAATAAAAAAGAGCAATCCAACAAGCATACTAGTGATAATCAAGCTATCCAAAAGTCAAATTCATAGAAAGAACCAGCCCAAAAGAGCTAATCAAGCAAGGAGGATCGAGAAACAACCGAAAAGACAAGACAATACTCCAAGTGTTCAGTTCATAAACTAAACCGGAGATTGACTGAAGCGGCTTTGATCTACTTCGCAATTGCAGATCAAAAGCGTTTCGAAGGCTATCTGGCCAACTTCAGGCTCTGTCTATAGCTTATAAAACGAACGACAACAAGCTAACGATCCCCAGTGGAGTCGCCAAATTGTTGAAGAGGTTACTCCCCTCTGTGGACATAGGCGATCCCTACTAGCCCAGACCGGATCTAGCAACAATCAAACATGCTACAGTGCAGGTTCCTAATTGCAAATAAACCGACTTGCGATGAAGGCTTACCCGAAATCCAACGCTGTCGTTTGTGGAAGAGGTGGTGCTCCCGTTCCTTTGCCCTGGCAGATCACAATCCTCACGATCTCCGTGATCAGACACCTACACATGCAAGAAACAACACAAACGCAAGCATAAAATCCAGTATATACAACTATATGTCAGTCGAAGAGGACATAACTCATGAACATAATCAAGAACAAGAGTGGAACCATAACCAATAGTCGCTTATCATTAATGAGTCAAAGAAAGACTCTGACCACGGCTTGACCAGCGACACTCTCCTTTGGCGGGTCGCTCCGGCAAGACATGTCTCGGTAAAGGCTATGTCAAAGGGATCCAGGAAAAGCCTCTGTGCAGGATACTTGAAAACAATCTCCTTGCTTGGATTTGGCCTTAAGGAAATCAAGAAGGCTCTTACTGAAATAAGGATGTGAAAGCTCTTGGGAACTAGCTTGCATAAGGAATGAGCAAGCTTTTATAGATGGAGGAAGGGGAGTTGGGATCCCTATAATGATGGGATTGGCCCTATCTTCATGGAAGCTTCCATGAGAGGTGGCCAACCACTTACTCCCTATGGGAACCCTTAGCCAAACTTCCCAAGTCAAGATAGATAGTAGTCCAGGGATCTGTTAGGACGAAACTTCCACCATTTATTTTTAAAAAACACCTCTTAAGATGGTTGGCGCGGGTGCAGCTCTATGACAAAGCACCAATTGGCGCGCCCTCTTTGGAGGATTTCCCTCTTGGCGCGAGGGCTGAACTGTAAAACCGCGCCAATAGAAAAAGAGCTATTTTTAGGGTTTTTCACAAGGAGATGTCTTCAGGGCAATGAAAGCTCTTGTTCAGAGGGATGTCATGAAAGTGGTTTCAAGCCATGTCACTGCTCACAGGTCACAAAATGAGCCCTCCAATGTGTGGGACGGGGATTGCAGGGACGGTGACAAATTACTGTGTAACACTCATAGAGCATGGATTTGAACCCCCACAACAATGATATGCCTTGCCTATTCTTGGACACCAATTTGAAAGGTGTTCTACCATGCCTTCTCACCCCTTGTCACCTTTGCATGTCCCTTCTCAAATATGTCCATGCACCATCAAAACTTGACCAATTTGCACTTTATAAACTATGTTTTACTACATTGTGCCATATCCATTGGAGGAACAAATTGGTTAAGACTCCTTTCATTGTTTTGTATACTAACATGCACCTTTACCATGAACCCATATTGAAACAAAATTCACTAGAGTCGAATTCCGTGGTATATCAATGTAAGATCATAGAAGCCAATCTATCCCCCACCGAGTCAAGAAACACGTTGACCTATGTATCAACTAGTTTTGTGAAAATCATGAATTTTTGAATGAAACGATTAAATAGGTCGATTAAATTGACAATTTTTCCACAAAAATTGTAATTTTGTATTATTATTATTTTAAGTTTGTTAAATTTTTTAGTATTTTTTTAATTTTTCCATTTTTTTGCTCATTTTTACCAATTTTATCCCAATTTTTAAGATTTTTTTCTTTTTCCTAACCCTCGCCGATTTAATCCTAATCGTGATTATCACAACATTGGTATCAACTCCACTATTATTGAAATATAATATAGGGAAAATGAGATGGATGGGAGCTTTAATTCCTCACCCTTTACTGTATGCAATTGATTTTACATGTTAGCCATTGCTATGCTTAAATTAATTCCTAATGTATTCATGTGAGGGGTGCAAGGATAAATACACCCTATTTACAGTTAGCTTCCTTATTTCAGGGTTTCAAATCCACTTCGATGTTTGCCAACTTTTAAAATGACGTATTATCTGCCCTTAGCACTTGATAGAATGAAATGGACTCAAAAAGTTGCACCATGTCCAATATTCAATGGATTAATCTTTGCAAACAAACATTCCTAAGGATATAATGAACATTAAGACAACAAATGATGCTTTTTGAATTTGGGACTTTTATGATTTATTGATTTTGTTTATCCTTACTTGATGTAGCCCTTAATATGTTGCTAGATATTTTTCTTTATTGTTAGAGATTACTCACTATTTCTAAGAAAAGTCACTTTCTCTATTACCTTCAGGATCACAGAGGACCCCACCATGCTTGCAACCATTGATTTTATCTTTGAAGCCCAATTGAAAAATAAGTAGCATAGATCCATGTTAACCACGGTTCTATCAAGTGCCAAGAGGGATCAAATGTAATATCCATTTTTCAGGAATTTCTGCAAAATGGTCCAAGGGGACGTTGAATAAGGAAGCCAATGCAAAATTAAGCAAAAAGGGGACTTGGATCCCTTTTTTTATCCTTCATACATTATACTTACAGAATATTAGCCCAAAGAAATAACCCTAGGTGGGTTATTCAGATCTCCCACTCCTAGGTATCTCAAACAATGCTCATAAGGGAAAGCTACAGCAATACATGAACTCCAACAAGTAGCAGCAGTGAAACATCAATACATATGGTGCAAGAAGAGAGCATAGCCATTATATTATGTGCAGCTGCAAATATATATACAAGAAATTGAGGAAATACCTCTCAAGATAGGCCAGATCAGCCTCAAGACAGGTGTACATGCAAAGGTGAAAGTGCACAGCTACACAACCCAGCAACAAGCTATGACTGTGCAGTCCATAGTGAGAAGTGATTGAAAACTGATATAGACACAATGATATAGCAATAGCAAGCTCAAATAAAGTGGGGGAGCAAGATCTCAACCCCGGAAAACAATACTACAACAATCTTCCAAGGGATTGGCCAAAATGTACAAATTGGCAAAATGCCAGAGTGCAGTGTAGCAGTTGCAACTCAATAACAATAAAAAAATGGAGAAGGATATAAATGCTGCAAAATATGAAGAAACCTCCTCCAATTATCTTCAAAGTCAAAGGCTTCCCCCTTCACTGAAGATTACACCTTCCAATCCCCAGTGTGAACCCCTCCTGCAAGTGCCCTCTGAAAATAATGCAATATGGGGAAGAGACTACACTGGGAATAAGATGAAACATGTGGCCCAATGCCAAAATCTGCAATGAAGCTCCAGGATCTTCCGCACTGATCTCCCAGAGAAAGAATGAGCTCCTCCTCTGCAAAACTAGCTCCGAAAGTGGGTGGTAATGAATCCTCACTGCAACCCCCAGCAACTCAACGTTTCTACCCAGCTGGAAAACGCTATAGCTGAAGATTGTTACCTTGGCCTCAAGCCTGGATGTGAGGAGAATTACGAATAGGTCCTCCAAATCTTCCCAATGAAGGAGAGGAAACTCCTAAACATAAATCTCCCTTGTGCTAAGCAGCATAGCTATCCCAGTTGAACAACTGGAGAGAGAAGACCAAAATCAAAATCTAAAACATAATGAGAAATGCCTCTCCTTCCCCCTTTTATGCCAAGAGGAGGCTTCCTTGCCATGGAACCTACCCATTAGGGTTTCTCTCATCCAATGATATTCCTCCTATCAAAACTACGATGTCTTCTCATGCAAGCTACACCTCTTTAGGCAGCATTGTTGACTTGGTCAAACTTGACCTAGTCTTCTTGTATTTTCCCCTTTTCACACTAGGAGATGACAAATAAGCCACTCAAGTGACCCCTTTGCATATTAGGAGTGTTTATTATGCTTCTTCATGGGCCCCGTTACCCATTTTGTTCTTTTTATTAAATTTTTATTAAAAGGAAAGCAAAATTAATGTTCCAATTAACTTAATGAAAATTTTGGAACATTATAGTCCTCCCCTCCCAAAGATTGCTTGTCCTCAAGCAAGTGAAAAGGTAGACTGATTCCTCTTCTCCTCTCCTGCAGCATCCAGGTATGATGATCTCCTCCAAGAAATAGGATGTTATCTCATCAATAAATATCCCACATTGCTTCTCCTCAGCATGTAAATTAGCTACCAAGCTATCATCATGAAAAAGTGAGGTGCTCAAGAGAGTGGAAAAGTGATGTCTAGAGGTCCTCCCAAGGCATGGAGTCTGAAATTTGTTGGGAGACATTCTCCCCATGTGTACCCTCCATCCCCAAGCAATCAACCATGCAAAATGAGTCACTTTCCAACTAGGAAACTCCTGGAAATCATCCTCCACCTTGGGCTCATGTAGAATAGGTGGGCTGGAAATCTGAACATGGTAGGCTTCATAGCCTACCCCACGACGTCCTCTTCTCCACTTATGATAAGTGTGGAGTGAAAGCTGAACTTGGGCTGCAATAATGTTGTCCTCAAGTGCCAAGATGAAGTCTATGTCTCCAAGGATCTCTCCTCCAACGCTGTAAATAAAGCTGGCCCAAATCATCTCATATGTGATGAGTTGGAAGTCATCATCATATGGTATCCAATCAATCATATGGTTCACCTCATGGAGAAACAAATATCTTTTCATGGTGACCATATCCTCTTCCATACTCCCCTTAGAGCATGTGCGGCAAAGAGTATGGATGTATTATTCCCCAAAGGGCACATCCTCCCAATGTGTCTCTCCCTCCTTATGATACATATGGTGCTGCTGCTGATACATGGATGAAACATAATGGTCCTCAAGAGAGACCCAATCCATTCCATCAAATCCAGAACCCATGGGGTGCCTCCCCGAAGAGCTCAAGCCCCCCAAATGGCTCCTCCCATTTGAAAGAAGAGGTGTAACATGGCAATCAAGGTTGGCCCACTTTTTTTTCTAAGCGCGAGAAGTATGGAGAACCATACTCCATATGGGCATCCTCAACTCTTGTGCCACTCCTCCAATGGTGCTTCCGATGTCCAACATTATACTAGCAAGATATGGAAGCATAAATCTGTGAGAGCAAGGAGGTGAAACATAGCTCCACATATGGAACCAATGCAGAGCATTATTGGCTTGCCTCCATATATAGTGCAACAAGTGTCCTTTCAGCCACTTGTTTGCTGCCACATTCATCCTGTAAGATGATATCATGAAAACATAACTTGGTGCCAACGGTGCACACCGAAAATCCTGTGGCTTTCCCCCACAATCCACTAATAAGATGGCCATCATAATTTCTGCAATTGACCATAAGTACAACAAAACATAATGTGCAAGAAGGAAGGATCCTCCTTGATATGATATGCTACTCATAAGGATAAGAGAGTGCAAAACATAAAGCAAATAGTTACCTCCCTCATCATATACTGTGGTCTTTGAGCTGAAATGGCTCAAGTGAAAATTCTCCCTTACTGTAATAGAGTAGGGAAGTGGTTGTGCCAACCATCTCATCATCTCTTAGGTTGTGCATCTATCCCTATGCTGATATACATCCATTAGAATTCCCTCCGAAGTGGACTCCTCCATCAATAAATAGTATGCATAAGAATGCATGAAAGGAGGATCCATAAATGCTGCATGTAGGTATCTCCCCCTGTGCTTGTGAACCCAAGCCAAGAAGATCAAAATATAGTAAGGGATACTTCCATCCATTACTCCCTCATCCTCCTCTCCTACATTCCTCCTAGGTACATCACTTGTGAAGTGGTCTTGGGAACACTTCAACAAGTAATCCTAGCTCTTAAGTGACAGCGCTACTAGCCTGTGGAGTAGGGCCACTGTCATCTCAAAGCTCAACTCTTTGACATGGATCTTGTCAAAGACTCTACTCATCATTTTTCTGCACATATAGAGTCCCTCCCATGAGGAAGGTACCGCTTGGGCATCTAAGGCCAAGTAGCAACTCCTTTTCACTATGCTAGTGCCTCCTCCTACTCCTACAACATCCAAATACAATCTAAGCAGCAAGAATGTTTGTTGCTTTTCTATACTCCCACCATACCAAATATGTGATGGTGACATAATGAGTGGTAAGAAGAATGCCATCTCGTCATAATGCACCCATGCTCTTCTCTGCCCCATGGTGTAAGTATCCTGCCAGTCCTCCTCCTTCTTCACATCCCGTGAAAAAAGATAGGTCCTATGCTGGCCAAACTCTCTAAAGAGTAGCCAACACAGCATTGCCTCTTGCTGCCCTGTGTCATAGATTTGCAAGAGGCTCACCATCCTCTTGCCTCCCATCCACATCCACTCAACTTCTTGTGGATGTCTCCCTTCATCCTGCATCTTGGTATTCCCCCAACAAGGGCTACCATCTTCCCAAAACAGATTTTGGCCTTTGCATTTCATGGGACATTGAAATGCAATCTCTTCCATGACAAAGTTTCCAAAACCCAACCTCAACGGTGGTGCACAACACATCAATGGTGTATGAAGATGATGGCACAGCGCAGTGAAAGTTTTCTTCTCTAGACAATCAGCATGTAAAGATGTATAATCCTCCATGAGAGATAAAAACTTAGGCATACCTTGGAGAGATTTGGAAGAACCTTGTGTTGCTGCAAGAGTTTCTTCCTCAATAGTACTGGCTACCTCGATTATTGGAGATGAAGGTTGCTTCTCCATCACTATGACAGCGTTGGTATGTGCCTCTTCAACTGGTGTTGAGGGCTCCTCCCTCTTTTTACCAAACCTTCTGATCAATATTTGAGAAAAATCAACAAGAGTAGAAACCCTTGCATGACTCCAATGGCTGAACCGCCAAGTCTTTGCTTCACCCTCAAGGTGCAGCGCTGCAACTTCTACAGCCTCTCTGTCTACTACAGGATGTAGCAGGAAGAAAGCCTCTAGCTTCTTCACCCAAACCTCTGCTGCACATGTGAGTGATCCATCGAATGTGGACAATAGAAATCTATTGCCTCTCATCATCCCATAGCTGTGGGGTCTTCTCTCTTCTTTCTGCTGAATACATTGTGGAAAAGATAGAGTCTCTTGGAAGGCTCTAGGGTTTTCTCGATATTCAGTAAGATACTCACTTAGAATCTCAAATTCCAAGTGCTTTCCATGCTCCATTTTTCCTCCTTGGTGAGAGTAGGAAGTGCATGGTCCTTCCTCTTCTCCTTTTTCAGTCTTCTCAACCTCCTTGGAGAGGTCTTTGTTGGATCTAAAAACTGATGAAAGAAATATCACCCTCTGCATCATCTTGACCTCTTCTGTCTTTCTGATTCAAACTTCATAGGCTGAGCCAAGTTCAAAGCTCCGATACCACTGTAATATCCCTTTTTTAGGAATTTCTGAAAAATGGTCCAAGGGGACGCTGTATAAGGAAGAAAAGGAAAAATTAAGCAAAAAGGGGACTTGGATCCCTTTGTTTATCCTTCATACATTATACTTCCAGAATATTAGCCCAAAGAAATAACCCTAGGTGGGTTATTCAGATCTCCCACTCCTAGATATCTCAAACGATGCTCAAAAGGGAGAGCTACAGCAATACATGAACTCCAACAAGTAGCAGCAATGAAAAATCAATACATATGGTGAAAGAAGAGAGCATAGCCATTATATTATGTGCAACTACAAATAGATATACAAGAAATTGAGGAAAGACCTCTCAAGATAGACCAGATCAGCCTCAAGACAGATGTACATGCAAAGGTGAAAGTGCACAGCTACACAACCCAACAACAAGCTATGACTGCGCAGTCCATAGTGAGAAATGACTGCAAACTGATATAGACACAATGATATATCAATAGCAAGCTCAAATAAAGTGGGGGAGCAAGATCTCAACCCCATAAAACAATAGTACAACAATCCTCCAAGGGATTGGCCAAAATGTACAAATTGGCAAAATGCCAGAGTGCAGTGTAGCAGTTGCAACTCAATAACAATACAAAAATGGAGAAGGATATAAATGTTGCAAAAGATGAATAAAACTCCTACAATGATCTTCAAAGTGAAAGGTTGCCCCCTTCACTGAAGATTACACCCTCTAATCCCTAGTGTGAATCCCTCCTGCAAGTGCCCTCTGAAAATAACGCAATATGGGGAAGAGACTACGCTGGGAATGAGATGAAACATATGGCCCAATGCCAAAATCTACAATTAAGCTCCAGGATCTTCCTCATTGATCTCCCAGAGAAAGAATGAGCTCCTCCTCTTCAAAACTAGCTCCGGAAGTGGGTGGTAATGAATCCTCACTGCAACCCCCAGCAACTCAACGTTTCTACCCAGCTGGAAAACGCTATAACTGAAGATGGTTACCTTGGCCTCAAGCCTGGATGTGAGGAGAATGAAGAACAGGTCCTCCAAAGCTTCCCAATGAAGGAGAGGAAACTCCTAAACAGAAATCTCCCTTGCTCTAAGCAGCACATCTATCCTAGTTGAACAACTGGAGAGAGCAGACCAAAATCGAAATCTAAAACATAATGAGCAATGGCTCTCCTTCCCCCTTTTATGCCAAGAGGAGGCTTCCTTTCCATGGACCCCACCCATTAGGGTTTCTCTCATCCAATGATATTCCTCCTATCAAAACTGTGCTAACACTGTTACCGATGAAATAGGTAACCTGACCTCAAAACGGGAACTCTAGCCCAAAAAGACTCAAAAAACATGAAAAAACACCCCAAAAACAAAAAGTGTGTATTCCAGAACGCACTTCGTTTTACAAGATGAAATTTCAACATTTTAAAGATGTATTAAAAGTAAAATTGGTACACCAACCTTACAGAAAAGGATTGAAAAAACACCCCAAAAACAAAAAGTGTGTATTCCAAAACGCATTTAGTTTTTTTTGAAGGTCAATTTCAACATTTTATTAAATTATGGTAAAAACAAAATTGTTTCTTGAAAAAAGGATTGAAAAAACACCCTCAAAACAAAACCAGTTGATGCTGGAATAACAAAAAAAAAATTGTGTCATACTTTTGGCATTTTAAAAAATAGAAGTAACATTTTTTAATTTTTAAAATTCAAACATTAAAAAAAAAACCTAAAATTTAAGAAAAAAATAAATTTAAAAATTAAAAACATTTAAAAGTTTAAAATTTAAAAATATGTGAAGATTAAAAAAATAAAAATAAAAACAAAATAAAAAATTTAATTCAAATATTAAAAAAAAACCTAAAATTTAAGGGAAAAAAAACAAAAAAAATTTAAGATTAAAATTTAAAAAAATATAGAAATTTAAAAAAAAAAGAAAAAGAAAAGAAAAGAGCAAATTATAAAAAATTAAATATAGAAATTAAATTTAAAAAAGAAAAAGAAAATGCTTATTAAATTTAAAAATAAAAATAAATAAATAAAATTGAAACAAAAAAAAAAAACAAAAAATTAAATTTAAGGAAACATATTAAATTTTAATAAATTTAAAAATTTAAAATATAAAAAAAAAAAAAGAGAAAACATTATTTAAATTAAAAGTAAAAAAAATGAAAAATTAATTAAAAATAAAAAATAAAAATAAAATACAATGAAAATATTAAATTTAAAACAATATATATTAAAAAAACAAATAAACTATAAAAAAATAAATTTAATTTAAATTATAAAAAATAAAATATATATATGAACTTAAATTAAAATATGTATATATATCAGATTTTATTAAATTTAAAAAATAAAATAATAATAATAATAATAATAATAATAATAATAAAAAATTAAATTTAAAAATAAAAATATTAAATTTTAACAAATAAACAAATAAATTTTGAAAGAAAAAATAAATTTTAAATATAAAAGAAGAAGAAGAAAAAAAAAACATCGTTAAAATAAAACTTTAAAAATCAATTAAAAATGGAAAATTGAAAAAAAAAAAAAATAATAATAATAATAATAATAATAAATTAATTAATTAATTAAAAAACAAATTAATTTAAAAAAAAATAAAAAATTTAAGTTTAATTTTTTTTAAAAATCTAATTTTAAATACACAATTTTAATTGAAATATAAAAATATAAAAATTTTATGTTATTAACAAAAAAATAATAATAAAAAATAAAACATTTAAAAAACAATATTAAATTTAAATAAATTTAAAAAAAAATACAAAAAATATTAAATTTTATAAAATAATAAAGGAAAATTATGAAATTAAAAAAAAAAAAAATCAATTAAATATATTAAAAAAAGAAGAAGAAGAGGAGCAAAATTTAATAAAAATAACTTTTAAAATAATAATAATAATAAAATTTACAAAAAAATAAAAACAAAATTAAAAAAAAAATAAAAACAAATTATATTTTATATAAAAAAAATAAATTAAAAAAAATAAATAAATAAAAATAAATAAAAAAATGGTAAAAAATAAATAAATTAATAAATTAATAAATAAATTTAAAAAAAAAAATTCAATTTAAAAAAAAAATTGAAAAAAAAAAATAAAAAAAAATGGTGGCAGTGGTGGTGGTGGTGGTGGTGGTGGTGGGAGCGGCGCCACCCGGCCTCACGCCCAGGCGGCGATAGAGGCCAGCCGGTGGGCGGGCGGGGTGGTTGCGCCCACCAACGCCGCCATTTTTTTTTTTTTTAAATTTGTTTTTAAATTGATTTTTTTTTAATTTGATTTTTTTTTTAATTATTTCAAAAAATTTAATTTTTTTATTTAAAATATAATTTGTTTTATTTATTTATTTTATTTATTTTTTATTTTTATTTTTTTTTAATTTTATTATTATTTTTTTTTGTTTTTAATTTTATATATATATATATATATATATATATATATATATATATATATATATATATATATTATTTGATTTTATTTTTATTTTTTTTAATTTTTAATATTTTTATTTTAATTTGATTTTTTTATTTCAAATTTTTTTATTTATTTTTTTAATCTTATCTTAAATTCAATTTGTTTAATTTTTTTTTAATTTTCTTTTATTTTTATATTTAATATTATAGATTAATTATTTTTTTAAATTTAAAATTTAAAATTTATTTATTAAATTTTAATTTAATTTAATTGTTTTTTTTAATTTTTTAGTTTATTTAGTTTTTCATTTTTAAAATCTATAAATTGTTTCATTTAATTTAAAAAAAAAAAAAAAGCACTAAATTTATGTGTATTTGTTTTTTAATTATTTGCATGTGGTTTTTTTCATTTTTTTTGTTTTTTAATGATAGTTTTATTTTATTTTATTTTTATTTTCCAATTTTAATTTTCTTTTTTTAATTTGTTTTTTTTTTGGTTAATTTTAAAATTTGTATTTTTTTTCTTCTTATTATTATTATTAATTTAATTTAATTTAATTAATTAATTAATTAATTTATTTTTAAGTTAGAAAAAAATGTTTTTGATGTTTTTTTATAAATTCTTTTGGTCATTTATTGTTTTTGTTTTTCTTTAAATTATGTGTTTTTTTTTTCAAATTTTGTCATTTCCTTTGATATAATTTTCAAATATTTTTGTTATTTATTTATTTATTTATTTTTGTTTAAATTTTTTATTTTTATGAGCTATTTTTGTTTTTTTTTTTACATTTTTATTGGGTTTTTTTTTTATTGTTTTTATATATATATATTTTTATCTAAGTTTTGTGTTTTATTACCAACATGAAAATCACCACTCTAAAACAAAAAAGGTTGATGCAGGATCAATACGTTTCAAAATTAGCATGAAAATCACCTCTAAAAAAAAAGTTGATGCAGCATCAATACGTTTCAAAATTAGCATGAAAATCACCACTCTAAAAAAAAAAAGTTGATGCTGCATCAATACATTTCAAAATTAACATGAAATTCATTAACATTTTAAAACAAATATTCATACTTCATAAATAAAAATATTAGAGTGTCAAAAATGTGCACAAAAAAAAATTAAAAAAAAAAGGTGATTCTGCATCACCACTTTTCAAAATCGGGTGCTTTTTATGCTACCAAAAAAAAGTAGGCAACATTGCAGTTACCTATTTCATTGGTAACATTGTTTGTTGTCTTCTCATGCAAGCTACACCTCTTTAGGCAGCACTGTTGACTTGGTCAAACTTGACCTAGTCTTCTTGTATTTTCCACTTTTCACACTAGGAGATGACAAATAAGCCACTTAAGTGACCCCTTTGCATATTAGGAGTGTTTATCATGCTTCTTCATGGGCCCCCTTACCCATTTTATTCTTTTTATTAAAAATAAAGCAAAATTAATGTTCCAATTAACTTAATGAAAATTTTGGAACAATACATCAAATTTCTTGAGGTGAAAATCTCTTTTAATATGAAAAACTTCAAGAAAGGTTTGCACCTCGAGAGATTTGATCCCTCTCAGAGCTTGATAAATCTCGGGTTAACATAGACCTATGCTAGTTATTTATATGTATGCCATGTGTCAACTCCATGCTAAACATTGAAACATATGTCCTTCATCTTAAGCAACATAATAATAAAATGTTTTGCCCATAATTGTTTTTTTCCCAATTGCTTTATAAGATATATAGATAGTCTCCCTCTCTATATATAAATAAATAGATATTTGCATTGAATGTTTTTTTGTTATTAGTATTCTTTTAAAATGTTACATGTCAACTCATTAAAAAACACCTACCAATGGAAGGAATTACACATTTTATTCATCTTGAGAAATACAATAATAACATGTTTTAACCATCACATTAATTTTTTTACACACTCTCTCTCTATTTAAATTGAATTTTTTTGTTATTAATATATTTTTAAAAATGCATGTAAAGTTTACCAAATCTCCCTCATACCCTGAATTAGAAAGGAGTAATCAATGGGATAAAAACTCTCTCTCTCTCTCTCTCTCTCTCTCTCTCTCTCTCTCTCTATATATATATATATATATATATATATATATATATATATATATTATTTGAAATTCACATTAATTTGACACTATTTTTTTTGTTATTTATATAATATTTTTAAATATCACATGTCATTTGAACATAAAATAAACTACAGAGTTATAATATCAATATTATTTTTACATGCTACGTGTCAACTCCATATAAGTAATGAAGGAATTACACATCTCATTCATACTGAAAAGTAAAAAGTAAATAGAGATGAAATTAGATCCCTTTTTTTTACATTCAATTACTTTATCTCTATATAATTTTGATGTAAAATTAACATGGAAATTGAAATGTTTTAATATATTTTTTTATTACTATTTTTTAATTTGTTAATGTAAGTATTATTTTATTATTTTTATATGTAACTTTAGGTTACAACAACTCGCCCATACTGGGATGTAGAGTGCCTCTCAGTGCAATAAAATGTTGTTCCTATCCCATTCTTCAATGAGTCTCATCTGCCATCCTATATCTTGAGCATGCCTTCAAATTTGGAGTTTTAAAGCTAATGTTTGATCACTAAGGAGAGTTTTGAGCCAATACTTTTGCTTGTATCTAGTACCCCAACAATTGCTAGCTTGGTTCCATTGGACTAACTTATCTCTTGAAGGAGGCCTAAATTACCTAGCTTGTCTAAATATAATATGATTTCTAGCCAGCCATGCCTTTCACAAGAAAAACATTCGAAACATTGTCCATATGTATATGACAAGTTGCTTCTTAACAAGGGTCCTAGGATAGGCCTTTGGCTAAGAGAGTAACAACTCCCTCTAGCCATATGGTAACTCAAAGACATTGCCCAAATAATGAAGGGTTGCATTCAATGCTTGGGGGTGGACTCTAAGATCATGAAGTGATGTTGCCTTGTCATCTCAACTGATTAACATAGAACACACAAGGAGGGATAATGAGTTACTCTTTTCTTCATGTATATTTGCTATTAGGATTTTTCCATGTAATATGGGCCAATAAAAGATCCTTATTTTTGGAAGATAATCCCCTTGCCAAATTTTCTTCCATAGAAAGGATTGCAAATGCTTATCTAGCTTTAGAAATAGGGTCATATTGTTGATTTTTCCACGACAATAAAGAATTGTTAGAAAATCATAAATGAAAAAATATTTTCTTATATTTGATAATTACTTGTGATGTTCTTGAATTCTTATTAACTTTGTATGTCTTCTTTAACTTCTTTTAATCAAGAAACTATCAAAACCTTAATGCATGAAGATCAAAACAATAGAGACATAGAATGTAGGCTCTCACCCAGGTAAAAACCCCTCTCCTAAGGGAAAACCCAAAATTATATTCTCTTCTTCAAGAACCAAATCAAATGAGACAACCAAGACTCTTTAACCAAGACAAAGTCCACCTCCAATCCACCAAGTCAGTCTCCCAAGAATATTATTCAAATTGTAGCCCATTTCTTCACAAGTCAACATAAGTTAGATCTTCAAGGTAATTCAACCAAGGTCTCGACCCTCTTTGTAACACTGAAATCTTGTCCTATACCCTCAGCCCTGCACCTTCACACTTGAGCTTCAAATCTACTCACACATGTGACAAAAAAGAGAAAATTTATTCTCTTTTCCTTCGTCACATTCATTCCTTCTTTCAATTATTAGACCTTCATTTTTATCCTCTTCACACTCCTTTATTTTCATAGAAACTACAGATCAAATTGATTGATGGTTCATCTTCTCAATAGGTTGAATGCTCAACTATTTATAATGGTTAAAGGCTCCTAATGAGGCTGACATTAAGAGTGGGTAAGCCGACTTGGTGTAGGAGTGACAGGTGACACATTTTACATAAAAATATTTTTCTTCTTTAATACAATGAGCCCAAGAAGGATCTAGGACAAGAAGACATGGACAATGACTTATGGTATAAACCCTAGAAACACACAATGGGTGCTTTGACCTAAAAACACGGATACATTGGAAATATTTTTTATTAACAACAATAATAATCTAATTTTAAGGTCAAAACCAACATAGACACCAAATTGGTGCATGAGACCTCCTTGTTAGTGTGACAAATGACCCCCTCCCAGTGCCTCCACGCAACAATTTGGTTCCGAAAATCTATGTAGGTGTGCACTACATACTTTACTCCCCTCTAAATTTGAACCCTGTAACCTCATACAAAGAAAAACATGCTCTTAACTATTCTGGCATTTTGTTTCCCAAAAATACATTTTGTTTTCAAATTGCACACAGTTTTCCCTTTGAGGTTAGCCTGCACTAACTTGAAGTGTGGAGAGAGGGTGTTTGAGTGTATGAAATACATTGTACTCTCTAGTTGACTTTGGAACATTTTTAGAAGCATTAACAAAGGCTAAGGATTGTATCAAGCTTCAATAACAAGATGAGGCCTCTTTCTTTTTGTATTGGGATTCTTCCTAGTATTCGAATTGTCCTAGGGACCTAGGGTAACAATGTGTGCATTTTTTGTTTGCTAACCATTTCATCAAGTTTCATATTTGTTATTAATGGATTGTTTAAGATTATTTTATGTATATATTGATGCGAACAAAGTAATAAATTTAAAATATGCTAATTTAAAACTTATTCTTTGGTTAGATCTATTTTAAGCCAAAGATTTGGGAGCATTGTCTTTCGAACTCAAACATCCCCTCAAAATCAGAGGAATCATAATTTTTTATTGAACAACAATGGGTAAGTTTTCTTGATGACCATAGCATTGGCGAGGGACTTCTACATAGGTCTAAGTGTCTAGACTCTAGACGTGTGGAAGTCGTCCAAGGCCTTTATTTTTAGCAAAACTACTTTAATTAAAAGGGTAATTAAAGTGGTTTTATAAAAAAAGTGAGTTAAATTTTAATGAAATGTAATGGCTATTTGCATTAGTGAATTAGATAAATCCTATTCATTGATCTCAAGTGATGTGAGTGTTGAAATATGTAACTAGGTACGATCTTCATAATATTCCATGTACTATTGATTTTTATGTATTTGATGTAAGAGAGAAAAAGAAAATTATTATTTTTATAGCATGGGTTTCATGCTCAAGATCAATTTGCTTTAGGGCAAGCAACCATTGTGTGCTTCTAGGATTCGTCATAGATTCAAAGAAGTCAAAGTTGTAATATGTCATAGACCATATTAGGCATTTTGTATCAATTCAAAAGAATTTATTTGAGTCAAAATTGTATCAAAAGTCCCTCTAAGACCAAGTTGGATTGCAAGAGAATAATTCAGCCTCATAAAGGGTACTTCAACCTCCTAAGAAGCCTATTTATAAGAATTACTCAAGCTCATTTAAAGGACTATCCAAGGAAATTAGATCATAAGGAGAAGAAAAAGAAAGAAGAAACGAAGAACAAGTCAAAGGCTAGGAGACAACAAAAATCGAAGTCTTTGGGTCAATCACTCACACACATGCGAAAGGGAAACTAGGGTTTTTGCAACATCAAGGACAAAATTTTAGATCTCCAAGAAAGGTTGAAATTTGTGATCAAGGAGAAAGACACAACATCCATTTGTCTAATGAAGAAGAATAAATCCAAGCGAATAAGAAAGAAGGTAAAAAACTAGCCTCTCTCCCACATGGGCAAAGTTGTAACTATTGCAGGAAGGGCCGGAAATTTTAGACCTGCAGTGAAGGCCAAAATTATTGCTAGGGGTTGATGTTGCTGCTGAAAATTCAAAGTTTGTTAGTAGAAGTTGCGCAAGGAAAGTTCATCAAAATAAAGGTTGACTTGGTCTTGGAGAGGTCTCAATCTTGGGTCAAAAAGGTCTTGGAATTCATAATTTGAAGATTCTATAAGATGAGAAGAATTACAAGTGGGGTTTCCTCTCTAGGATAAGTTTTGTGTAACATCCCTGGTGAAAATTCCATGTAATAAAAGTTAAAATAATAACCACGGTTGATGGGACACTTAATCGAAGCTGAATGTTGGGCAAAACATCCTAGTGGGTGTTAATTTGGTTTATTATAGCTAAGGAATTTGGCAAAGTAAAAGGCAAAATATTTGGAGAGGAAAAATGGCATTTTTGGCACATTTATTTATGAAAATAATGGAAATTAGGAGAAAGGGGAGATGAAAGGTTGCAGGTTGCATGTGAGGAGGAAAATGAAGGAAAATAATAAAAAATGAAGAAAATATAGGCCTCTTCTATAAAAAGGCTTATGCAGATCAATTGGTACCTTTTGTCAGTGCATTTTTGGAGCTTTCTCATTATTCTCTCTCTCTCACTCTTGGACACTTTTTTTTGGCACTACAGAAAGAAAGGCAAGAAATTAGGAAGAAGGAGGAAGCAAGCATGGAGGAGCAGGAATCAAGCAGCTACAGTAGGATTCTTTGTAGGTATTGATTTGCATGAATGATTTCCTTGCTAGATTTGACATGCATGGTATTGCATGTGGTTCTTTGTTATCTTGGCATGGGTTTTTCCCAGGTGTGACAATGTATTTAGCCTAGCTTTGCCATTTTTGGATAGCCATGGTGTTATGTAGTTCTCATGTTTGGTTTAGCTGGATTTTCAGATGGATTTGAAGCTGAGTGATATGGATATTCGAATGATTATGGAATTTGTTCATGTGTTGCCTCGATTTAGGGCCTAGTAATTCGGTTTTCGATTGAGGTAAAGCCTAAGAGGTGGTTTGCTATGCATTCAGGCCTAGGAATCTTGAGTTTGGGATATACGGTAAAGCCTAGAGAGTATGTATCGGTTTAGGGCCTAGTGACCCCTGTTTCAAACTGTGGGTTGCGGTAATTCCTGAGAGACTAGGAGATAGGAAAATTCCTCATGGTTTAGGCAGAGAGAATCTAGTGATATCCATACTTGTGTAGGCCTAGTGATTGGGTGTAGATCATGGTAAATCCTGGTTTATGATTGATGAGGGCGAGGTGGTTTAGCCCCGGGATGCCCTGGTTGGCTCTTTCAATTTGAGTTCCACATTCATGCTTGGAATATGGCACGGGGGTGATTGGCTGAAGAGAGATTTGGCTCAACCAATCTATGGTCGGATGGAACATGGAAGTCTCATCTCCGATTGGCTTTTACATTCAATAATGAGAAGCTCATTCCTTTGGTATTTAATGTATAATTTCACTAGTTATTGTGTGGATTTTATTGTTGTTGTATCCATGGTATTTATGTTGTTATTATGTTGGTTATAAGCATGTATTTTATTAGTGATGATGTATGGCTCTATCCATGATTTTAATTGTAAATGAATGCACAATGTATCTATGGTCAAATAGATTGTATTGCAGTTTTTTATGTAGGGGAGTAATGGTTCTTAGAGATTCTTAGATAAGTATGAAACCCCTATGCTTAAATATATTGTTTACACATGTAGATTCAATGTTTGTGACATGTTTGACAAAATTCTTGTCATGAATAGGAGGGTCCCATACGATTTCTTGTTGATGTGATTAATTATGTATCATTCTCCTATTGTTATTTATCATCCCTCAATTTTTCATGAAGCTATGGGTAGTGACCTTGGCTCTAGGCCTAAAAAGATGGCTCAAATCTCGGAGCTGCAGACACAGAGTTGAACATTTTGGGCCCTAGCCACTGTCATGCAGTGTTATGCTTGCGACTATAGATTCCTAGCCCCTAAAATGCAGTGTTATGTCTATGGCTATGGATCAAAAGTGGTCAAAATGTCAGTGTGACCCAGTGGTAAGAGGCCTCAATGGTTGGGTTACCTCCTAGGGGTGTTGTAGTTGTTGTACAAGGTCTGTAGGTTGTTTTTTCTGTCGGTTCCATTTCCTTAAGGTCACATAGGAGGTTGAATCTCATTATAGTATCCTCTTGTTGCATGTTTACCCCAGTTGGCCTGTTACTTGGGCAGATGTGGGAAGCAGGTGTTACATTTTGGCCCTCGCTAGAAACCTATATCTTGTTTCCTCTTGTTCTATTGGTCTTTATGTTTTGGTAGTTATTTGATGATAAGAAACTTATAATAATCAAGAGAATACGAAGCTAATTACAAATTCTAGAAGTTGAAGTTAAAGAACATCACAAGCAATTATCAAGTTAAGAGAAATCACCCTAATCTAGTTGCCTTAAATTTCTCAATAGTGAGATCTAATCTCAACTGTTAGTCACTTTAGAGATTAGGTTTATCGATTTGGTCAACAACTAAAGTTTATAAGAGCAAGGCTAGGTGAACGAGGAATAAACATGTGAGAAATAGAGAGCTTGAGACAGGCAAGACTATGGATAAAGGAGATCTCAACAAGAGTGAAGAAGTAATTCCATCTAGATATCAAATCAAGGGAGGAGAGTGCACACATATTGCAGTAATAGGAAGATAAACCAACAACCGTGTGTAGCCAGAGAGGTCCGTACAACAATAGAGCAGCAATTCATAGGCTTGGGCATCATTGTACAACAGTCGGGTAGCAGTGGACAATGGCAGGGCAACCACAATAAGGCATGGGCAATAGCATACAACCATAGGACAACCACAACAAGTCTTGGGCAGTCAAGAAACAACTGTGGTCAGATGTACAACCATGTGGAAAACTATAAAGGGCCATGAGTAGATGTACAAATATGCAGGCAACCCAAAATAGGCCGCATGCTAGCTTTACAACTGCACATGTAGCAGGCAGGGTAGGCATAAAACATGTCTTTCTTCAGGGGAAGTTTGCCTAGATTTATTGTAGCTTATAATTCTCTTAGTGGAAAAATTAGTTTCTAGATTGGGAGGCCCTTGTATGCTGTAAAATTTGATTAATGAGCAACAAATTTGAAGGGCATAAATTTTTATGTGTGCATATGGGAGATTGGCCAATTTTTACTTCTATTGATTTATTTTTTAATTACTGTTAAATCCCATTAGTTGCGTTTATTTAGCAAGATCAAAATTTTAATTAATTTACAATAAAGAAATTTACTAGAAAATGAATTTGTTAGTTGCTAAGGTTGAGAAAAATTAACAAGTTTGTATTAGAAAAAGGGACATAGCCAAACTGTATTGCTTCTTGATACAAAAATGGAGAGTAAGGCCTACATCAATTATTAAAAGTCAAGTTTAAAATCAAAGTTTATCCTATAAAAGGTGACCAATTGCTATATAATATACTATGGCGAGTGTAATGCCTTACATATTGTCCCAAAACTAGCCAAATTTGCAAATCATACAAAAATTTAGAAAATTTTAAAACTCCTACCCATAAATGACCCCTTAAGGAATCTAAGAGTCTTCAACTGAGTTTGAATCGCTTCATTCCAAATATGAGTGAGTTGCTTGGTTGTTTCCTGTTTTTGCTACTTCTAGATTTATTTCTCGTTTAACTTCACAGAGCATGGTTGGCCATTCTACTGGAGGAGATAGAGAATGATTTTCATATGGTAAAGCGCACAATGTATGCTCAATAATCTCAACCTTGACTACCATCACCCCTAGTTGTTTTTCCATTAGCAAATATGTAGCTTCTTGAGTCTGCATGTGAGTTTTCAAGCCTTTATCCTTTTCTCATAGAGCATGGATTTGAACCCCCACAGCAATGATATGCCTTGCCTATTCTTGGACACCAATTTGCAAGGTGTTCTACCATGCCTTCTCACCCCTTGTCACCTTTGCAAGTCCCTTCTCAAATATGTCTATACACCATCAAACCTTGACCAATTTGCACTTTATAAACTGTTTGTTACTACATTGTACCATATCCATTGGAGGAACAAATTGGTTAAGACTCCTTTCATTGCTTTGTATACTAGCATGCACCTTTACCATGAACCCATATTGAAACAAAATTCACTAGAGTCTAATCCCGTGGTATATCAATGTAAGATCATAGAAGCCAATCGATTCCACACCAACTTAAGAAACACGTTGACCTATGTATCAACTAGTGTAAAAATCATGATTTTTTGAATGAAATGATTAAAAGGGTCGATTAAATCGACGAATTTTTGTGAAAAAATCGTAATTTTGTATTTTTTTTTTTTTTAGTTTGTTAAATTTTTTAGTATTTTTTTTTTTAAATTTTGCCAAATTTTTGCTCATTTTTACCAATTTTATCCCAATTTTTAAGATTTTTTTCTTTTTCCTAACCCTCGCCAATTTAATCCTAATCGTGGTTATTGCAACATTGGTATCAACTCCACCATTGTTGAAATATAATATAGGGAAAATGAGAAGGAAGGGAGCTTTAATTGTTCATCCTTTTTCTATGCAATTGATTTTACATGTTAGCCATTGCTATGCTTAAATTAATTACTAATGTATTCATGGGAGGGGTGCAAGGATAAAGACACCCTATTTACACTTAGCTTCCTTCTTTCAAGGTTTCAAACCCACTTCGATGTTTGCCAACTTGTCGATTGAGGTATTATCTACCCTTAGCACTTGATAGAATGAAATGGACTCAAAATGTTGCACCATCTCCAATATTCAATGGATTAATCTTTGCAAACAACCATTCATAACGATATAATGAACATTAAGACAACAAATGATGGCGGTTGAATTTGGGACGTTTGTGATTTATTGGTTTTTTTATTCTTACTTGATGTAGCCCTTAATATGTTACTAGAGCTTTTTCTTTATTGTTAGAGACTACTCACAATTTCTAAGAAAAATCACTTTCTTTATTACCTTTAGGATCACATAGGACCCCCCCTCCACCCCCCCCCAAGTCTTGCAACCCTTGAGTTTCCCTTTGAAGCCCAATTGAAGAATAAGTAGCATAGATCCATGTTAACCACGGTTCTATCAAGCGCTAAGAGGGATCAAATTTCTTGAGGTGCAAATCTCTTTAAATGTGCAAAACTTCAAGAAAGGTTTGCACCTCGAGAGATTTGATCCCTCTAAGAGCTTCATAAATCTTGGGTTAACATAGATCTATGTTGGCTATTTATATGTATTCCATGTGTCAACTCCATGCTAAACATTGAAACACATGTCCTTCATCTTAAGAAACATAGTAATAAAATGTTTTACCCATAATTGTTTTTTTCCCATTTTCTTTATAAGATATAGACATAGTCTCTCTCTTTATATATAAATAAATAGATATTTGCATTGAATGTTTTTTTGTTATTAGTGTTCTTTTAAATGTTACATGTCAACTCATTAAAAAACACATACCAATGGAAGGAATTACACATCTCATTCATCTTGAGCAATACAATAATAACATGTTTTAACCATCACATTAATTTTTTTATTTTCATTTTTTTACACACACTCTCTCTATTTACATTGAATTTTTTTGTTATTAATATATTTTTAAAAATGCATGTAAAGTTCATATTGAGCATTGAAGGAATTACCAAATCTCCCTCATACCCTAATTAGAAAGGAGTCATTAATGGGATAAAAACTCTCTCTCTCTCTCTCTCTCTCTCTCTCTCTCTCTCTCTCTATATATATATATATATATATACTAATTTGAAATTCACAGTGATTTTTTAAATTAATTTGTTTAAATACCACATATCAACTTTATATTAAAAATTGAATAAATCACACATTTACAAATTAATTTCCATGCCTTTATATTTTTCTATATATAGTTGATATAAAATTATGTTACCTAATTTGGGCATTTAAATATTTTATTTATGGTTGACACTATTTTTTTTGTTATCTATATAATATTTTTAAATATCACATGTCAACTAAACATCAAATAAACGACATAGTTATAATATCAATATTATTTTTACTTGCTACTTGTCAACTCCATGTAACTAATGGAGGAATTACACATCTCATTCATACTGAAAAGTAAAAAGTAAATAGAGATGAAATTAGATCCTTTTTTTTTACATTCAATTACTTGATCTCTATATAAAGTTGATGTAAAATTAACATGGAAATTGAAGTGTTTTAATATATATTTTTTTATTACTATTTTTTAATTTGTTAATGTAAGTATTATTTTATTATTTTTAAATTTAACTTTAGGTTACAACAACTCGCCCATACTGGTATGTAGAGTGCCTCTCAATGCAATAAAATGTTGTTCCTATCCTATTCTTAAATGAGTCTCATCTGCCATCCTATATCTTGAGCATGCCTTCAAATTTGGAGTTTTAAAGCCGATGTTTGATCACTAAGGAGAGTTTTGAGCCAATCCTTTTGCTTGCTTCTAGGACCCCAACAATTGCTAGCTTGATTCCACTGGACTAACTTGTCTCTTGAAGGAGGCCTAACTTACCTAGCTTGTCTAAATATAATATGATTTCTAGCCAGCCATGCATTTCACAAGAAAAACATTCGAAATATTGTCCACTGGTATATGACTAGTTGTTTCTTAACAAGGGTCCTAGGATAAGCCTTTGGCTAAGAGAGTAACAACTCCCTCTAGCCATGTGGTAACTCAAAGACATTTCCCAAATCATGAAGGTTTCATTCAATGCTTGGGGGTAGACTCTAAGATCATGAAGTGATGTTTCCTTGTCATCTCAACTGATCGACATAGAACACACAAGGAAGGATAATGAGTTACTCTTTTCTTCATGTATATTTGCTATTAGGATTTTTCCATGTAATATGGGCCAATAAAAGATCCTTATTTTTGGAAGACAATCCCCTTGCCAAATTTTCTTCCATAAAGCCAACTGCAAATGCTTATCTAGCTTTAGAAATAGGGTCATATTGTTGATTTTTCCACGACAGTAAAGAATTGTTAGAAAATCATAAATTAAAAAAAAAATCTTATATTTGATAATTACTTGTGATGTTCTTGAATTCTTATTAACTTTGTATGTCTTCCTTAACTTCTTTTAATCAAGCAACTATCAAAACCTTAATGCATGGAGATCAAAACAATAGAGACATAGAATGTAGGCTCTCACCCAGGGAAAAACCCCTCTCCTAAGGGAAAACCCAAAATTCTCTTCTCTTCTTCAAGAACCAAATCAAATGAGACAACCAAGACTCTTTGACCAAGACAAAGTCCACCTCCAATCCACCAAGTCAACCTCCCAAGAATATTAGTCAAACTCTAGCCCATTTCTTCATAAGTCAACACAAGTCAGATCTTCAAGGTAAGTCAACCAATGTCTCGACCCTCTCTGTAACACTGAAATTTTGTCCTATACCCTCGGCCCTGCACCTTCACACTTCAACTTCAAATCTACTCGCACATGTGACAAAAAAGAGAAATTTTATGGTCTTTTCCTTCTTCACATTCATTCCTTCTGCAATTATTAGACCTCCATTTTTAGCATGTTCACAGTCCTTTATTTTCATAGAAACTACAGATCAAATTGATTGATGGTTCATCTTCTCAATAGGTTGAATGCTCAACTATTTATAGTGGTTAAAGGCTCTTAATGACGCTGACATGAAGAGTGGGTAGGTCGACTTGGTGGAGGAGTGACAGGTGACACATTTTACAGAAAAATATTTTTCTTCTTTAATACAATGAGCCCAAGAAGGGTCTAGGACAAGAAGATATGGACAATGACTTATGGCATAAACGCTAGAAACACTCAATGGGTGCTTTGCCCTAAAAACAAGGATACATTGGAAATATTTTTTATTAACAACAATAATAATCTAATTTTAAGGTCACAACCAACCTAGACACCAAATTGGTGCATGAGACCTCCTTGTTAGTGTGACAAATGACCCCCTCCAAGCACCTCCACGCAACAATTTGATTCCGAAAATCTATGCAGGTGTGCATTGCATACTTTACTCCCCTCTAAATTTGAACATGTAACCTCATACAAAGAAAAACATGTTCTTAAATATTATAGCTATTCAAATTATACGCCATTAAATCCAACACCAATCATCACATAAAACAACTTAAAAACAAATACAAAATACACTCTTTAGATTAAAACAAATACAAAATACACTCTTTAGATTAAAAATAAAACAACTTTAAAAATTACAAAATATATTCTTCAAATTAAAAATAAAACAACTTAAAAAATACAAAATATACTCTTCGAATTAAAATATCATAAACAAGAAAAAATTAATAACATTTTATATATATATATATATAAAACAAAGAAATTGTAAAATTTTTGTTAAATTTTATTTAAATTTTAACAAAAAATATAATAATATTAATTAGAAAATAAAAGCATTTAAAAGTATAAAATTTATTTTTTTAACCTTACAAATTACCTAAATTTTATAAAGTCTAAAAGCTAATATTCACATGATAATAATCAACAAAATTATTTTTAAAAACTCAACAATTTTTTATAAAATTAAGAGACATGGTACCATCCACGAGAACACTCTGTACATCTTAATTTATATTTAAAAAATAAAAAAATCTCAAAGATGAGAGACATGAAAAAATGAAATATGATTTTGAAATTCATTTGAACAAGAATCTCTTTTAATATTTAAATTTTATATTATTTATATTTTATAATATAAAATAAAAAATATTTATTATGATTAAATTTTATATTATTTATATTTTATAATATAAAATAAAAAATATTTATTATGATTAAATTTTATAGCATAAAATAATATATTTATGTTGTTTAAAGATGTTATAAATTGTTTGGAAAGTAATTTTTTTTATGTTTAAATTATTTTTAATAATATCAAAAAAAAAAAATTTAATTTTAAAAATTCTAAAATTTAACAATAATAACCCAATTTTTTCAAAATTTTAACAAATCTTATACCAAAATTTCCACTATTTTCTAAATAATTTTGTAACATTATTAAACTACAAATTATTTAAAACAACGTAAAAAAAAATATCGTGTGGTCCATCAGCTGATCTCAACATCAGAAATGGAGTCTGAGTAATTTGACATAATCATTGTGCCGACCTTGTCCCCCACATGTGATGACTAAAATAAAATATATGCTAAATAAAAGTAATTCGTGACGTCATTCATGACGTGTTATTTACAGCACTTTTTAGCAAAAAAAGGGGTGCCAATGAAACATAACATGAGGTCGTCATTCATGACGTGCTATTTAGGTTCGTGTATGAAAAATATTGAATACAAAGTCATTTTCCAAGATTCGGGAGAATATTTTTATATTTAAGATGAGAGAGTATTGAAATGAGTCTCGTGCTATGGGGAATGGGAACAATAGGAAAAGCGTTATATATATATTAAAATTTAATTTTTTATTATTTAAATTAATATATTTAAAATTTATATAATTTTAATTATATAGGTATATTTATATGTGGGTATAATTTAATTTATAGATAAAATAATTTATTTCACTAAAATTTAATAATATAATTTTAAGATTTTTTATTGTTTAAAATATATTTTTGAATGCATGAATAGATTCATAACTCCGAAAAAATTAGAAACATTAGAATTATGTAGATTAAACAATTTAAATTCAATTTTTAAAAAATTTCCGTTAGATTTTGATTAAAATTAACCAGAAAAATGTAATGAAAAAAACCATTTAGTCTATAAGTTAGATACACCTATATATATGTGTGTGTTAAAACTTAAATTCTTATTGTTTAAATTAACCAGCAAAATTAATATATTTAAAAATTTAATGAGTAAAATTAATATATTTAAAAATTATGTAACTATCACTAGAAGTAGGAAAACTGACTACTGCTCCGCTCTGCATCCCTCTGCGCCCTCTGCGCCCTCTGATCGCGCCTGGGCTGCTGGCAGCTCCAACGCGCTGTTCTGCCCTGTCCGGCCTGCCCTGCGACAGATCCTACCATGGAAGACCGCAGGACCCCAGATCCCCCTCCGCCTCCGGAGGTTACGGCTTTTAGGGCAATGATTGCGAATGCTCCCAAACGCCCTCCATCTCAGTCCCAGCAGAAATTTGTGAAAAAGCTGGACTCAATCCCCACAGTGGCTCTCCCCAAAGGAGACACCTGCAAATCGGCTCTGAATCTGGCGGAGAGGGGTCTCATAGGCCAGTTCACGGGCCTCTGGCCCTCTCCCAAATCGGTTGAGGAATGGACTCAAAGGAACTGGAAGCCTCTGATCAAGGAGGGAGTCAATAGATACTTCGTAGGTAAGGGTTTCTTTGTGTTTGTCTTTGAAAACCCGGAAGACAAAGGATTAATCTTCAGAAACGGGCCATACTTTATGGGCCCTCAGGGCCTTTACCTAAACAAATGGTCCCCTGACTTCGACCCCACTCAGGATGTTCCCTCGGCAGTCCCGGTTTGGGTTAGACTCCCTCACTTGCCTCTCCACTGCTGGAATCCAAATTCTCTCCAGACCATAGGAAATGATTTGGGAAAATACATAGACCAGGCGGTAAGAAAGGATCAGTACTCATGTGCCCGCATCTGCGTAGAAGTAGATCTCGAAGAAGGATTACCGGAAGCAATCAAGCTCACTGTTGCTGGGTGGACGCATGTCCAAGAGCTGGATTATGAACAGCTGCCCTTTAAATGTAGGCACTGCCACGGGCACGGTCACTTCGCAAAGCACTGTAAGAAGAAGGCGGATGAACAGGCGGATAAACAAAATGGGGAACAATGGACCCTAGTCCAAAGAAACACTAGCTCAAAAAAAGGCGCAGGCAAAGGAAATATGACTGGAGGTCAACCAAGCTCCAAAAGCAACCAAGAAGCGGAAGCTCCTCCAAATGCACCAGAAGGAGAGCAG
Organism: Pinus albicaulis; assembly: GCA_034641835.2. Taxonomy (NCBI): domain Eukaryota; kingdom Viridiplantae; phylum Streptophyta; class Pinopsida; order Pinales; family Pinaceae; genus Pinus; species Pinus albicaulis. The sequence continues at coordinate 795,510,033 of CM076572.1, read as the reverse complement.
GACATACAAGCCAACCTAAATCAGGAGAACGAGGAACAGCCGGCCCCTTCCCCTTCAAACAAAGAGAGAGAGGAAACACTTCAGTTGGAGGAAAATCAAGGCTCTCCCACTAATCCTTCCTACGCAGAAATAGCAAGGAAAAAACCAGTGGCTAGTTCTAGTTCTTCCGAAGATGAATTCTACGAGCACCCTTCCAAAAAAGCAGGAAGGAAATCTCGTAAAGAGAAGAGGGAAGAAGAGGCAGAAAGACTCAAGATTCAAGGAAGTCAATCCACAATAGAAATGTCTATTGGGCGAAATATCAGACCAAGGCCTTCCAAGGGAGGCCCCAACCCCCCTCTTTGTAAATAATGAATCTCGTCTCTTGGAACTGTAGAGGTCTGAGGAATCCCTCTAGAATAGAAGCAGTCAGGGACCTACTGAAATCAGAACCCTCAGACGTTCTTATGCTCCAGGAGACCAAAATAGAAGGGCAGGCCCTTCTAGAGTTAGGTAGAACAAAGTGGAACAAAAAAGCAGGAAAAGCAGTCAACGCAAGGGGAACCTCTGGAGGGCTAGCAACACTTTGGACGGAAGACCTCTTTCAACTGCTTAGGACCCATGAAACCCAGCACTGGATATACACGGAGCTGAAGCATAAGGCAAGTAAGTTGACCATCTCTCTCTTCAATCTCTATGTTCCAATGACTTACTCTGAAAAGCGAGAATGCTGGGATACACTTGAGGCCTTTCTTGAACAGACCAATCCCAGCAATATCATTCTAGCCGGGGATCTGAATATTGTTCTGAAAGCAAAAGAAAAGAGGGGGGGGATCAGCTCCAGTGACCCTATGTTGGCCAAGGTTGAGGATATCACCCAGCACTGGGACCTTCTTGATTTCAGGCCCATTCGCGGCATTTACACCTGGACTAACAATCGGGTTGGTACGGAGCATATTTCTGCTCGTTTAGACCGTTTCTTGGTTCAAAGCTCCATTATGATGAACAAGAAAATAACCACCAAAATTCTGCCCAAGCTCTCCTCAGACCATAAACCCATCCAGCTCCATTTGGAAGATGAAGAAGACTTGGGTCCGCTTCCTTTTCGATTCAACCCTCTCTGGATCGAGAGAGATGGATTCTTGGAGACTGTCAAGGAAGCATGGGCCAAACCAATCTCCGGATCCTCCAGCTACGTATGGGAGCAAAAGCTGAAAGCTACAAAGCAAGCGCTGAAGGACTGGATAAAAGCACTGGATATCAACCCCATCAATCAGAGAAAGGAGGCTGTGCAGTCTTTGTCGGATCTGCAAACTGATATGGAAAACAGAGATATCACATCTGAGTTGCTCGAGGAGGAAGTAAAAGCACAAAGAGCAGCGTACCAAACTTTTCGTAAGGAAGAAGAATACTGGAGGCTTAAATCTAGAAGCCTTTGGTTGAAGGCCGGGGATCGGAACACTCCCTTCTTCCACCGGCAATATAGAGCTAGACTGTCGAAGAACTACATAGCAGAAATCAAAACAGCCGAGGGTCAAGTCTGTAAAGGATTCAATCAAGTTAAAGTCGCTGCTGAAAACCACTACAGGAACTTGTTCAGAGAAGAAACTCAAAGCAATGACGAGGAGGTGGATGACTTTCTCTCCTGTGTTCCCTCCCTTATCAGTCCTGAAGACAACTTAAATCTCTGCAGACCCAGTACTGAGGAGGAAATCATAAAAGTTATTTGGTCCATGGAATCAGACAAGGCTCCTGGGCCGGATGGGTTCACAATCCACTTCTACAAATCCTGCTGGCACATTATCAAGGCAGATCTGCTTAAAATGACAAGAGGATTCATGCAGAAGGCCAAGATTGGTGGAGGAACTAAGTCCACTTATCTGGCTCTAATTCCTAAGGACACCAATCCTGACTCCTTTGCTAGATTCAGACCTATCTCGCTGTGCAATGCTTCTTATAAAATCCTAGCAAAACTGCTGGCGAGTCGGATCAAGCCACTGTTAAAAAAACTGATCTCCAGCAACCAAGGTGGCTTCGTGGAGGGTAGGCACATTCTGGACAACGTGATCCAAGTTCAGGAGACAATACACTCAAGTAAGCAACGCAAGGAGAAAGGTATGTTGATTAAACTAGATATGGCTAACGCCTTTGATAGAGTTAATCATAGCTTCCTATCTAAGGTCCTGCTCTCCTTTGGTTTTTCGATACATTTTGTCCATTTAATAAAAGCCTGCATTGACAGTCCATGGATTGCTCCATTAGTTAATGGCAGACCCGCTAACTTCTTCCAAGCTCAGAGAGGTATCAGGCAGGGTTGCCCACTCTCCCCCTTCCTGTATATCATAATGGCAGACTCCCTAAGTCGTAAGCTTACTGCTGAAAGAATAGCAGGACATATTCCGGGTCTCAAACCTTCAAATGGAGCTGAACCTTTGAACCATGCTCTCTTTGCCGACGACTCTCTCCTACTCGGAGGAGCCTCCATCAGAATAGCCAGAGCGTTCGACTCAGTCCTCAGAAAGTACTGCAGAGTTTCAGGTGCCTTGGTTAACGAGAGTAAGAGCGAAATATATAGCTGGAACATAGATCAGAATGAAATTACTGCAATCTCTGCTCTTCTTGGGTTTAAAGGTCAGGCAAACTGGGACAGGTTTAAATATCTTGGTCTTCCCATAACATCTGGAGTAAACAAGAGGTCGTTATGGAGCGATATAATCTCAAAAATTAAAACCAAAATTGCTGCGTGGGGAGGCAACTGGCTAACTAAGGGAGGTAAAGTAATCTTAATTAAAACGGTCCTGTCTGCTCTCCCAATCTTCCAGGCAGCTTTCCTCCTTGCTCCAAGGAAGGTGATGGAGCAGATCTCCAAACTGCTCAGAGATTTTCTTTGGCAGGGAGGGACAGGCAATGAGAGAAAAATGCATCTGGTTAACTGGGATGTGGTTAAAAAGCCATTGTCTGAAGGCGGACTGCAAATTAGAGAACCCATGCTTGTCAATCTTGCTTTGGGAGGAAATATTTTGTGGAAGATGTTCAACGAACCCTCTCATCCAATCAGTGTTACCCTGCGCTCAAAGTACGGTCCCACTAGTGCGCTCTCCAACCTACAGACAGCTAGTGCACCCAATAGCACGCTGGTCTGGAAGTTATGTTGTAAAAGCAGCAAATTTTTCAAAAAATTAATCTACAGGATTCCAGGGAACGGCAAGCGTACGCATCTATGGAATGATAGTATAATGGGAAGTGAGCCACTTGCTCAGATGGAAGACATTGCAGACCTCAAGAATTGGCTGGAGCGCGCAGGTGTAAACAGACTGTATGATATCTCGACCTGGGATCAGCGTGGAGATTGGAACGGATGGGATTTCCACAGAGTGCCAGCACGGTTTTCCCATCAACAAGCACTGCTTGTCGATCTGTTGGATGATGCTGCACCTATTTGCAGATCTAAAAAAGATAGCTGGGGATGGGGACAGTCTGGAGTCTATACCACCGCAGCTGGGTATAATGCTTTACAGGACATAAGGAATCGTAGTCAAACTAAGGAGTTTTGGAAGAATGTTTGGGAGCCGCTCTCCCTTCCAAAAGTAAACTTCTTCTTCTGGACCTTGGTCCATAACAAGCAGCTTACGGGGGATAATCTGCAAAAAAGGAAAATAGCTGGGCCTCACAGATGTGTGTTATGCTGTAACAATTCCGAAACAGCTCAGCACCTTTTCATGGAGTGCAGATTTGCTGAAGAGGTTTGGGTTCTCACGCTTCAGGACTTGCAGATTCCAGCCCCCCTGCAGAACTCTGTAGCAGACCTCTTTGCCTCTTGGAGTCAACACTATCCCCATCGAATCCCTTCCAAATCTTTCTGGCGTAGAATCTGGATAGCGCTCCCAAAATATGTATGCTGGCAGATCTGGTCGGCCCGCAATCAGAAGATTTTTATAGAGCTGCTTTATACCCCTCTGCAAGTCGCTGCAAAAGCTAAATCCTTTCTCCTGGAAGCGGCTCAAATTCAGTATTTTAAAGAAGATCATTTGCTACTGCCCGATGAAAAGCGCTGGCTTGGTATGCTTGCGCCCCATCCTCGCAAGTACCTACAACCCCCGCAAGGTGACAATTTTGAATGGCGCATAAGAGACGAGGATGTTTTTTTTTCAAAATTGGTGGAGGTCCCAAAACATTTCCACTATCTTTTTCGACGGGGCGTCCAAGGGGAATCCGGGTGCTGCTGGTGCGGGTGGAGTTATTTACTCTCCTGGTGGGTATTCCAAAGATTGGTTCTGCTGGGGACTTGGCAAGAAATCCAACAATCATGCAGAGATCCTAGGGCTCCTAAAAGCTTGTCTTATGGCAAGAGATAAGGGAATCAAAGTGCTCCAAGTCTTCGGTGATTCATAATTGATAATAAAACATATATACATGGAAACGCCGTTCAGCAATGCCAGCCTCAACAAAATTCTGGACAGATTGAAGAGAGTCCTCCGAGACTTTGACAAGTGTAAACTTCATCACATTCTGAGAACGTCAAATAATGAAGCAGATGAGATGGCAAACAAAGGCAGCTCGCTTATGAAAGGGCAGATCATTGTAAACAACATAAGCTCCGTACAGATGCCTTGAATGTCCTTATTGACAGTTAGATGCAGTAGATAGATCTCTGCTTTGTAAAAGGGGCTGCCTCGGCAAAGACCCACAACTTTTCTTACTTAATAAAAACATAACCGTTACAGTTAAAAAAAAAATAAAAAAAAATTATGTAATTTTAATTATTAATATTTGTAATTTTTTAAAAATTTTATGGTAAAAAATTAACTTAAATAATAATATATATATTTTTGTTTGTCACGTCTAAGTTCACTAGAGATTACTTGAGACTTAACCTGTGGCTTGATAAATTGCGACCAAGGGGCATCTAAGCCCTCAAAATCACTTAGATATGGCACTCTTCAACTTGTCTCCTCTGTCTAGCACATGCAACCTCTATAAGGTTTGATTCTAGGTCGCCTTTCTACTAGGAAAATCCACAACCAGTTGTGCTAGTAAAACTTGACTTAAATAATAATATTAATAAGAAAAATATTTTTTAAATAAAAATAATATTAATTATTAATATATATATAGATTAAATTATATATTAATTTTTTTTTTTAGGATGATGATGATTATTAATATCCACTAAGATTTATATTCCATGTAAGGAATATAAATGTTTACTAAACCTTTTTAAATTTAAAATTTATGAATGATTATTTTTTTTTAAACTACACTGCTTAATCTAATCATAACTATAAATTATATAATTTTTGGTCAAACTACAAATTTTTATTTTAAAACACATCAATAAATTTAACACTATCTTAATTATAATTTAACATTTTATTTATTACAATAATGAGAGATGTCATTTAAATAATAATAATAATAATAATAAAAAAAAACATAATGTCAACTCAATTGAAGGCATGCTTCTGTCTCTTCTTTATCTCTGTTTCGGTGATATGCCGGGAGATAAGAAAGATTGGAAGTGCTTTCTTTTTGTCAGGATTTTCTTTCTGCTCTGGCAGCCTTAGGGATACTGATGGGTGCCCAAGGAAGCCGTGACTGCTTTTCTCCCTCACCTGAAGGAGATTGGGAGTTGATTTGTAATGCAATGCATATGCTCTGTGACTCTCTAATATATATAGAAAGTCCGATTTTTTTCCGTGGAAAGAAAAAAAAAACTCAATTAAAAAAGAAATAAAAAATAAAAAATAGTAAAACAATAAATATATTCAATCAAAGGTGTAATTTTGTTTTTATTAATATTACAATAGATTTATCTTAATTTCAGATTAACTAAATTTAGTAAGTTGCAATTTTTTTGTTGTTGAAAATTTAAAGAAAAATTTACACCTCTAAAGATTTAATTTTTCTTAGTGTTTTTTTTTTTGTAAGTTGAGTAGTACCTTTCATTCATTCATCAAAAGAGCAGGTTAAAATAGAAAAGAGCTTCTGAGGTTTCAACTTGCCCTGTGGGAAACTAGGTCTATTGGCCATCAGAAGACATTATAAGCCGACCACAACCGAAAAGCCTTGAGTTTATCAAACACAACTATATAAGCCATACTATCTAAATCATTTAAAAAGTTTGTCCTTTTAATTCCACATCTATCTATTACTACGATCTTCATCAAAATAGACAAAATTTGAACAGTTAACAGACATGACAAGAAAATAACTAGTCCTCAGAGGACTCAATAGGCGTCGGGTCTTTGGTGTTGGACTTGGGAATTTTAGACTGCTGCAGCCTCCGGAGAAGCTGTTCAATTCTACCCAAGTGAGCATTCTCCTGCTGTACCTAGAACTGCAAGAGCTGGAAGTCTTTTTGTATTTCTCGAAGAGAAGGGTTAATTTGCATAAAATCTGAAGTATGCATGATGGCTTTTTCCACCAGCTGTTTCATCTTCCAATAGAGATGGATGGTTTGCTTATAATGAGATACTCTGCCTTTGGCATTTCCTATATCAGGAACTAGGAGTTCAGTGTCCAAATCCACTTCTTCCTCTTCCGCTTGGCAAGTGTTGGCCTTTTCCCACTTCGTGATTTCCTTTTTTCCTTGACTCAGACTCTCCTGCACGTATGCCTGAGTGGCATCCCTGATATGCTTAGCTTGTGTTTTGCGGCTAGACCTTCTCGGTACCTGGGAGGAGGGCTCACCTTTCTCCTTTTGAGCGCCTCTCTGCCATGTCTGCCTTCGACATTCCACCCCTGCTTCCTCTTTGATAACCTTTAACCGCGCCATTAGAGCTTGATGAACTATGGAGGTTCGGTGAGCAGAGAAACAATATACCGTCATTTCCCCGATTGAGGTCCATACTCCTCGCCTGAGACTTGTCTCTGTGACAGGAATCAATACCATACACAAACGCGATGCGATGTCAATGATCCTTAACATATAAAAAATGGACAACCTTTCCATATCGCGATGCTGATTACGAACTATACTCCCATGGGAGGTTCTTCGCCTGGTTTTTCCAAGCACCCCAGACTGAATTGCAAGTGACTTATCCCAAACTAGATTGCGTACCACAGAGGGCCGACAAAAACAAGTCTTAAACATAAAACTATCCTTCGAGTTAACATGTAGGTCAGGGCTTTTCCACAAGCCCAAGATATGCGTGGAAAACCCTGTAGAATTAGGGTGTCTACAAACATGACCTCCCCAACCCAGACCCATATCCCCCATTTTCTGAAGCATTATGCCGTAAAGAATTGAAGTTGACACTTTCAACCCAAATAAAATCAAGAAAAACCTCTTAGGACACCATGCAAACAGAGTAGCCGGGGTTACCGACATACTGTTCCATTTAAAGGCTGAAAAAACGAAATTGCCAACATTCTCCATGATCTTGTGACATAGAAAAGAGAAGGAAAGTACCACATACCCTTGGATTGCTGAACTTCAACCACTATAATGCTGCTGCCCTGTGCTCTTGTCTGCACCTACTAGTGATCCTCCACCCGCGGAATAATGGTTTGATTGAAACAAAGCTAGTTTATTAACCCCCAATAGTTCTTACTCCACTCCACATACCAAATCACATAATGATCGCACATTCCTAAACTTAATACCCCAGCTCGCACGTGGTCGACGCCACCACCTTTCTTTGCCCACTTGCCACTATCCGGACCAACTCGCAAGGCGACGGGCCCTCCCTTAATTGGTGTCATCATGATCCTCCTGGGGATCTTCAAACGGATCAGACCCCGATCACAGGGGTTTTTCTTAATGTTTATTAAATTAATAGTTAAGATAAATTTAAAATGATTATTAATAATATTATTTATATTTATATAAGTTCATAAACACTTAACATTTTTTAACATGTTTAATATTAATATTTTCCTATATTATGTTGTTTAAGATTTAATTTTTCTTAATATTTATTAAATTAATGTTTAAGATAAATTTAAAAAGATTATTAGTAATATTATTTATATTTATATAAATTCATATGCACTTAACAAATTTTTCACATATTTTATAATGTTTAATATTAATATTTTTTCACAAATTATGTTGTTTTTTAATTTTCAAACAAATTTTATGAAGTTTATTAAAATTTAAAACAATAAAAATATTAAAACTAAAATATAATTTAAAATTTATATATATATATATATATATTCTAATTAGTTAATAAATATTTGTATGTTAATTTCACTTAAATTATGAAATATAAAAATTATATTAAAAAATAAAAAAATCTATATTTTATATTCTAATTAGTTAATAAATATTTGTATGTTAATTTCACTTAAATTATGAAATATAAAAATTATATTAAAAAATAAAAATATCTATATTTTTTTTTTCTTTCTAAATATCATAATAATCACTGTTATTGCACCACAATATAATGCCAATATAGCTACATACCATAATTTAAATAATTAGCTGCTTATAAAAATGAATAAAAACAAAATATAAAGAAATGTAATATTATCATCTCATCGTTCAAAATCATATATATATATATATATATATATATATTCATTGTTAGGAAGCAGTATAACACTTTTTAAACCAACGTTTCCCTTTGTGAACATCAACACGGAACGACTCCAGACAACTAGCTGTGTAAATAGCCTTGAACAAAGTTGAGAGAATCTGATAACAGAGGAGATATTGAGAGATGGCCGGTCCTCAGTGCTGCGAGTCGCCTCCTCAACTAGATCCTGGTGCGGGTATTGGACGGGTGGAGACATTCCAACATCTGTCGGCCTACGTTACCGCTTCTCCCGACGCCAAGGCCGGCGTCATTCTCGTTTCCGACGTCTTTGGTATGTTAATCTCAGTCTTTAATTCTATTTTAGCTGGCTGATTTTTTCGTTTTTTTCTGTAACTTTCTCATAGGCTATTGCCATTGCCCTTTAATCGAACTTTTGAGAACTTACCCGTTTATTCAGACAAGTGATGGCCATTGATCTATTCAGTAACATTTTGATGTTTGCCATCTGAGTATCAGACCTTAGGACATTACTAAAGTTCTACGTGCAAATGTTTTGATAGAGGGATCGCATCTTATTAAGGGGAGGTACCACTTATTTAGTGATAACTTACTTTGCTTTGGAGGGAACCCATCATGGTTTCTTTTAAAGATTAATAAGGCATTATTTTGTATCACTCTTTGACATCTTACATATTTACTTGTTGACCCATACCAGTCTCTACCGGCCTTCTTTAGATTTCCATTCTAAACGTGGTGTCTCGGCACCAAATATGTCTGCTCTAGAACAGATAACTTGTTTATATAAATTTATATCATAATCAAGTTGACGATGAACAGTCTTAAGGTCTCAATCTCTGTTATTGAAATGACCTTCCAGTCAGCCGTATGCATGCTTGTTGCACAAAAAAAAGCCAGTTCCTCTTACAAGTTTACATCTAATGGGTGGTAAGTTTAATATAACCAGTTTAAATTCATCTTAAACCCGGATCTACCAAGCGTCGAGAGGAATAATCACGAGTTAAGATAGTTTTAACCTAGTCCTTAACAATTTCAAGGAATTAATGTTTATATAAATTTATATCATTATCAAGTTGACGATGAACAGTCTCAAGGACTTAATCTCTGTTATTGAAATGACCTTCCATTCAGTTGTATGCATGCTTGTTGCATAAAGAAAAGGCAGTTTCTCTTACAAGTTTACAGTTAGCTTCGCTGATGCTGGGTAACTTTGATATAACCAACTTAGATCCATCTTGAATTCGGATTTACTAAGCTCCTAGAGGGATCAAGTCAGGAGTTAAAATGGATTTAACCTAGTACTCTTGCATTCCATAATGGATTTCCTCAAACCGTTAAATAAGCTTCATCATAACAAATACTATGGGTTATGCAATACCAAAGGCTTGAGAAAATGAAAATGAAAGAGTCTCCTCCTTATATAGATAAGGAGCCGATAACTTGATGGAAGAGTTGTAGAAGAGGAGTGGGGAGCTTTGATAGCGAAACCCTAGCAGGGGCCGTTATCGGAAGAGTGATGGTGGCGTGGAGGGTTTTGCAGGTCTGAAGCCGTACTTGGCAGCTGGGGCCACCCATGGTAGACAAGTGGCAGCACCTGGCAGCAAGCTCGAGGCAAATTGGTCACCGTACCACTGCAAACAGAGGGTAAGAGTTTTCACAGTTTATAGTTCCCGGTTTTCATCTTTAGGTTTTCAAGAAGGTTAGGCCAACAATTTAGGCTAGCAGGTGCACGCGCTCGGCGTAAAGGTGAATAGGTAACAAAACTAGCTACTGTCGACTAAGAGGATAACAGGGTAACAATGGTCAACATATTAGAAAAGGTGGAGGTGGATCCCGAGCCAGGGGATATGCTAACAATGTGGGGTTTGGACGTCACAGACCAGAATATGAAGAAGTTCATTGGTCCAATTGGACTGCGTGCATGGATCTCTGGAGGCTCGGGAGAGGAGAGGAAGCCGGGAGGGGATCCGTTTTCTCTTGAGGAAACCCTAATCGGCATGGACAAAGGGACTCTGTTGGAGACAGAGACACCAACGGAATTTCAAGAGCCATTAACACTGCCTGCCAAAATCTCTGGTGCAGAAGCGAGGCTTCAGCAGGTAAGTGGTAAAAACCATGACTTGCAGCAATCTGTTATTTTTATAGGGGGTCTTGAGGATATAGTAGCGAGCTGTGGCTATCTGAAGAAGCAGGGTCTAAAATATTGTTTGGGAGGGAAGTTGTCCTCCACGGTTGTGAGCAAGGGCGGGGTAGTGGATGGTTTGGTGGCGCGCAAGCCCCCGAGAAATCCGGGAGTGGGATAAAGGAGGCTACAAGGGTACCTGCGGGAGGAAGGCTTGGATAACATAGCTGATGCCATTGCAAGAGATAGGGTGGTTTGGGATGAATCACAGAGATGCGGAGGAGGGTTTACAGAAGAAGGGAGATCTTTGGCAGTTTGCCACTCTCAGGAAATTCATAAAGATTATCGGCCTACCCATGGTAACGTTATACAGGGTTTCGTTTCAGATCCGGTCTTTCAGCTGGAAGGGGAAATCGGAGAACACAAAAGCATGGAAGAGGGGTTTAGGGTTAATGCAATCGCTCAAGTGGAAGTCCTCGAACAATGAGGTCATTCGGAGTAGGGAGATGAAGGGGGAACTGATAGCTCAGGGGGCAAAAGGAAGAAAGCAAAAGTAGTGAGGAGAAAGGAGAAGATCCCCAATCTGGTCTTGGGTATCGACATTTCGGTTGACGAAGCAATGGAAACAACTGAACACACCTTGGTTGGAAGAGCCAAAGGGAAGAAATATTCAGCTAATGTCATCAAGGAATGGGCAACCAATGCGTGGAAGGAAGCCCATGATCAATGATTTGAGACAGTAAACTTAACAAATGGATGGTTTATGATGAAATTTCAGAGTAAGGAAGCAATATAGTCGGTTTTGGAGAGGAATTGGGGTTTTGGCTGGGCTCCAATTTTATTCAAACGATGGAGCCCTCTATTTGATGCATAGAGAGAGAAGGTGAAAGACCTTCCAATTTGGGTCTGGCTCCCAGGCCTCCCGCACCCTCTCTGGTCAGAAAATGTCTTAAGAGAGATAGGGAATGAGCTCGGGCAATTCTTAGAAGCAGACATGTCCTTTAAGAAGACAAGGGAACATGGAATGACAAGAATCTTGGTGCACTTAAACCCCCGTGAAGGTCTAACATGTTGAGATTTTGTATAGTTGGTGTAGCATCGGGTATGCTCTAGCCCTAAAACTTTGTGGAGGGGCTAAGACATACTTGAACTCCAAAACCCAGAAAGTGTTTTGTGAAATTTCAGCTGGAGTTCAAGTTATTCAAAATAATTAATTATTTTAATGGATTTCCTAAGTCTAAACTAGGAAAATTAAATAATTAAAGTGATTTAATTAACACATGTGTTGAAATGTTCTAAAAGACACGGATCAAGCAGTCTTTTAATCTCAGTCGTTGATGAGCGTTTTAATCTTGGTTGTTGATGAGATCATCGAAAAAGTATAAGAGAAAGGCTTGAGGGTTAGTTGGGGACACAGTTGTAGAACTGAGAGACTGATCTGGAATTCTAGGGTAGGGTTTGCTAAGAATTTCCGGAGGAGTTTTCTGTAGTGAGGGGTAGTATTGGCTGAGGGGATGATCTGATCCCAGAGCCAAAAGTCAGCAAGAGGCAGAGGAGCAACAAACAAGGACAGCGCAGAGGAGCAGAGAGCAGCAGCAGCAGCTACGCAAGCCAAGGAAAGGGCAGCGCTGTAGCTCCAAAGGGTTTCAGAATTACACAGAGGTTCTTCAGGGCCAGCGTAAGGCTTGTGTCACCCACTCTGGGGTTATGCAGTCCCTCTCTGGGCAGCGCAGTGGCACACAGAGCCTAGCAGGGCTGACACTGGGGCTTCAGGGGCAATGCTGGGGTGTCTAGGGATAGATCCGGGTTGAGTCTTGTAAATCCCGTTTGAGGGTGTGGATCAGTCATATATTTGGTCTTGGAATAGCAGGTTAGTTGCAAATCTCTTATATTCTCTGTTGGGTTTTCCAGATCGGGAACCCAGATTTGCTGTACTCAGATTCTACTTAATAAAATAAACCCTCATATCTGCTGTGCCGGTTTTCCTGCTTTGGGTTTTTCTGGGGACTTATGTCCAAAAATCGATGTGTCACTTTGTTTGAATGAGCGTAGTATTCAGTAAATGATCTGCATTTGTAGACTGTTAGTTGTGTTTACTTTGGTATTTTCTGAATCTAATTTCTGAAGATAACTTGTATAATTTAAATCAAGTAGGAGAAGTAAACCATGATACTGCAGTAGAATTTTCACGTGGTATCAGAGCGATAGCAGATCAAGTTGAATCTCCAGCAATCAGCTAAAGAATATTTTTTTCTGCAGGATAGCAGCAGAAGCAGTGGAGATCTGGAAGGGGCAGCTTGACAGCAGGAGGACGCAGATCCAGGATGGGGTAGCGCTGCAGATTCAGAAGGCCATCAAGCTTACGCAGAGCCTTCCCAGGCCAATGTAAGGACTGCGTCACCCAGTATGGGGTTACGCAGTCCACTTATGAGTAGAGCTGAGGCTGCGTTGGGCCTGTCAATGAGGCACAATCCAATATTCTTTCTGTTGCTGAAAGTCTTGCCAAGATCTTCAACAGTGCTTCAGATCTTCAGCAGTGCTGGTGTGGTGAAGATTCTGCTGGTGCAAAATTGTGCCTAGCTAAGTCAACAAAGGCAGGAGGAAGACAACTACTCAGCAAATTTGAGCCAAACAGATCTGAGATTCGATTAGGAGGGTGACTAGAGAGTTCTGTCTGATAGTGTTTGGGTGGAAGATTTCCAGGAAGGAAATCGGTTTTCAGAAGAAGCAGCTACCAGAGGGTTTCTAGTCACCAAGAAACCCAGATCCAGAGTTTCTGTAGCCACAGAATGAGGGAGAAAGAGTACTGTTTCTTGTCAGAGCTAGATGGTTTCTCATGGGTTGAGAGACCAGGACAGGTTGGACGGTGTGTCCAACTTTTTCATCTGGAGGGCAAGGATACTATCAGTCCTAGATGAGTACGATATTAAGGACCATGCAATGAGTGTTCTAGCTGTGCATGTTGATCCTGAACCTCTAAAGAAATTTAAGGAGAATCAAGCGCGGACTAAGCATCATGGATGGAGTGAAGGATCACGTTGTACCACATAATGCTGAAAAGAACACATCAAATGACATGTGGGTCGCTCTAGAAGCGATGTATCAAGGAAGCTCTGTCTAACATAAAATGCTCTTAGAGAATCATATGAGGCTCTTTCAGATGCAGAAGGTTGAGGAAATAGTTCCTTTCCTTTTCTGACTTCAGACCATCTGAGACCAACTGATTAGCATGGGTGCAACTCCAGATGGACTCTTAGTAAGGACTGCCCTGAATGCAGTCTCTGACGAATGGGAAACATTTGTCCAGAGTATACTGGGTAGAGCAGCGTTGCCATCCTAGGCAGAGATGTGGGCTATCCTCCTCCAAGAGGAGATCAGGAGGATCACCAAGAAGCAAAATATCAGTGGTGGGACAGTCAAAGTGAAGAAAGAAGAGGAAGATGATGCAACCCTTGCATGAAAGGACAGAAAACAAGGGAAGAAGAAGAGGGACCTTTCCAAGGTCCGGTGCTTTAACCGTGGCGAACTTGGACACTTCGGCAATACTTGTCCTAAGAAGAAGGACAAAGGATCTTCTGAATCCAAGGCAGCAGCAGCAAAGGATGATAGTTTTGATGACGATGCAGCCATGAGTGCTCATGTGCCTCGAGAGAAGAGGTGGGATGACATGGATCTGTACAGCATCTACAGATAATGGCGGGATCCTTGAGTCATCCCTACTCTTGGATCACATATGAGCTATGGGAGCCTTAAGATGGTAGCGGGATGAGTCGGGAGATAGTTGCAGAAGGTCATATTGAAGCAAAGGGAAGTGATGAATAGTTGGAGAAGGAGCAGTGTAATGCAGTGGAAGTAGCAGCGTGGAGGCAGCAACGCAGAGGGGCTGATGGGACTTCAGCAGCATAGAGAGGCTGTGCTCATGCAGTGCAGTGTTGTAGCATAACAGTGGCTTCAGGGAGACAACATAAATCAACAACCAGGGGGCTTTAGTGATGGATGCAACTTGACTTATCTGTCAAACAGTTGGGCGTGAGTCCTTAAGTTGCTTACTTCTCGGCAATTGAGTTGCAGTGCAACAATTAGCAGTGGTAGTGCTATGGGTAGCATGATGCAACAATTTGAGAGGGAGCTGCAGTACAAATGTGGCAGTGACATGGGCAACAGTACAAAGAGCAACAATGCAGTAGATGGAGGGCAGCAGGCCAAGCATCAGTAGCACAGAAACCAACTCAATATCTTGCAGTGCATGGTGCGGATGCATTGCTAGAGCATACTCCGTGTTAAGAGGGAGTGTTGAGATTTTGTATAGTTGGTGTAGCATCAGGTGCGATCTAGCCCTGAAACTTTGTGGAGGGGCTATGACACACTTGAACTCCAAAACCCAGAAAGTGTTTTCTGAAATTTGAGCTGGTGTTCAAGTTATTCAAATAATTAATTATTTTAATGGATTTCCTAAGTCTAAACTTAGGAAAATTCAATAATTAAAGTGAATTAATTAACACATGTGCTGAAATGTATTAAAAGACACGGATCAAGTAGTCTTTTAATCTCAACCGTTGATGAGTGTTTTAATCTCGGTCGTTGATGAGATCATCGAAAAAGTATAAGAGAAAGGCTTGAGGGTCAGTTGGGGACACACAGACAGATGTAGAACTGAGAGACTGATATGGAATTCTAGGTCAGGGTTTGCTTAGAATTTCCGGAGGAGTTTTCTGTAGTGAGGGGTAGCATTGGTTGAGGGGATGATCTGATCTCGGAGCTAAGAGTCAGCAAGAGGCAGAGGAGCAGCAAACAAGGACAATGCAGAGGTTCAGAGAGCAGGAGCAGCAGTTACACAGCCGCTACGCAGGCCAAGGAAAGGGTAGCGCTGCAGCTCCAGAGGGTTTCAAAATTACGTAGAGTGTCTCCAGGGCCAGCGTAAGGCCTGCGTCACCCACTCTGGGGTTACACAACCCCTCTCTGGGCAGCGCAGTGGCACACAGAGCCTAGCAGGGCTGACGCTGGGGTTTCAGGGGCAGCGCTGGGGTGTTTAGGGCCAGATTCGGGCTGAGTCTTGTAAATCCCATTTGAGGGTGTGGATCAGTCAAATATTTGGTCTTGGAACAATAGGTTAGCTGCAGATTTATTTATTCTCTATCTGGTTTTCTAGATTTGGAACCCAGATTTGCTGTACTCAGATTCTACTTATTAAAATAAACCCTCATATCTGCTGCACCGGTTTTCTCGCTTTGGGTATTTGCGGGGACTTATGTCCAAAAATCCATGTGTCACTTTGTTTGAATGAGCGTAGTATTCAGTAAATGATCTGCATGTGTAGATTGTTAGTTGTGTTTACTTCGGTATTTTTTGAATGTAATTTCTGAAGATAACTTGTATAATCTAAATCAAGTAGGAGAAGTAAACCCTGATACTGCAGTAGAATTTTCACATAAGAGAGGCTATTCAACTGCACTACAGAGAGTGGTCCTTCATACAAGCCCTAAACTATGAACAACTCCCTTTCCACTGTCATAGATGTCACCAGTACGGGCACCTGGCAAAGGACTGCCCTCTGAGTATAAGGAGGAGGAGGAAACACAGGAAGGGAAAGAACAGGTCTGAGAAGGAGGAAGGGATAACTGTGGAGAGTACTCCAACAGAGACAAATAAGGGACAGAAAAAAGGGGAACCTATGCCAAGGGAAGAGCTAGAGGCACAAATACAAGAGATGGAAGAGGAGCCGAGCCAAGCTGAGACAATGGAGGCAACTGTGGCTACAACAGTACCAATGAATGAGGGTACTGTCCTTGACCTCCCTCCCTCCTTTTCTAATTCTGTTACGGATTTGTTGTCTCTGCCTTCAGGGCCTGGTCCTTCTAGGCCTTCACATAATGAAACTGCCCATCTACATGTAAAATCCATAAATGATTCTCTGGATAGCATAATAACATCTATCCCGGAACTTAACCTAGAACAACATCCCCCTTCCCTCTCGGGTTTTCCCGTCTCTACAAAACATGAAGGGGAGAGAAGCCCTTGGAATTTTAGATCCCGAGAGAAGAAGGAAAACCTCCTGGAAGTGGTAGGGGGTTTAGGGAACCTTTTGGACCCTTCTTCGGGCCCAAAGCAGAGGGGTAGGAAGTCAAACCTGTCCAAAGCTCATATTAGAGCCAAAATTGACATAGCAGATGGAAAGCAAAGGTCTTTAACAAGGGTACTTAGAGAAGTGCACACCGCGGGTGTGGTGATCAAATGATTATTCTTTCCCTAAACCGTAGAGGGCTGGCTAGTAGCCCCAAAAAATTAGCTCTCAAGGCCTAATATCCAAATATGGCCCGGATGTAATAATGCTCCAAGAAACGTTAGGAGCAGGAGAAGTCAAATCATCCCTCATTAAGATATGTCCGGGATGGTCCTTTCAGTGCTTGGATGCCAAAGGTCTGGGGGCCTCGCCCTAGGCTTTAAAGAAGGAAAATTCAAATTGATTAGTTCATGGGGTTTGGAGCAATCCCTGGCACTTGAAGCCTACTCCATTGACCTCTGCACAAATCTCCTCTTCTTGAATATATATGGGCCATGTCAGGATCGGATGGTTTTTTGGAATGAGCTGTGGGCGAAATCTTTCATGGGCAATACAAACCTGATCATAGGAGGAGACCTCAATTTCTCTCTTGGATAGGCAGAAACCTAGGGTCCTACTGCTCATTCTGACCCTTTGTCAGACTATTTCTCAAACAAAATTAGAGATGGTAAGTTTATTGACATAAATCTTCTTAAGATGAGACCAACCCAATGGAACAAGAGAATTGGTGAAGCTAGGGTTGCAAAGAGGCTGGATAGATTCCTAATCAAAGAGGAGCTTATGGATAAAATCCCTATGCTTAGGCAATGGATTGGTGAAGGGGGGAATCGAATCATCATCCTATACTCCTGGAGCTCAAAGGATCCAATGAAAAACCTTTATCGCCCTTCAAATTTAACCCCGGATGGCTTAAGGAGGAATCCTACAACTCCCTTTTCAAGGCTGTCTACAGACCTCTGGGGGAAGAGGAGGGTTTAAACAAAATCGACCAATTCTGGGAGAACCTGAAATGAATGAAGAAAGCCGCCATTGAGTGGGCAAAAAGGAGAAAAGAGAAAGAGGAGGAGCGGATAAAATGGATAGGAGAGGAGTTGGCCAGATTGGAGAGCCCAGAGGAAGATGGATACGAAACAATGGAAAAAAGGGACAAAATAAAAATCCTGGAGGTGGAAAGAAAGAAAATTTTCCTGGAAAGAGAGAAACAATGGACGTTAAAGAGCAGAGCAATGTGGCTATCATTAGGGGATGAAAATTCAAAGTTCTTTCACAACTATGCCAAAGGGAGAAAGAATACAAATACTATTTGGGGGATGAGGACGAAAGAGGATAGGATAGCAAAATATTTTGAGGATCTGGCTACCATCGGAAGGAACCACTTCAACAATCTTTTCAAAGCCCCTAATGTAGTGACTATAGCTGAAGCGGTGAGGGTGGCACAATTCTTCCCCAGATATGTCGAGGACGAGGAAAATGAGATGTTGTCGAGCCTGGTGACAAAGGAAGAGGTGGAAGGAGTTCTTAAATCAATGCAAAAGGATAAGAGCCCTGGGTCGGATGGGTGGACAGTAGAATTCTTTCAACATTTTTTTGAATCAGTGGGGGAGGATCTAACAGGAGTTGTGGAAGAATCAAGGATAAAAGGAGCTATCTTTGAACCATTAAACTCGACTTTCCTAGCCCTTATTCCAAAGTCGGAAGAGCCTGGCTCATTTGATGATTTCAGACCTATATCCCTTTGTCACTGCATATATAAAATTATTGCAAAAGTCATAGCAGTTAGACTAAAGCCAATCTTGTCTAGAAACATCTCGAAAGAACAGTTTGGGTTCTTGGAAGGAAGGCAGATACACGAAGCTATTGGAGTTGCTCAAGAAGCAATGCACAACATCAAAAGGAACAGGAGAAAAGGGATGATTGTAAAAATCGACTTATCAAAGGCCTATGACAAGATAAGTTGGCTATACTTAGGGATGTTGTTGACTCATCTGGGCTTCAATATAGCTTTCACCAACTGCGTGATGGGATGCATTTCTGATGTTAGTTTTGCGGTGCTGATCAATGGGGCAACATCTCCTTTCTTCAAAAGCCAAAGAGGACTTAGATAGGGGTGCCCTCTATCGCCACTGTTATTTCTCTTGGCAACAGAAGGGTTAAGTCAGATGCTGGTTATAAAAAGAAAATACATTGACCCAAAGCCTTTGATTGAATGGTTGCGGACCCTTGACAAAAACCTCTTCCGGGCATCGGTGGTTTGGAAGGCCACTCTTGGGTCACTGAAAGTCATTGAGGAGGGATTGATCTGGCAGATTGGAAAAGGTGATCAGGTTAAAATCAGTTTGGATGCAACGAGGGCTTCTCATCGCCATAAAATTTAAGAGCCCATATATCCTCCAAAGGGTATTTATTCTTAAGTCAAATAGAAAAAAATGGTTTCTCATCAATATGGCAACAAGCCTAGAAGTCAGGCGAGGACTTGCATTTAGATCCACAATGGAATGAGGCATGGCAACACTACACAAATGAACTTGTGCATTCAAACGTCCGTCTCAGAGACCAACCAGATGAATTGAGATGGGCTCATGCCCCTTCAGGCAAATATTCTCCAAAGTTTGGATACTCATTCCTAATGTCCAAGGAGGGGTGGGAGGCACCATAATGGTGGGAAAAACTGCTTTGGAAACTGAAATGCCCAGCAAAAGCTAGGAAATTCTTTTGGTGTATATTGAGGAACAAAGTCCCAACATGGGATAATATCCAAAAAAGAAAGGAGGAGGGGCCACGCTAGTGTTCTCTTTGCAAATCGGATTTTGAATCAGTCTCTCACCTCTTCATCCATTGTTCCTACAACAAGTCAGTTTGATTAGAATCTTTGAAGCTTCTTGGCAAGGCTCAGAGTTGGATCGGGGTAAATGCAAATGAAGCTTGGCAGGGTTGGTGGAACGGTAGCGAGGATGAAAATTGGAAAGCGCTTCGACTCTTAATCTCCTAGGGGATTTGGTTAGCTAGGAACAAAAGTATTTTCAGAGACCAGGGGAATTCACATCACCAAGTAGCAACGGAATGTGTAACCATCTATGAGTTAATGACGGTTCAAAAACCCAAATCAAACCCCAGAGTGATAATCCCCGAACAGATAAGAGGTGACATCCCGTGGACATATTTTGATGGAGTATCTAGCCCTGAAAACCTTTGTGGGGCGGGTTTAGTGATTCATATTAGCTCATGCAAAAGATTGTAAGCCTCGATAGGATTGGGTCGTGGTACTAATAACTATGTAGAACTCAAAGCTCTTCACTACCTTTTATGCTGGCTTATTCACCTGGGTCATCTCTCTGTCCAGATATTCGAAGATTCACAGAACATCATAATATGGTTCAACAAGGAATTCATCTGTCAAAACTATTTACCAAGTCCTATTCTTGAGGAACTTTGGCTATTGAAAGAACATTTTACTTACATATTTGTGTCACATTTACTAGGAACGAAATGTTGAGGCTGACATCCTTTCTACGAAGGGTGTACAACAAGATTTGGGCAACTGGAAAATCAGAGAAATAGATCCTGAAGGGACAGTGGAGCTGGACCGTCCTCCTCTTATCTAAAATTTGTTTCATGTTTTAGTTTTATGAGCGCATTACTTTACATGTATATATGACTCTTTTCGTTTACTCTTTCTAAAGGTCTTGAATTGGTTTTTATTTTTTATTTTTCTTAGAACTTGATACAAAAACTCGTTTACTTTGATGATCTTTGGTTTTTGAATAGACTGTGTTTCTATTTCTGTTTGGGCTGGTTTTTCCTCATAAGAGGAGGCCCGGGAACAATCACGGGGCTTACATAACACTTATGGTGGAGGCCCCCGGTCCTCGGAGGGGCTCCACATATGAGGCCCAGACAAAAAGGAATGCTTCAATGCATGTGCAATGTAACTCTTTATTTTCTCAATAAAAAGTTTGATTTTTTCCCTGGAAAAAAAATACCAAAGGCTTGTAAACTAAGGTAATATTATAGTTTAATTTACCTTTATAATATATATATATATATATATATATATATATATATATATTTGTGTCTTATTTTTTTAATTTAATGCAATTTTATTTTATTTTTGACCAAGTCAAAATGTTTATGGGTTGGAGAGCACCTCTCTCTGCACTGAAATATGAAAATATTGATCTTTGACTAAGTAACAAGAAAGTTGCATTCAAATTTTATATTACCTTTGTATGTGCTTCTTAAATTTGAGATTAAGAAATAATTATAGTAAATTTGGGATTAAGATGGATTTGTACTAGTTTTAAAAAATCAAGATTCATGGTTCATTGCAAATGATAACTATCCATTCAAGTTATTATTTTGCACTCATTTTTTTATTACTTATTCAAACTACAACACATGAATTACACATGCAAGGTTTTCCTAACAGAATTTAAAGACTCCAATGTTAACTCGATTTATAGATTGAAAATTTTCAACCTTGTTTAACAATGTTCCAAATTAGTATGAGATATTTTAACATGAACTAATGGTTTCCTACTTACAAATGAGGCCTATGTTTTGTGTTCACTAAGGATGGATAAATGTACTAGTTTCCAAATAGGAGAAACATTGTACTTTGAGAGAGAGGCAACAAGCTGACATCGATAAACATTTTAACAATAGTGAAATGGTAGATTTTCAGCATAATGGAATAGGATTTTCAAGTCACTGCAAAAAGTGCAACTGTGTAAATGGTAAGGATGAAGGCCTAAGCAAGGAAGAATTCCTTGCAAAGTGTGTAGCAGACAACAAAAGTTACTATAATATGTACAAAATACTTAGCATGACCAATAATGTATGGAGGTCTCATTTGTGAATCATCACTCTAACTGTAAACCTTGGATATTGTATTGGGTTCAAGGGAACAAGGCACTGTCAATACCAAATTTAGGCCAATAGATCTTTGTGGATATAATAAAGGGTGAGTTCACTATTTGCCATCGACAGTTTTTCACTGCCTTAGCTTGGGTACATTATTGCAGATTTTATTCTGGAGTTGTGTTGTATGATTGTGTGGAGATTATATCGAGTTTTATATTGTAATATTCCTTTTTTTGGTGTCACCTATGACAGGGTTAGGATGGACTTCCAGAGTTGGGAGTAGACAGGTCACAGGTACAGGTTGGTGTCATCAGCGGGCCCAGGGGCTTTTTGGAGGAGTTTTGAGGAGTTTCTATGAGGACCGGTGGCATTCGCTTGATATATTCCATCATTTGCACCGTTTGCCTTTTGTTCCGATGCATTCCGACAACTTTTGGAAAATCGAGTTATTTTTGGGCTTAACTCAATTAATTACGCTCAAGGTGGCATTCCGGGAGTAATACGTGATAGAACACCTTAGTGTAATAGCTCGTTGGAACCGAGATGAGAATACCTACATAATGGGGTGGTTGGACATGATTTTCAGTGACATGAGGAGACATGGTCACCGATTTACTCTTTCCTGCATTAAAAAGGAATATTTTAATTGGAAAATAAGAGGGAAAAGTGCTCCATGATTAAAATAATAAAAAATTATGGCTATAGAAGGATCCATGAGATCTATAAAAGAAGAGGAAGAGGCCATTGAGGAATATCTTGGATTTGATATATTTTCTTGTATGTGAGGTTGAGAACCTGGTTCTCTTCTCCATTAGTAGCCCCAGGATGGAAACCCTCGCGTATGTTGTCGAGTGTTGGATGGAAACCCAACTCTCTTTGAGGAGACTTCGTTCAGGAGTTTCACCGTGCTTCAGGGATATTGGAGTGAGGATCATTCAGATCCTCAATTGGTGCTTCATTGTCTTCAATTGATTCAGCGACAACAGTTGTTGGAGGGAGAGTCCAACTATTCAGTTTTGGAGGCTAGCGCAGTGCAATAGTTTATATTGGTGGCCAGTGTTCCATCTCAGCTATGTTGGGTCAAATATGCATGTAACCCCAGTTTGCCATTTATAATAAAAAGCTGAGATTCTTCCTATTCAATGTGTTAATGGATTGCAGTGTTTTGTTTGTTTTTATTTTACATGGCAATCTTCTGTTAAGTAAATGTTGATTTTACGGCAAAATATTGGGTTACGTTATTTTCTGCAAAATTGGTCGAAATATCCCGTTTGGGATATTACAGTGGTATCAGAGCATTGTCTTGGCTCAACGTGCAGGGTTTCAGCTCCGAGGGTTCTATTTCGGGGGTACCAGAAGAAATTTATTTTTGGAGAATGCAAGATCAAATTCTTTTGCCAAAGAAATTTGTCCAGGGCATTTACAAAATCTCTATTACAGAATACTAAGCAAATTTTCTGTAAATGTGTCGCTACTTAATAATTATTCTACAGTTTGTACGGGAACGCTACATGGCCAAAGGAAGTCACATGGTGGTCCGAGGGTTAATATTTTAAGCATCAATGGGGGCCGAATTGATCAAAACATTACGGAGACCAATTTCTTTTAATGGAGGCCGTAGGACTAAGTCGGAAGTTTCTGCATCAAAATTAAAACGTCGAACTTAGTTACTGAAAGCCAAATTGACTGTCAACCGTCGTCCAAATTTATCATGGTAAAGTTGACTTCCAATTGATGGGAGTAACGACATTTTCCTTTCCAGGTGAAATATCATTACTGAACCGTGACATGCAGCTAAGCCAACAACTAATCGATCGAGGCATAACAGGTTGTTTTTGGCATATTTTTCAGAAACAAGAATGGAGTCATGGGACCATGCCAACAACTGATGGAGTCAAGTGGAAGGGCAGAAATTTTGGTGCCATGATCTTTTAAGTTTTCGTTGATTGTGCTCCGAACCAAAAATCATGCGAAGGCATTGGGGCCTAATACCTCACATCCAGATCGAGCCATTGAAACACAGTTTTGACCGCGTCAGAAATAGGGACCAAAACCAATGATCGTGGGTCAATGAATCCTCGCTCGACCACGTGATCGAGGATTATTCATCGAAGTCGTCTTTGCGGGCTGAACAAGCCAACACCTTTCTAATGCTAGGGAAGCTTCGTTGATCATGTGCACAAGAATTAATGCGTTCGCGTTGATGTCGAGGATGAGTTGCTAACCATGGGAGAACGAGACTGTCGGGAATGAAGTTCCCCAGCCAAGAGAACGAGGATATATTTTACGACAGGGGCCACGTTAAATTTCAGGAGCCGAGTTTGGAGGCAAATTTGATTTGCTGCATATTGTGGTAACAAGTAACACGGGAGAGTCAGCGAAGACGTCGATAGCAGAACGTGGCTACTAAAGGAACGCCAACATACTTATTTCGTGACCACGGTGGCATCAATGTTCTGATCGTTGGTCGACAGAGGTGCAGTGAGTTGGTCCAGAATTGCATGAAGGTCACGATTTTGAGGGTCAGATGTGTATTGACAAGTGCATCTTGCCAGAAGCTGTTTCATCCATGATGAAGCAAGTCGATCATATCAACATTTTATTCATCTCTGGAAAAGGGACAAATTCTTTAGGAGCAGCTTACTATCATTTGATCACAAGAGCCGAGTTCACATTAGTGAATTGTGTCCATTTCCGACGCAAAGCGGATTGGTGATGCAAAATTTTGTCACCATTTATGGAGGCCGAATTGTATAACCAGACTACAAGTTCTCTTAATTCTGCTCTATGTTTTTCTTTCCGCATATATCCATTGTCATAAGAATTTGTATCAGTAATATCTATAGCTTTTTGGGTAGTGAAAGTTGTAGTAACATTGTATGAACTATTCTCGAAACAAAAATTATGGACAGTCACCTACAACACTATAAAGGTCCAGAAAAACAGTAGCCTCGTCACCTCTAAATGTGAGATTGGTACAGATACACCTGTGGGTAATGTATGGTCATTGCAAGGCGTGTCAAGGATTTATGTTGTTTTGTGAGGGCACAATTCTGATCCCCATCCATAAATAATTGTTGTGTCAACCTTATAACCCTTGTTGATGCCAAAGCCTTAGCGAAAGAATATATTTGGGATGATTGTGGAAGATCAGATTGTGTTGTTGCTGGTATTTTGTGTGGTCTTGTCAAGGTTGCAAGTTTGGGAGGGAAATTTATATTTATTGTTGTCGCTGTCTTGTCGTTGGCTATTGTCTATCGGTGATATTAGTTGCGTGACTGTTAGGAGTAAAACAAGTTGTAGGTAAAAGGTCTGGTCATAATGCTTTGATATTATTGCATCTTGCTATTGAACTGTCAACCAAAAAGCCTGCTTGATATACCATTATTTCCATATATGTTGCTGAAGAATGGGGTTCTTAAAACACCTCATGAACCAGCGAAGTAATACTTCCATGAACTGCAATATAAATCAGAAACCAAAATTGACCCACATGTCTTTCTCAAAAGGTGTCTATGCCATTCTTCAAAAGAAAGAGCCAAGGGATCTACGGAAAGAAGCAGAGATAGGGCACAAAATATTTGCTCTAGGAACATAACTGAAACACATGAGGGGCACATGGAGGATGCTTTATAAACTAGACGAGCTAGATACACTCCTCTTCGAAATGAAGAAGTCAGAAGGGGGAAAACTAATTTGGGTATTAAAACCAACTATGCTTGCTCTCATACAACCCAAGTTCTTGGTGGAACCTTGTGAAGGGGTTAGCCTTCCAGTTGCATCTTGTCTCAATAACATCATGAGACTAACCGCACCTATAGCTCCATACAATGATGATGTTATGAGGAGGATTCTGAGATTGATAGTAGATACTTTTCAAGACTTAGACAACAGTGCAGGCTCTACCTTTGGGAAGAAGCTTGAGATTTTAGGAGGAATGACCAAGTTTCGAACATATGACATCATGTTTGATTTGGGGTGTGGTGACTTGGTCTGTCAGATGTTCCAATGTTTCTTTAACATTAAGAAACATCACTCGGATACAGTTAGAACAAACATACTATCCATTTTGTCTTCAGTCATGGGAGATCATGATGCCATTTGCCGGGAGTTGTAGACTAGATTGTTGAGCATTTGGAGGAGAGAGCAATTGGTCTCACCTGCTGCTTATGAGCTAGCCCAAGGACTGGTTGAGCAGAACATTGGGCTATTCAGGAGATAATTGACTAGGGAGGAGCTGCTCCAGTTTGGTGGATCAGGCAACAAAAATGAGTTGAGGAGGAAGGGAATTTGCTTCATCTGCAAAGAACCTCGGGGGCCTGATCAATCATGCTTGAGAGATGCAGATGAGGTAGCAGAGGTAGAGCAGGAGGACATTCCTTCTATATGTCAGGATGAGGACTCTTCTTTGGATGAGTCCATGGGGTCATATGAGGATGCTTCTAGGGAGCACGAGTAGTCATGTGGAGTTGATGACAGTAGGCCGGATTTGTATTCCAGTGTGCATGGTGAGCAGTCAGGGGACTTTGGGAGATATTCTGGATGATGAGTCACTTGTGATGATTCAACCGAAGCAACGTATGGTGGAGCATGTGTCAGCTGAGGAGGCTATGAACATCGTGCATGATAGTCCTTGGGGGGAGAGCCAGATGGAGGCTCCCATTGAATCTGTGATGGATATGCGGCTAACCTTGGGGTCAACCATTGAGGAGGAGCAGACAAATGCACATGCATCTAGTACGGTGACAGTAGTTGCAAATACTTATTCTCAGGAGATGTTGGAGGTTGATGGGATAGTTCTGCGAGACGCTAGTAGACAACAAGAGTATGACATTTCTGATCAGGAGAGGGAGGAGCTGTTGGAGATGGTGGTGCATCCATCTTTGGGCCAACCCATTGATGAGGTGCCGGTTGATGCACATATATTTAGCAGGAATGCAGTACTTTCAGGGAGTAGCACTCTCCAGGAGTACATCGATGGGGCTTGTACCATATCTTGCCCACTTTGGCCTATTATAGAGACAAAGGCCTTCTTTTTCAGGAATTTCTCGTTGACAGACGGAACAGAGCAGCATGAGTTGAGTATGGGCTGGCGACAACACTCCAGATGTGTTCCGTATGCAGATGTCACTACATTGGATTCTTCTTCCGGGATAGATTGGCGGGAGATCATGAGTTGGTATCCTATTGATGGTACGATCTTCTTAGTCAAGAGCATAGCGGAGCAGGGACCCATAGACATGACAAATACTACAGTTTCCAATTGGCAATGGGACACATGTCGACAGCTCTTCAGTATTCCATCTCGACTTCGGGAAAGTAGGGTTAGCATGAGCTTGAGTCAGGAGTTGGATTGGAGAGAGATGATGAGTTGGTACGCAGTTGGTGGGGCAGCTTACACAGTCAAAGCTACACAACAGGAGCCATGGAGCATTGATGCTTGTTGGTGGTCTTCGCTTCATGGGGCAACAACTATAGCCAGAGACAGTACGCAATCCGAGCCATGGGATTCAAGCGATGATTGGCCATGGTGGCGTTGGGATCAGGGAGGATTGATTGACGATTGGTGCGGGGAGAGATCAGTTTTGGATCTCGGCATTGAGGGGTCTATTCCAGGTGACTTGACACAGGAGCATAACAGCACCCAAGGGTATATATGGGATCCGGGCATTTGGTCTCAGTTGCATCGAGCCAACAGGGTGGCCCAGATATTTGGATTGCTTGAGGGCAAGCAATATTGCGGCGGAAGGTTTGTAATATTCCTTTTTTGGTGTCACCTATGATGGGGTTAGGATGGACTTCCAGAGTTGGGAGCAGACAGGTCACAGGTACAGGTTGGTGTCATCAGTGGGCCCAAGGGCTTTTTGGAGGATTTTTGAGGAGTTTCTATGAGGACCGGTGGCATTCGCTTGATATATTCCATCATCTGCACCGTTTGCCTTTCGTTTCGGTGCAATCCGAGAACTTTCGGAAAACTGAGTTATTTTTGGGCTTAACTCAATTAATTACTCTCAAGGTGGCATTCCAGGAGGAATACGTGATAGAACACCTTAGTGTAATAGCTTGTTGGAACCGGGACGAGAATACCTACATAATGGGGTGGTTGGACATGAGTTTCAGTGACCTGAGGAGACATGGTAGCCGATTTACTCTTTCCTGCATTAAAAAGGAATATTTTAATTGGAAAATAAGAGGGAAAAGTGATCCATGATTAAAATAATAATAAAATAAGGCTCTAGAAGGATCCACGAGATCTATAAAAGAAGAGGAGGAGGCCATTGAGGAATATCTTGAATTTGATATATTTTCTTATATGTGAGGTTAAGAACACGGTTCTCTTCTCCATTGGTAGCTCCAGGACAGAAACCCTCGGGTATGTTGTCGAGTGTTGGGCGGAAACCCAACTCTCTTTGAGGAGACTTCATTTAGGAGTTTCACTGAGCTTCAAGGATATTGGAGTGAGGATCATTCAGATCCTCAATTGGTGCTTCATTGTCTTCAGTTGATTCAGTGGCAGTTGTTGTTGGAGGGAGAGTGCAACCGTTCAATTTTGGAGGCTAGCGTAGTGCAATAGTTTATATTGGTGGCCAGTGTTCCATCTCAGCTATATGCATGTAACCCCAGTTTGCCTTTAATAATAAAAAGTTGAGATTCTTCGTGTTCAATGTTTTAATGGATTGCAATGTTTTATTTGTTTTTATTTTACATGGCAATCTTCTGTTAAAAAAATGTTGATTTTACAGCAAAATATTGGGTCATGTTGTTTTTTGCAAAATTGGTCGAAATATCTTGTTTGGGATATTACATATATTCCAGGAGGACAGTGCATGTTGTGTTATTTTTAGTAGGTTTTCCATTTTAGGTTTCCATATCTATTTCAAGTAGCTTTTTCCCCACACATTGGACTGACATTCAGATTATGGAGGATGCATGGGAGGATGAGGACAATTAGATGGTACTTTTAGAATCTTGATTTGACTATTTTTAGCCATTTTTTTATTTTTAGAAATTTGATCTTTTTTCACTAGCAGATGTTAGTTTTGAGAGCTCAATATTGAGTTCTTTAGATGAGCACTTTCAGATTCCCAAGATTCACAATATTTGGACATTTCTATTTTTAGAAATTTTATCTTTCTTGAAATTTGAAAGTAGATTTGGATAACCTTTGGGGAGATGACCACATGTTCTTTTTTATTTTTTTAATATTTTGTTGTGAAGTTCGAAAATAGGAGGTTTTGTATGCACCACTGTTGGTCTCATCCATGTTATATTTGACCTAGAGAAGTGCACTCCCACTCTGAGATTTCTTTGCACCCACTCCATCTATTCTCAAGCAAGCTAGGTGCTATCTTCATCATAGACCTTGTTACCCACCACCCGTGGGTAGACTCCATAGGAGAATTTTTTTCTCCTAGATGTTCCTCAACTGACAGCCAACAACCCCTTATAGCCACTAGATAGCTCAATGTGCCACCATCTCTGCCACCTGAGCTAGCCATATGCTTCCTTGCCCATCTGTTATGATCATATGTTTGAAGGTGGGCCTTCCGACCTCGAAGGTATGGCTTTTCATTGTGTAATTGGGTATTTTTTTTTTATTTACATGGACACTTTTGGGCATGGATTAGTGGGGGAATTCGGCGGAAAGAGTGGGCTTGATTTGTACTCTTGTCTCCTATGTCCAATTTGATGATTAGCCTTGTATCCTAGTCCCGTGGGATCTCCTTTATTGGCTACTAGCTTTAAGGGTGTCACTACATGGGAAACCTCGATTTTGGTTGTGTGGTCCCGCTTCCTGACACCATATGCATCACTTCCCTCCACTCATTATAACCCCCATTCATCATATTTCCCATCCTGGTGCACAAGGAGTTAGCCTCACCCCCTCTTGTCCACACCTTGCGTCGGGCTTGAAATGATTCCCTAGAGGTTGATGCAGCTAAAAGAAAAATAAAAAAACATAATTTGGCCACTTTCAATAGGAAATGTACTATAAAATGCAAAAGATGGCTGGGACATACAAAATTAGCATGTGGTCAAAAGCCAGACATGAGCTCTACCCCTTTCATCATGGCCATCACCTTGGCTCATAGGGCCCCTCACATTGGCCCCCTTACGTCATTTAGGA
This sequence comes from Pinus albicaulis, assembly GCA_034641835.2. NCBI lineage: Eukaryota > Viridiplantae > Streptophyta > Pinopsida > Pinales > Pinaceae > Pinus > Pinus albicaulis. The sequence continues at coordinate 795,480,379 of CM076572.1, read as the reverse complement.
ACCCATGATTGTCCCAACTCTTGGTGGGCAATGAACTGCCCCACCTTAAGGAGGTATTGACTGCTATATCCTATACATCATGCTCTCATCCCTTGGAGCCACAAGGAGTTGCAAAAGAAAAATCTATAAAAGGCAAAAGGCATATGAAGAAGGGTGGAAAAACAATGGCCGGGGTAACTTATGTGTTAGTTTTTGTAGAATTGGAGGTGTTCTACTCTCAAAACTTTGTGGAGAGGCTAAAACACAAGAGTTCTCCATAACTTAGAAATCGTTTTTGGAAATTCCACTTAGAAGTGTCTCAATTAGATTATTAGCCTATTTTTAAATATTTCACAAGTCTAAACTTTGGAAATCTGGTTAATTAATCAATATTAATTGAGAAAGGTGTGAATCATCTAGAAACTCACATGAATCGATCCATAAATGATCTCAGCGATCGATTATGTTTTAATCTTGGCCGTTGGAGTCTCAACTAGAGGTTATAAGAGGAGGTCGATGGGTAGATGGAGAACACACACTTGAGATCGATTTCCTTGGGCAGTTCGATTTTTCCAGAGAGCAACAATAGTTTCCGGAAGAGTTCGAGCCAGAGATGGGCAAAGATAGTGAGTCCGGAGGAAGTCTTCTAGTTTCGGGAGTTGGCTACAGGAGGGCTGAGTTTCTTCAGTGAGGTTGCACCGTGTTGACGCAAAAGCTTCAGAGGCAGAGTTTGATTTGGCTAGTTAGAGGGTCGATTTAGTTGCTATAGGCTGAGAATATCCGAAAGGGGCCAACGAGTCATTCTCAGAGGTTGAGTTGGACAAACGGCTTGATCAGTTGCAGTTTCTCGTACCAGTGCTTGCGTAGAAGTGACGCAGGGGTTTCGTGGAGCCCAGTATTTGCCAGTTTTGGAGCTGAATTAGTGTCGGGTGAGACGAAATTTGTTTCATTAATTTTTGTGGCCAATTTTCCTATAGTGGATTGCCAGTTTGGGCATCTAGTTGTACGCATTTTTTTTCTCACTGCTGCTTAATAATAAAAACCCTCAGTTGCTGTACCGATTTTCCCACATTGGGCTTTTCCAGGGACTTTTGTCCAAAAATAATGGTGTTATATTTTTGTGTGTGTGCCAGTATTTTCTCAGTTTCTAGTTTATCTTCCGCAATATTTTTATTTGTGAAGATTGCAGTGTGATTAATTCGTTGTTGCCGTAGCCATAAACTGCTAAATTAATTTACAGTTAGAAGAATTAATTCCAGTTGCTGTAATAGGATTTCAATGGTGAAATTTTCACATTATGTATCACGATTGTTCTCTCCTACACTCATATTGTAATATTCCTAATTGGTAAATTATAGTAATAACAGGCTACAAAGACATTAAGCAAACAACAAAAATAAACACATAATTAAAACACCATTTGATCCACAAAATACAGCTGAGCCATTTTATTATTATCTGGAAATTGTGTACAATAGAGGTGCTGAAATGAAGGCACCTCGGCTTGCTCAAGGCAAGTTGAAGATAACCTCTGAGTCAAGCCAGAAATATCCCCCAGAAAGTAAAGTACGTAGCTGTAGCTTTGCGCTGTCCTTGGCGAATGTTGCTGTTACTCCTCTAGAACTGTTGTTAGTGCCTGCTACACTGCTCAGAAAATTCTGGGCTTTTAACCCCAGACTCGACTCATGAAACCCACATAAACCCGCGAAGGATTTGTGGAATGCCCGACCCCAGAAATTGGTCCTCTTGGGCTTGGCTCTCGGCGCTGCTGGATAAATCCATGCTCCTGGAAATTCTGCTGCAGATGGCTCCCAAAATGTGTGCAATATCCCTGTTAGGAAGCTCTTAGCTTCCCCACCAAATCCTAGCTCCAAAACCCCTGCACTCCTCAGCACTCGGAATGTCTCTCTCCCAGCTCTGCACATTCACTACGCTATTACTCCTGCTCTGCGTTGTTACAAATGAATCAAACAAGATGAAATTCTCCTTCCTTGGGTAGGCACTCGAAGTCCCCCGAAGCAAAGGCTGGGATTTCCGCTCGGAAACACCCATGTGCTCAACAACACTTGCAGACTTGGCTCTTGCTCAAGCGTGCTATGTCAAAAGAGAAAATCAAAGAATAATGATTGAATGCCAAAATGAGGTTGCATCATTCCTTTTTGTCCAAGGCAACCCAACGTTCCTTTGGGCCCCACCATTAGCTGCGTTGCCTCCTCTTGAGCCAATGGCTGCGTTGTCCCACACGTGCTGCACAGTGTTCTCTCACTGAACCCACGCTCCCACTAAAGCCACAATTTTTCTAAAGGCTAGTGTCAATTTGCCTATAGTTCCTTAAGTTATATTTGTGGGTTCCGAAGCCCACATTATTTCTAGCCAAAACTTTAGCAAAACATAAATTGACCAAAAATTAATATTCTAATTAGCAGTGAGCTAATTAGGAATATTACAGTCCTCCCCGCCAAGATGTTGCTTGTCCTCAAGCAACTGCAGTGATGGGTGCTAGAGGATTTTCTCCCCTTCCCAAGTGGTATCCTCGTCTGGTAAGTTCCTCCATCGAATCAAGAATTCCTTGACCACCCGATTCCTCAACTACCTTTCCTTGGTATCCAAAATGGTCTTCGGCTGTAGCACTAAGTGCCCCTCATCATCCATTGGGGGTAACTTAGTGGTTGCTGTTACTCACTGTCCCAAGGCCTTCTTTAGGCACAATACATGAAATATATTGTGCACTCGTCTCCCCGGGGGTAGCTCCAGCTCGTATGCTACCTCCCTCACCCTCCAAGTGACTCTATATGGCCCATAAAAGCAGGGCTTAAGCTTCTTGACCCCCTTCTGCTTCAGTGCAGACTGTTTGTACGGTTGAAGGTGGAGGTACACTAGGTCCCCAACCTCAAACTGTCTCTCCACGCGACCCCCGTCTGCATAGATCTTTTGGTGATTCTGTGCTGTCCTCAAGTTATCCTTGAGAGCCCTCAAAATGTCCTGGCTCTGTTGGATCCAATCCTTGGCCCGTGGGGCCTTGCTGTCTCCAAACATGACATCAACAAACACCAAAGCATCATAACCATACAAAGTGCGGAATGGAGACATACTTATTGACATGTGAAAAGCGGTGTTGTAGCAATACTCGGGGATGTGCAGCCACCTCAACCATGCCCTCTGTTGGCCCGTAACATGGTTACGCAAGTAGCCCTCCAACCACTTGTTAACTATCTCTGTCTGTCCATTCGTTTGGGGATGGTAGCTCGTACTGGGAGTGACCTCCGTACCCACCAACCGGAATAGCTCCTGCCAAAAACCGCCCATGAAACGACTGTCCTGGTCACTGACAATGGTCTTGGGAAGACCATGCAACCGGAAGATCTCCCTGAAGAACAACTCGGCCACCTATGACGCTGTGTACTTGGCTGAGATCACGAAGAAGTGAGCGTACTTCGTCAAACGATCCACCACCACATAGATGCAGTCTTTGCCTTGTACCATGGGCAACCCAGTGATGAAATCCATCGAAATGCTCTCCCACTTCTCCTCAGGGATGGGAAGAGGCTGCAACAACCCTGTTGGGTGTGATAACTGTCCCTTGTTCTGCTGGCACACCTCACACTCCCGAATGTGCTGCAAAACATCATCCTTGAGGCCCTTCCATGAGAACCTCTCTCTGATGGCCCTGTAAGTTTTGTTGAATCCTGGATGCCCGACCAAAGGTGAATCATGGGTAGCCTGTAGAATCTTCTCCCACACCTGGGAGTTGGCCACAAAATAGATCCATCTTTGTAGTATATCACCCCATCCATCACCCGGTAGTGGTCATCAGTCACTTGCCCCTCATGGACCTCGCATGCAAATCGATCCTTGGAGTACTCCACCAACAGACGAGCCTTCCAATCTGGAGCAATGCTCATCAAAGAAAGGGAAGGCGACCTCCTAGACAATGCATCAACCACCACGTTGTGCTTCCCCTTGACATACTCAATGACAAAATCGTAAGCCTAGAGCTTACTCACCCACTTTTGTTGCCTATCCTGTAGATGCTTTTGCTCCAAAAAGAACCTGAGGCTGTTGTGGTCGGTTCTCACTCTGAATCTGTTCCCCACTAGGTACTAGCGTAACTTGTCTAGCGCATGCATGATGTCTAGCATCTCCTTGTCATAGATGGAGGATAGCCTCTCATGAGACAATAGCCTCCGGCTCTTGAAATCTATGGGGTGTCCTCCCTGCATCAAAACTGCTACCACTCCTCCTGATGCATTGCACTCCAAGACAAAGGGTTGTGTGAAATCAGGAAGTGCGAGTACTAGACAATTGCTCATCACCTGTTTGAGGTGCTCAGAAGCCTCCTGCGCTGTGGGGGTCCAGATGAAGGCCCCCTTTTTGGTCAAATCCGTAAGGGGTGCTGCTTGTTGATTTGGGGTAGCCTCGGATGTGCTCTAAGTCTCAAATTTTGTGGCGAGGCTTAGACACATGCATTACAGTTAACCCATAAATTGTTTTGGGAAATTCCACCCAGAAACAATTTTATTTGATGAATTAATTATTTTTAATGAGGACCCTAAGTCTAACTTAGGAAATTAAAATTATTAATGGGTATTAATTTACACTATGGGTGAAACGTCTAAAAAACGCAGATCAAGTCTAAATGTAATCTTAGCCGTTGATTGGAGATCTAATCTCGGTTGTTGAAGTCTCAAGAAGAAGACTATAAAGAAAGGCTTGAGGGTCATTTGGAAGATACCCTGAAAGGATCAAGTGATCGAGTTTTCTGAAGTGAGCAGTGCTGAACAGGAAAACCGGATCTAAGTGATCCTTCAGCGCAGTTGAGGAGCAAAGACAGTTTTGGCAGGAGGATCTTCTTCGAGGCCAAGGATCATCAGCCAAGAGGCAAAGAAAGACGTAGAGGGAGCAGCGCAGTGCCCATAGAGCGTGACGCAGGGCCATGCAGCCCACACGCAGAGGCAACAGAACATTTCCGAGTTACAATTCGAGATTTTGCTGGGAGATCGGGATTCTGAGCCGGGAGGGATGGATTAGGATTTTCTGAGAGAAGATTGATCCAGCAGAGGAGGTGACGCAGTTCCAAAGCAGTCCCCACGCATGCCTACACAACTATTGCGTAGAGGCAGCGCAGAGGGTGCCGGGGTTTCGTTAGTTCAGCTACCGGATCAGTCGGGACTTGCAGAGTGAGATATTCTCACTATTTTTTCTTTGTCAGTGTTTCTTTGTAATTGAATTGTCCGGTCATACATTCAGAGATGTATTTAGAATAACTGCTGCTTAATAATAAAACCCTCAGATCTGCTGCACCGGTTTTATTGCATTGGGTGTTTCTGGGGACATTTGTCTAAATTAATGGTGTCCTGTGTGTGTTATTTCTTTTGCTCAGTTTCCTATCTTCACATCTAAATTAAGTAAGTGAAGGCTGCTTCAGTAATTGCTTTAATGTTTTCAAAAGTAATCTGCAAAATAACTTGTTAAATGTAATTTACAAGTAGGAGAAGTAATTCAGTTTGTTGTAGTAGGATTCCAAATCTAGGACTTGGAATTTTCACATGGTATCAGAGAATTGATTGTGGAACAGGAAGAGTAGATCCAACGCTGAGATGTAGGCCGAAGAGCTACAGAAAGCAGCAAATCGAATCCCCAGAGGGATTGCGCAGTCCAAGCTAGAAGGGCTGAAATTTATGGGAAAGTTTCTCTCTGAGTGAGTCGACAGAGAGGAAGGGCTTCCAGATTAGAATTTTTCCGAGCCAGAGGGAGCATTGTAGAGCCTCAGCGCAGGGCTGGTGGGACGCAGTTTTTTGCAGGCAAGTTTTTGTTTTGCTGGGTGGAAAGTCATTGAAAAAGGAAGAAGCAACACAGTGGGGGAATTTTCTTCCTCAGGAAGTTCCAAGCCGAGGAATTTCATTTTTCCAAGATCTGAGCAACAGATTTGGGCTGTAGATCTACAAACTCCAAAAGGAGTGCGTAAGTCTGTCCAGTGCTGCGCAGGGGGGGGGAGAAGAGCAGATTCGACATTCTTGACGGCCATGGAATCTCACGGGCTTAGAGATCAGGACTGGTTGGAGGGAGCCTCCAACTACGTGATTTGGAAGGCAAGAATCACATGCCTTCTAGATGAGTACGATCTCAAGCTTTTCGTGACGAATATGGTGGTTGTCCCTGCAGATCCAGATCTGCTGAAGAAGTACATGGCTGATATGGCGAAGGCCAAAAGGCTACTCCTTGATGGAGTCAAAGATCATATTGTGTCCCATATAGCTGGCAAGGACACAACCAGGCAGATGTGGGAAGCCTTGGCAGTGCTGTATGAAGGCTCTTCCGAACAGCGGAAGATGTACTTAGAGCAGAAACTAAGGATGATGCAAACGTAGAAGGGGGAGCGTATTGTTCTGTTCCTGCGTCTACCTCCCATTCCGACAGCCTTCATAGAGGGCGCCTTCTCCGCTCGGGTCGTCGCCTTGCTTCCCCCATTCCCTCAGCTCTTCCTGCTCAGACCCACACCGTGCATTTTTCTTTTAACAATTCTCTCAATCGACCCCGGGTGACTGCCTCAATTACGGTCGTCTTTCATGAAGAGCCTTAGGCAATTGTTCCCACTTCTCGCCCGGCGGAATGCAGCCTCACGGTGGCTTAGGATTCGGAGCAAATTGCTGGGTTGAAGCATCCAGATAGTGTGGACTTGCAGGGTCAGTTGGGCACGGCTACGCAGGACCAGGCGAACAAGGACGTAGTGGGTCAGCCGTCTGTGAGGCAGGACGCGGTGCAAGCGAGCGAGGCGCAGGTTACTCCTCCACCTTCTGGGAAGGTGATTCATTCTGTTGCCGACCTGTACAATGTTGACGGGGAACCAGATGAACTCTGGTGCAGAGTCATCTACGAACCTCCTGATGAGTAGTTCCTCCACTCCACTATGGTCTTTTTGCGCTGTTTCTGCCCATTCTAACGGGCCTGTTTATGTGTTTCCTGCTGTCACCGATCATGTATCTGTTTTTTTGATATGATATGGTCTCCAGTACTCCAAATTTCTGGCTCCCCTGCGTGGGATTTGTCTTATGAACTGTTTCAGACTGGTTTCCCTCCTGCAGGGCAGTCTTCAAACTATGGTTTTTTGTTTAAAATGCCACAATACCAGGCAATGATCCGGCCTTGGCTCGCAGTACTTTACTCCTTTTGTTAATAGATTACTTTTACTTAGAAAAAAAAATGTCTAACTTATGAAATTAAAATTATTAATGGGTATTAATTTAAACTGTGGGTGAAACTTATAGAAAAAGCAGATAAAGTCTAAATGTAATCTTAGCCGTTAATTGGAGATCTAATCTCGATAGTTCAAGTCTCAACAAGACGACTATAAAAGAAGGCTTGAGGGTCATTTGGAAGATAAACCGGAAGGATCAAGTGATCGAATTTTTTGAAGTGAGCAGTGCTAAAGAGGAAAACCAGATCTAAGTGATTCTTTAGCGCAGTTGAGGGGCAGAGACATTTTTGGCAGGAGGATCTTCTCTGGGGCCAAGGATCATCAGTAGAGAGGCAGAGAAAGACTCAAAGAGAGCAACGTAGTGCCCAGAGAGGTGACGCAGGGCCACGCAGCCACACACAGAGTCAACGCAACGTTTCTGAGTTACAGTTCGAGATTTTGCTGGGAGATCGGGATTCTAAGCCGGAAGGGCTGGAACTGGATTTTCTGAGAGCAGATCGATCCAGCAGAGGAGGTGACGCAGTTCCAAAGTAGTCCACACACAGGCCTACGCAACTATTGCGTAGAGGCAAGGTTGCTAAGGTTTCGTCAGTTCAGCTACTGGATCAGCTGAGACTTGCAGAGTGAGGTATTCTCACTATTTTTTCTCTCTCAGTATTTCTTTGTAACTGAATTGTCCGGTGAGATATTCAGAGATGTATTCAAAATAACTGTTGCTTACTAATAGAACCCTCAGATCTACTGAACCGATTTTCCCGCATTGGGTTTTTTCGGGGACATTTGTCCAAAAATAATGGTGTCCTGTGTGTGCTATTTCTTTTGCTCAGGTTCCTGTATTCACATCTAAATTAAGTAAATGAAGGCTGCTTCAGTAATTGCTTCAATGTTTTCAGAAGTAATCTGCAAAATAACATATTAAATGTAATTTACAAGTAGGAGAAGTAATTCAGTTAGTTGCAGTGAGATTCAGATCTAGGACTTGGAATTTTCACACTGCGAACTGTGGGAAGCCCTTCACGAACTTTCAATAGTAGGTGCATATGCCCACAAAGCCTCGAAGCTCCGTCACGTTCTTGGGCTTTGGCCAATCCCGGATGGCCCTGATCTTCTCCTCATGCACCCTCACTCCATCAACACCAATGATATGCCTCAAATAGAGCATGTCGGTCAGTACGAACTCACACTTGGACAACTTTGTGTAAAACTGTTGCTCCTCTAGGATACGCAACACTGCCTCCACATGCTGCAAGTGCTCCTCCCAAGTCTGGCTGTAGATCAAGATGTCATCGAAGAACACCAACACGAACTTCCTCAATTGGCCACAAAATATGTGGTTCATGCAAGACTGGAATGTGGCCGGAGCATTGGTTAGCCCAAAGGGCATCACCAGAAACTCAAAGTGCCCATAATGACACCTGAATGCAGTCTTAGGGACATCCTTGTCCCTCACCCGGATTTGATGGTACGCAAACTGCAGATCGATCTTCAAGAAGAACTTAGCTCCCCTCAGCTCATCCATTAACTCGTCAATTCGTGTGTAATAATCCCAATTAGCAGTTAGCTAATGGGAATATTAATTTTGTCAATTTTCCCTTTTTCTAATGTTAGAAGAAAAATAAAGTGGGTAAAGGTGACCCACAAATAAATTTGAAGATTAAAATCACTTTCCTAAAGTCAGCAAGGCAAGTATTAGAGCTAGAGTGGGACTCGTGGGGCCAGCTACACGCAGTGGACATCAACCTAGTGGCAGCGTAGGAGAGGCAGCAACGTAGGCAGCGCAGAGGCGGCGTGGGGACAACAGGGGGACAGCAGTTGCGCAGTGGCAGCGCAATGGTTGGCTGGCAGTGGTGGCAACGCAGTCTAGTGGGGCCCAAGGGAACGTTGGGGGCTCATCTAGGTAAAAGAGGATGGAAGCAGCTCATTCCTCATTCATTCAATCATCAGTTAACTTTCTGTCTAGTAAACCAGAAGCACACTTGAGCTGTTTAGCCGAGTCTGCAAGTGCTGTTTAGCACAGAGATTTCTGAGCGGAGATCTCAACCTCATCCTCGGGGGAATTCGTGTGCCTGCTCAGGAGAGGAGTTTAGTCAGTTTTGTAGGAGAGTTTCCACAAGTTCAGTCCAGAAATATGCAGTTCCTTCCAGGATAGGGCAGTCAACCAGGGAGTTACGGAGTCCAACAATGCAACAACTCCGGGGAAGGAGAAAGACCAAGATATTTCAGCGAGGAGTTTGTGAGGGGATCAACCCTTAGCAGAGTTTTTGGGCAGTTTCCAGCTGCTCAGTTTAGAGCCTAGTGTGCCCAGCATAATTGCGTACCCAACTCAAGAGGGTGATTTTCCGGGGTTAGCATTTTGGAAAACTCTTCACGAGTTTTTCTGGGTTTGTTGAGGAGAGTCCGGTATCCAAATCCCAGGATTTTTTGAGCAGTAGAACAACCCCAATACGTAGTCCATTTCCAGCTAGCAACAGCATTTTCCAGATTGGGCAATGTAGAGGAGGAGCCACGCAGAGCAGCAAGCAGCAAGGTTTTCTGAGTAGGGATTGAGGAGTATTTCAGCTTGCCTTGTGCAAGCCAAGGTTCTGTCTTCCTAAGCACCATTTGTACCTTTCCCATTCAGAACTATTAATAAAATGGCTCAACAGTTTAGTTCAATTCATGGTGTTTTTGATGCATTTTTATGTTTGCTGTAGATTTAGTCTTTGTATCCTTTGTATTACTGTTTGTTCCCAATTTGGGATATTACAGTGGTATCAAAGCTCATAGACTTGGCTCAGCTTGTGGAGTATTTGGTCTATGACACCAGAAGATAGAGAGTACATTACATATTGGAAGTAGTGGTATAGAAGCAGAGAGCGTAGGTTCGAAATCACACCTGATCAAGAAGACAACGTTCCAGTGGAGGAAGGCAAGGGGAAGGCACCAATGGCAGAAGAAAGAGATGAGGGGAAGGAGTTTGGTAACCTCCTCCTAAAATCAGTGCAGGAGCTCTCCAAGAAGATAGAGGAGATGGGACAGAAGTTTGCTAGAGAGAACGAACAGAGGGAAATTCCAAGGGAATTCCATAATGGAGAAGGATCCAGTACCTCTCACCATTTACTTGAGCATAACACTGCACAACAGGTAGTGCCACACAACCCACCACGCTCTACCATGCCCACTTTCTTGACTTTAGGGGCAGGAGCAGGAGGACCACAGGAGTCAGAGGTGGCTCACTACAGAGAGTACTTCGCAGAATACCAGTCTTATGGGCCAGAGTTTGGAGATGCCCTCACTTTCAATGAATTCTGCCAGCTGAAGAACAACATCAGACCACACAACTAGAATTGAGGAGGGTAATGACCTTCAACTTGCAGTGGGCAGATTTTTCTTGCCTACCTTCGATGGGTCATTGAAGTGTTCGAAAAAAGCTTGGGTGGAGAAGCTGGACATTTACCTTCAGCTGAACCAAATGGCGGAGGTGGAGGCTATTAAGGCGGCAGCGCTGCACCTTGAGGGAGAAGTCCATGATTGGTGGTTCCATGGGATGTCTACGCTGGGTCATGTAGGAGTGAAAACGTATGCTAAGTTCACCCGGAGGTTGATAGAGAGATTTGATCGGAAGGACTCGAAAGAACATTTTGTCGAGCTGACCAAGCTCAAATAGATGAGGAACCTGGAAACTTACATTTCCGAGTTCTTAAAGCGCTCAGTAATGGTTCCAGACTTGTTCGTGCCTAGGAGAGTGTACATGTTTATTGATGGACTCGCTGAACCTTTGCGTGGGCTAGTCAGATCTACTAGGCCTACTACGCTACAAGATGCAGTAGAGAGGACTAGGGACTTGCAGGATGCCATGCCAAGGACGAGGTCTACTTTTCCCCACAGACTAGCGTTCTAGCAGAAGGGGAAGGACGTGAGAGCTCCACCCCCGAGAGGGAACTTGGACCGAGGGCCTTTGGATGATGACACCCAAAGAGAATTGAGGCGAAGGAAGCTTTGCTTCACTTGCTAGGAGCCATGGGCACCGGGTCATCCATGTGCCGGAGGAAAGGCACATTACATTGAGGTCTTCTCCGATAATGAGGGAGAAGAGGATGCCTATGAGGATTTGGAGGGAGATGCCAGCATCGGTGCACCAAGAGGGGATCATCCACCACCACCTCCCCCAGCAATAGGAGGAGCAACGTTTGCACCCACAGGAGGAGTCCTTGCATCTTTGCGGGGAGTTCCCAAGTACTTAACATTGAGAGTCCGAGGGACGATTCAGGGGCAGCATGTCTAAGTGCTGGTGGGCAGCGAGGCCACACACAACTTTATCGATGCTCAGCTAGTGCAGAGGAGGGGCATACAAACAGAGAGCTTTGATGGGTTCTCTGTGTTGGTTTCAGGTGCCAAGACTATGCACTGCATGTGGTATGTTCCAGCATTAGCAGTGACCATGGGGACATACACAGTGACAGATCATTTTTTTGTGGTCGATATTCCAGATACCAACGTAGTGTTGGGTGTTGTCACTACAGATTGGGAGACTCTGGAGATGGAGTGGACGGACAAGAAGAGTGGGAAGCATGTGATGATCAGAGGCATGCACACATATCCTCCATAGACAGTCTCTACACACCGGATGGAGGCAGATTTCCGAAAGGGAGACATAGAGTGGGCAGTGGAGCTGCAGATTTTAGAGGCAGGTGTTTCAGGTAGCTTGTGCACCCAGATGTGTAGACTATCCTCGACCGTCACTCCACGATTTTTGGGGACAATCCACCAGGATAGCCACCGGACTGGGTGTTTGAGCACACCATTGAACTGGAGTAGGGAATCCAGGTAGTGATTACCACTCCTTATAGGCATCCCAAAGTCTATAGGGATGAGATTGAGAGAGCCATACATGAGCTCTTGGCATTGGGACACATCAGGCCCAACACTAGCCCCTTTGCTTCTTCAGTGGTTTTGGTGAAGAAGAAGGACGACACACTGTGGATGTGCATATATTACAGCGCGCTGAACAAGAAGACCATGAAGAACCGCTACCCCATCCCCAGGATCGATGAGTTGAGGGGAGCGAAGTTCTTCTCCAAGATTGATCTGAGGTCGGGGTACCATCAGATCAAGGTGAGGGACCAGGATGTCCCCAAGACTGTGTTTCGCTGCCACTACGATCACTTGGAGTTTTTGGTAATGCCCTTTGGGCAGAACAACGCTCCGACCTTTTTCAGTCTTAATTGAACCAAATCTTCCGTGGTCAGTTGAGGAAGTTTGTGTTGGTATTCTTCAATGGAATTCTCATTTACAACTGGACGTGGGAAGAACATTTGTAGCACATTGAGGATGTACTGCGTATCTTGGAGGAACAACATTACTATGCCAAGGTATCCAAGTGCGAGTTTGGGCTTACAGAGATGCTCTATTTGGGGCATATTATTAGAGTGGACGGAGTGAGAGTCCATGAGGAGAAGATCTGGACCATCTGGGATTGGCGAGAACCAAAGAACGTGAAAGAACTCCGGGGGTTTGTAGGCATCTGCACCTACTACTGGAAATTCGTCAAAGGATTTTCACAGCTTGCAGCACCCCTCACAGATCTTACCAAGAATGGGGCTTTCCGCTGGACAGATGTTGTGCAGAGGGCCTTTGATAGGCTCAAGGAGGTGATGAGTAGTTGCCCGGTGTTGGCATTGCCCGACTTCACGCAGCCCTTTATGCTGGATTGTGATGCTTTAGGAGAAGGGGCGAGTGCAATATTGATGTAGGGGGGTCATCCTATAGCTTTCGAGAGTCAGAAGCTGCTGCCACATGAGAGATTGTACCCCATATACGACAAAGAGATGTTGGCCATCATGCATGCGTTGGTGAAGTTCAGGCAGTAGCTGGTGGGGAACAAGTTCTGGATGAGGACTGACCACAACAGTCTTCATTTTTTCCTTGAGCAGAAGCAATTGCAGGAGAGACAACAAAAATGGGTTAGCAAGATCCAAGCCTACGATTTTGACATCGAGCATGTCAAGGGGAAGAACAACGTGGTGGCAGATGCTTTATCACGGAGACCGACAACGTTGTCCTTGATGAGTCTTGACGCAAATTGGAAAGCTCAGCTTTTGGTGGAATACTCCGAGGGCCGTTTTGCATGTGAGATATTAGATGGGCAGGTGACAGATGACCAGTACTGGGTGATGGATGAGGTCATCTATTATCGAGATTGGATCTTCTTGATAGGTAACTCCTAACTCAAGGAGAAGATTTTGCATGCAACCCATGATTCACCACTTTCATGCTATCAGGGGTTCACTAAAACATACAAGGCCATCAGGGAGAGGTTCTCATGGAAGGGCCTCAAGGAGGACGTACTCCAGCATGTCAGGGAGTGCGTAGTCTGTTTGCGGAACAAGGGAGAGCTGAACCACCCCGCAGGTTTGCTACATCTGCTTCCCATTCTAGAGGGGAAATGGGAAAGCATCTCCATGGATTTCATCACTGGATTGCCCATGGTGCAGGGCAAGGATTGCATCTTTGTAGTTGTTGATCGACTAACGAAGTATGCTCATTTCTTCGCCAGCTCAGCCCGGTACACTACTTCACAGGTCGCTGAGTTATTTTTCCGGGATGTGTTTAGATTCGATGGTCTTCCAAAGACCATAGCTAGTGACAAGGACAACCGGTTCATGGGCGGATTTTGGCATGAGTTATTCCGTTTGGTGGGTACAGATTTGACACCCAACACAAGTTACCACCCACAAACGGATGAATGGATTGAGATAGTGAACAAGTGGCTGGAGGGCTACTTGAGAAACTATGTCACGGGGCAGCAGAAGGCTTGGATGCACTGGCCTCATTTGGGGGAGTACTGCTACAACACAAAATTCCACATGTCGATTGGTATGTCTCCATTTTACGCTTTATATGGTTATAATGCTCTAACTTTTGTTGATGTGATGTTTGGAGCTAGCAAGGTCCCCAGGGCCAAGGAATGGATACAAGATAGCCAGGACATACTCCGGGCTCTCAAGGATAACATATCTACAACATAGAACCAACAAAAACTATACGCAGACAGAGGCCACGTGGAGAGGCAGTTTGAGGTGGATGATTTGGTTTACCTTCGTCTTCAGCCATACAAGCAGTCCACGTTGAGGCAGAAAGGAGCTGAGAAGCTCAAGCCTTGCTTCTATGGACCATACAGGGTGATGAGGCATATTGGGGAGGTAGCGTATGAGCTGGAGCTGTCAGCCGGAAGCATGATCCACAACTTTTTTCACATCTCATGCCTAAAGAAGGCTTTGGGATAATAGGTGACAGCCACTATGGAGCTCCCGCCCACTGATGATGAGGGGCATTTGGTGCTACAGTCGGAGGCCATCTTGGACACCCGGGAGAGGCACTTGAGGAGCAGGACCGTGAAGTATCTGATCAGATGGAGAAACCTTCCAGATGAGGATGCCACTTGGGAGGCGGAGAAAATCCTGCAGCATCCATCTTTGCAGTTGCTTGAGGACAAGCAATGTTTTGGTGGGGAGGACTGTAATATTCCCAATTAGAAGTCAGCTAATGGGAATATTAATTTTTTCAATTTTGCCTTTTTCTAATGTTAGCAAAAAATTAAAGTGGGTAATGGTGACCCACAATTAAATTTGAAGATTAAAATCACTTTCCTAAAGTCACCAAGGCAAGTATTAGAGCTAGAGTGGGATCCGTGGGGCCAACTACACAAAGTGGACATCAGCCTAGTGGTAGCGCAGGAGAGGCAATAGCGTAGGCAGTGCAGAGGTAGTGTGGGGACAACAGGGGGACAACAGCTACGCAGTGGTTGGCTGGTAGAGGTGGCAGCGTAGTCTAGTGGGGCCCAAGGGAATGTTGGGGGCTCAACTAGGTAAAAGAGGATGAGAGCAACTCATTCCTCATTCATTCAATCATCAACGAACTTTCTGTCTGGTAAACCAAAAGCACGCTTGAGCTGTTTAGCCGATCTGTAAGTGCTGTTTAGCACAAAGATTTCTAAGCGGAGATCTCAACCTCATCCTCGGGGGACTTCAAGTGCCTGCTCAGGAGAGGAGTTCCGTCAGTTTTGGGATATTACATCATGGGAGGGGGTAGCGGTTCTTCATTGTCTTCTTGTTCAAGGCCCCGCAATCGATACACATCCTCAACGATCCATCCTTCTTCTTCACCAGGACTACTGAAGAAGCAAAAGGATTAGAACTGGGCCTGATGTGCCCCAATGCTAAGAGCTCATGAATGGCTCTCTCTATTTCATCCCTGTAGGCCTTAAGATTCCTATAGGGGGTAGTAATCACTGCTTACACCTTGTGCTCCAGCTCAATGGTGTGCTCAAATCCTTGGTCAGGTGGCTGGCTCGACGGTATATCTCCAAATACTACCGGGTACCTATCAAGGATGTCCCGAATCTCTGGATGTGGTGGCTTAGTCACACCCCCAGCCTCAAAGATCCTCAACTCTACGACCCATTCTATATCCCCACACCTCAAGTCAGTCTCCATCCTGTGAGAAGAGACTATCTGTGGTGGGTATGAGTGCAAGCCCCTCAACATCGTTTTGCCATCCGTGTCCAGAAACTCCATCTCCAATCTCTTCCAATCAGTGGTGACTCTGCCAAGTGTGTAGAGCCACTGGACTCCCAACATTATGTTGGTGTTCAGAATGTCAACCACGCAGAAGTGGTCAGTCATGGATCCCCATGGTCACAGTGAGCGTTGGGACATACCGTGCGCACTGCATGGTCCTGTCTCCTTGCACCAACATTGAAAATCCCTCGAACCCCTCTGTGGCAATGCCCCTCCTCTGCACTATCTGGGCATCAATGAAGTTGTGAGTTGGCTCCACTGTCCACTAACACTGAGACACGTTGCCCTTGCACTGTCCCTCAAATCCGTAGAGTCAAATATTTGGGTATCCCACGTAGGGAAGCGAGGACCCCTCCTGAAGGTGCAAACACAGATCCTCCTGCTGCCAGTGGGGGTGGAGGTGGAGGCCCTCCCTCTTGGGGTGCTGTGCTGTCCTCTCCTCCCATCTCAAAGAATGTCTCCTCATCCCCATCACTGTCTAAGAAAACCTCTATGTAGTGTGCCTGCCCTGCTGCACACCGGTGGCTAGGTGCCCATGGCTCCTGGCAAGTAAAGCAGAGTTTCTTCCTTCGAAGATCCCTCCTAGTCTCATCATCTAGTTGCCCCCGTCCCAGGTTGCCTCTCAGGGGTGGAGCTCTCATGTCTCTTCCCTTCTGTTGGAACCCCAGTCTGTTGGGCAGTGGTGCTCTAGCCCTGGGTAGGGCATCCTGCAAGTCTCTAGCCCTCCCCACTGCGTCCTATAGTGTAACAGGTCTGTTGGACCTCACTAGGCCCCATAATGGTTCTTCCAATCCCTCAACAAACATGTAGATCCTCCTAGACTCCGACAGATCTAGAACCATCACTGACAACCTCAGAAACTCCGAAATGTACACCTCTGTGTTTCCAGTCTGCTTGAGCTTGGTTAGCTCCCCGAAATACTCCTCTGGGTCCTTCCTCTCAAACCTCTCAAGCACCCTCCTAGTGAAATCATCATACGCTGTCACCCCTGCGTGACCCAACGTAGTCAACCCATGGAACCACCAATCATGAGCTTCTCCCTTCAAGTGCAACATGGCAACCTTAATTACCTTTGTTTCGGTCATTTGGTTCAAGTGGAAGTAAACATCCAACTTCTCCACCCATGCCTTGGCTGAACTCTTAGAAAAGTCGTCAAAAGTTGGGAGGAACAACTTTCCCACCGTACGCTACAAATTAATCCCCTGCGTGTAGCCTCCTCTGGTCTGTCCCCTGGGTTTGTTGCTGCCTTTCTGTTGGGAGAAGTCTTTGAAGGTGATGGCCCTCCCAAACTTTGGGCCATAAGATTGGTACTCTATGAAATACTCTCCGTATGGAGTCTCCTCCTGCTCCTAAGGTCCTTCTCCTCGTGATGCTAAGAATGTGGGTATAGTAGATCTTGGAGGTGTATAAGGCACTGTAGGCCTATTTGGGTTTTGTGATGCTTAGTGCTATGAGGTGCCAGATCCTTCTCCCACTTAGAACTCTTGAACTGTCTTTCCCTTGCTCCCATTGTTGCTCCAGTGTCCCATCTCCTCGATATTCTTGGAGAGATCTTGCACTGCTTTTAAGGGAAATGCTGGAAAGTGCCTCTGAAATCCTGCTCCAAATCCTTGGTAGGAGGTGGCTAACCTCCCCTCCAATCCTCCAACTGAACTCTGCTCTTCCTCCCTACTTCCCAACACCTCTCCTCAACTGGACTGCGTACTCCCCACGTAGTCAATGTGGCCTCTGCACTGTCCTTAAGGGACTGCATATGCCTGGAATGTTTCACTACAAAACACCCCCTGAAACCAGATGGAACTCCTCTCCTGAGCGGGCACTCGAAGTCCCCCGAGGTAGAGGTTGAGATCTCTGCTCAGAAATCTCTATGGTAAACAACACTTGTAGACTTGGCTAAACAACTCAAGCGTGCTACAGTGAATCAAACAGAAAATAGGTGATGAATGAATGAGGAATGAGTTTCTCTCATCCTCTTTTGTCCAAGATGAGCCTCCAACGTTCCCTTGGGCCCACATCGATTGCGCTGCCCCTCCACCAGCCTATCTCTGCGCTGCTCACTGTGCTGCCTCTCCCACGCTGCCACTAGGATGTTGCCTCATTCGAGTGGGTGGCCACATGGACCCCACTTCAGCCTCAATATTTACCTCTAGTGACTTTAGGAAAGTAAATTAGTTGCATAGTTTATTTGTGGGTCCCCTTAGCCACTTTATTTCTACTGAAGATTAGAAAAAGGCAAAATTAATCAAAATTAATATTTCAATTAACTGACTGCTAATTTGGAATATTGCAATCCCACCTGGTTCCCAAAAATAGTTTGGCCCTCGAGCCCCTCTGATAACCCACGGTCCTTGCCGAACTATGGCCATGGATACATCGCGATACCTAACCCGCTCTATTGGGTGGCAGCTCAGTACCTCTCGCCATCCAATCCTAAAGGAGGGATCGAATGTACAATCTCCTGTGGAAGGAACCAACCCTCCAGGATGATGCGGTGGCATACTCAGCTCATGTCGCTCAGTCCTGCTAACCTGGTCATCCCCTCTGGTATGTCTAGACAACCCTGCCTCTCTTAATCCAATGTGTAGGGGTGGGCCAATAATGCTGTAGACCCTGTCAGTGTGCCTCTGAAGCGAATTGTGTTGAAATCCCAATGTGTGGTCTCTAAGCTGCCCCTCATCAATGGCTGGCCCAAAGGATGTCTGCGCATCCTCCTCCACCATGGGCTCAACATGAGCCTCCAACTGCTCCTCCATAGACAACCCGACATGCAAGACATGCTCATCAATCAGTTATAGGTGGTTGTCGTCCTGAAGCTCTGTCATAGACCTAGATGCCTCATCAATGGATACCTCAAGAATGGATGTGTGCTCAATTGTCTCCACCAATCTGTATACTGGGGCTACCAAAGGAAACTCCAACAGGGGCGACTCCTGCGTCACACTAGGTGTATCCTCGTGCTCCACCTGCGTGCCATTAGCCTCATGCTCAATCGACTGGAAAGTATCTAGATAAACTCCCTCCTCCATGGGTATGTTCTCTCTCATCTCGTCACTACCTCTGCCTCCCATCTTCGTCTCTACAGTATTAAATTTTAATACTAGCGTTTCGTTCAACAATAATGCTCCTCTTATTTTCTTCGCCTGCAGGTCGACAATTATTGTTTCTTCTTGCTGCCCTTGCTGACAACTACCCTTCGAGCTGCCCCACCAGTCTCTCGATGCTCCTAGTAACATTTTCAAATTTCTCCTGCTGAGACATTTTTGGGCACAAGTTCAATTTGGAGAGTAATGTGGGACTATTGTTTTAGCCTCCGGAATTCCAGTCCACAATAGCACTTGAGCTTTTGCATGATTTAGACCCACAGTTGGCCCAATTCATGCTCTGATACCACGGTAATATTCCTAACGAAAATATACAATGGTACACAAAGCAATCATAACAAAAATACACATAAAATTTGCACACAATTCAGACACCCAATATAGAGCCAAAAACTGCATTGTTCCAAGCCATTTTCTTATAAAATCATGGGGTTACAATCTGATATTTGGAAAGTGTGCACCTGGGCTTGCCCAAGGCAAGCTAGCAAAGCCCAAGTGATGAAAACAAGTTCCCCAACTGTTGCGTAGCTATCCCCTCTATGGCTTTGCGCTGATCACCCAAAATCCAAACTGTTGGCTGTAAAGAATGGTTGATTTGACCCTTTTTCAGTGCTCATAAAATTCCAAGAAATTACCCCTGGGGTCTCCAATAACCCACCAAAACCCATAAAGGGTTTGGCCAAATGCTGACCCCGAAATTTCGGCCCAATTTCCCCTAGCTCCTCTAGCTGCTAGGTGAGTTAGGATCCCTGTTTGACCCCTCAAATCTGCCCATAAAATTCTACCAAATTAATTCTGGCTTCTCCACCAAATACCCAGAATAACCCACGAAGGAATTGGCCAATGGTTGACCTTGGAAATTCGGCCCTCTTTTCCCTCAATGGCTTTATTTCTTGGTAATTTGATCCACCTGTCAATCCTGCTACAAAGAGTCTAAAAAATGACTGCAATCTCCCACAAAACACTTCCCTAGACTCGTCCTCAAGTTTCAGGCCCAAACTCCCTTCTTTCCTCAAGAACCGAGTGTGACTCCTCCAAGGACTGCACAGTCACTGCTTTGCTACTGCTGAACCCCTACATAAACTCGAGTTCCCTGCTGCTGGTACGAAATGGAATTGGTAGGACTCCCTCCTTGGGCTGGCACTCGAAGTCCACCGAAACAAGGGTTGAGGTTTCCGCTCGAAATTGCTTGTGTGCCGAACAACACTTGCAGACTTGGCTTCAGCTCAAGCGTGTTATGTCAAAGACAATTTTTGCAGATGATCATGAATGAGCCAAATGAGTGCCTCTTGCTCTTTTTTGTCAAAGAGCCTCCAAAATGCCCATGTGGGTCCGACTTGATTTTCCCCCACCAACTTCACTGCAATGAGGGCTTACTTCCTCATGTGGGCCGTAATTCTCCATGGGTGGCACCCATGCTCCACTAAGGCCACAATAATTCCCTCCAACTCTAATGTCCAGGCTTTCTTAAAGTCAAAAATACATGTGGGGCCTTTAAACTCACATTCCCTAAGTGCAAACATGAATTAAGACAAAATTTGCCAAAATTGATATTTCACTTAGTAATAGTGCTAAGTGGGAATATTACAACAGAGTTTGAGCCTGATGAGGATATTGGTCTTTATTTGGATTTAGAGATGGAGACATTGCTTTAACATAATGTTTGGTTAAATGCAGATCCACTAATATCAGGCCCAACCCCAAGTCCTCCAGTTGTAGGCACTTCCTTTACTCAACCACAACGCAGGCACATAGCTCGTCTATCTCAGCGTGCAGCTGCTATGCGGGCGCTTGCTAGTGCTACTACTTCTACAATTGTAGTTGGAGATCTTGATGTGGAGGAGGGGCCATGGGTTTCCCCGTCTGACTCTGATTTAGAGTCTGAGTCAGATGATGTTGGCTTCTCTAGCAATAGTGACTAGTGACTAGTGATGTTTTGTTGTAGAGGCCATTTAGAGCCTCCTTGGTTATGTGTTTTTGTTCTGATCTCTATATATTACATGTATTGGACAATGCACTAGGTGCCATTTTGATATAATAGATATATTCATGAGCATACTTTGATCATATGTTTTCTTATCTCTATATTCTAATGCTTTGAGTTTGGAAACATGAATGAAAATCTTTAAAATTATGTTTTTTCATAAAAAAATAAATATTTAATATATTTTTGACAAAGACCGAGTCATTGAAATCAACTAGGCTGAGTCGATACTGAGTTGGAGTCAGAGTCGACCCTCGGCCGGTTCCGAATTGGAGTTGGAGTTTTAAAATTATGTTTGTAATAAAATAATTTAGCCAAATGTGCTTAAATTATTCCCAAACACACTTTACAAAGACTCGATATAACACTAGGATTCACCTAAGACCTTGTCAATGAATTCCAGCCTAGCTTTGGAGTTTAAGCTGGAAGAAAAACTCTGCCAATTATCCGTGTTTAGAAACACACATAATTTGGTGAGGTTAAAAAGCTTCCTAGGATGAAATTCTTTGCCAAAATCAGAGGCTTACCTAGGTGTTGTTACATAAATAAGCAGTCATATTAACATCATTTACAATACAATTTACAGAAATTGGTTTTACAATGATCCGATGGTGTTGTCTGATGACTTTGAACTTTGAAAAATTTTCTTCATGTCTTTGCATTCTGCTTCCTCAGACTGTTGACAAAGTTTGGTCAACAGTCCTCAAGAAAAATCTTTATCATTGTGCTAAATCTCTTATCAAATTCCTCAATAGACTTAGTTTCTCTCTTAATTTCATTGAATTGAGTCAATAGTAATATACCATCTTTCTTAATTTCCCATCTTTTTATAAAGCATGATGGAAAGCTTGCCAAGATTTAATCCTTTTCTCAGGGAGACTATTGTACCATGATCTTGCATTTCTACTAAAGATACAGAAAAGAGCTTCATGACTACATCCTCATGCTCATCTTGGACTAGATGAGGTTCAAAGATATTATAAAGTGAAGAGAAGTGTTCTTCAAGAGTAATAACATTGTTTCCTAAAAATATAGGGAACCACTTATCAAATTTCTTAGACATATTGCGAGGGTAGCCTTAAATTCCAGACATGTCTAAGGCTTTGAAGGCATTGGAAACCTATGGTTGCAAAACCATTGGAGCTATTGATGGGGGGTTGCTAAAAAGAGCTTTAACTAGGAGAGTTATGGAAAATTCTTTTTTATAGATCTTGATCGGATTAGCATATATTTGAATAGGTCTTTGGTTGGAATATTCAACACTTGGGTTCTCTTGATGTGGAGTCTCAAGATGAGCAAGCTACATTGCAAACCAATAGGCCAAATAAAAAACATATTGAATAGACAGGACGGTTGAAATTACAAATGGCATGGCAGGGAACGTATGTCTAAGGACATGACAATTTGGTTTTAACCCAACACAAATAATTATTTATTAACATGTACTGATATAATTGACGTATGTCAGGTTACAGGTATATAACAGTGCCTACCATTGGATTCAGAGAAGTGTTTCAATAATAGAAGGGCATGTATTCACAATGACATGAATGCAGCGAGATAATCACATTATGTTGTATGAAAATGATTATCCACAGTTTTATAAACTTGTATCATTCTTGCATGATTGGATCTGCTAAACCTGATATTAGTTTTGTAGCTACAACATATTACTGTTTCCATGAATCAACAATCAATTACTAACATATATGTTTGGGGTCAAAGCAGTTATCTTTCTGGGTATTGCTATATGCTTAAAATATACTAGAAGTAGTGTCCTTTGAGGTCCAAAAGATCTTGTGATTCTTTAGTTTCTATGGGGTTTCTTGCTTATCATTTCCACTCCACGCTTCCCGACCCTCTCCCCACCCACAATTTTATGTACATGGGAAGATCTGTCTGCAATGTTTTGCATCCTTGGGACTTCATGAAAAATAGCTTAGAAATACATCCTTTATGCATCCTTGGGACTGTATGCTGGATAGTTTAGAGATTCAGTGGAAGTAGTTAATAGTCTTAAACTTTCTACTGTTGATCCTTTAGGACTATTATACTATATGCTGAATACGTTGGGGAAGCATACCTTACGAACCCTTAGGAGTTGGAACTTGGGACTATGAAATGTATAGTTTAGGAATGCAATGGAACTTATTAGTAATAGTAAAATGTAATTTTCAATGTCCCGTGGCTGACATGAATGCTTTCTGTCTGCCTTTTTGTACTGTTACAGGATTCGAGGCTCCAAAATTGAGGTATAATTCGATGCCAATTGATTAAAGTTTGAAACTGTGCATTCTAGTGTACTCTTACAACCTCATTTAACTGGGTTAAAATCTGTAGCGAATGTCTACATCAATATGTCGCAATTAAGTTACCTGTCTAAGGTGGTTTAATTGCTTTCTGTATAAAGCTCTCGTTTTCCAAGAAAAATGAAAACTAAATATCTTCGTTAAGCATAATATGTTAGAAGGAGAGAATGCATTAACTGCACAGGCATGCTGATCTGAAACTCTTTGCCAACAAATTACAAGGTAAGGTGTTCACTCAGATTGGACAATCTTGAACTGGCTAGACACATGAAATATCTTAGAGCTTGTATTTATGATGGCTGAAAAATCAAAACTACTATCCACACAACATAAATGGGCAAAGTAAATCGGGAGAGAGATTCCTCTTGACCACATTACAGTGTTTCAGAGCTTCTCTCTAGAAGTTTAAACTTTAGAGAATTACGTCTGATGAATAGATTCTTGAATGAGGCTTCCTCCAGATTTTAGATACATAATGTCTTAATGAAATGTATGTCACCTTCCCAATTTATCAAATGACTGTATTTTTGTGATCAACAGGCCTTCTGGGAAGGCAAGCTCAGGCACTCTCTAACTACCATGCTGGCTTAACTTAAGTTAAGATAGTTTTATTAATGTCCAACAAATGACCACAAAAGTGGGTCAATGAGACTGTAGAGTACAACCACAGTGAGTACTGTGGGAGTGCTGGTGCAACTCCTAGAAAGAACCAAAAATAATACAAAGAAAAGGAACCTACATAAGTATGCCATCAGAACATATGTATAAAACTGTGGCAAAGAAACAATGATACAAAACACTAATTCAGTTTGTTCAAGACTAGAGAGGTGGACAACCCAACCCAAGAACCTATCAAGATGGAGAGTGATAGAGGGAGATCAGATGATGGGGTCGGTGTTGTGAACGTCTCCTGAGTCTAATGGTCGAGGGTGAGGGGGTGAACTGGGTACTGGATTACTGTTGGACTCTTCTGGAACTATCGAGGATCTTGGTTGCACGATTTGGGGGGTGATGTACGAGTGATGGATACTTGTAGCAACCCTATGT
Organism: Pinus albicaulis; assembly: GCA_034641835.2. Lineage (NCBI taxonomy): Eukaryota > Viridiplantae > Streptophyta > Pinopsida > Pinales > Pinaceae > Pinus > Pinus albicaulis. The sequence goes on along the minus strand of CM076572.1, from coordinate 795,456,206 downwards.
CGGAAGAAGGAAAATCCGAATGGATCTCTGGTACTCTTTTGGATCTAGGAGGTAGTTTGACGGGTAGGGTGTGCTCTACTCTAGATCTGTCTAGAATCAATTTCTCTATTGCTTTGAGGACATGTGGCCCAATGTAATATTCCAAACTAGGAAAATACAACAAGTAACAGATGCATGAACTAAACTACAACAATAAAAATCTGAACAAGTACACAAATAAGAAAACCCCAAAATCTGGGCAATAATTCTAAGCCATTTTATTAATTATGCATGGAAAATCAAGTATAATAGGATGAAATCCATAGAATTTGGGCTTGCTACAGAAAGCAACGCAAAACCTAGTTGAGAATGTCTAGGATCAAGTGCTGGAATCGGCCCAAATCATTGCTCGAACTTGCCCATAAACTCTACTGTTGACTGTTGAATGGAACTGGTCGTTCTTTTCAAAATATTGCTCTCAAAATTGCAGCCACAAGCTCCTCTCCTCAAACCCGGAAACACCCATAAAAGGTTTGGCCTATATCCAAGCCCAAAATTGAACCCACAAAGTGATGCAAGTTTCCTAGCTAACCAACAATTTGCTCTTCTTTAAGAATGATGATTTCAGGCCCGAATATCACTCGGAAAATTTTGTAAATTAGCTAGAGACTCCTCTCAATAAACCCACAAAAACCTAGAAAGGGTTTGGGCTGAATCCACCGACCCCCAGTGACCCCCCAACAAGTGCGAAATGCTCAATTTGACCAAAAAACGCCCCACAGTACTGATACGGCTGAATTATGCCCAAATCCACCACTGGAAATCTATCCCAACTCTGGCTAAATTCACTGCTAAGAAATACCTTCTATCTCCGACCCTTATCTCTCCTTAACGTCTATTCTTCCAGCCCTTGCGCAAGCCTACCTGGGGACCCTTGCACACTTCCAGAAATGTAGAATTTCGGCTCCAATGATTCCCTCAAACTCAGCCCTGCTAATCACCACAAAATCTTCAGATAAAATAATGGGAAACACCTGCAAATAATCCGGTGTTATGCTCCTCCATAACTGATCTCCCCACAAGCATTTCAAACCACTTTTGTGCCTTGGAAGAAACACGCACTAGCTGAAATAACCTGCAAATATGCCCAATGGAAACTTTGAATTGAGCTCCCCAAATTTTCCTCACTAGGGAGACACTTGAAGTTCTCTGAAATGAGGGTGGAATTCCCGCTTGAAAATTCCTTGTGCTAAACAACACGGGCTGTCTTGGCTAAGCAGCTTAAGAGAACTAGTGTTGAATTATTAAATGATCAAAATATATCCAAATGAGAGCCTCCATGCTCTATTTATAATTGTTGGCCCTCTCCTCCTGAGTGCCCCTCACTCTCCACTAGTTCACACCCTTTCTCTTCCACTCTCCTTCAGGAAGTGGGAATTGCTCCATTGGGTCTAATTTCCTTCTCTTGTGGCCCCCACAGTCCATTAGAGTTGCAATTTTCCATTTCTACTAAGTCCCATATGCCAAAAATGTCTCCAATGCCTATATTACAAAATTGTGCTATGCTTAGCACCTCCCCAATAAAATTTGTTAATCCCCTCAAATGAAAAATCAAAATTGCGGATATTACAGTTCTCCCCACCAAAAATTGCTTGTCCTCAAGCAATGCCTGAACAAGCGTCCTCTCTAAATGTCGATCCCCACTGTCACTACAAACTATACTGTCCCAAATGTGCCACTAGATCATTCCTTATCTCTCCATTGTACTATCATGAATGAGTCCCTTGATATTGAGCTCCCAAGCCATCCTGATCAACGTGAAGTACCCCTTGCTTGAATCGCTATCTCGCCAGGTATAGGCATCAAAATCCCTCTTCCTACTACGAATAAGTAGAGCACACTGAAATGTAAAATTCTGTCCAACTCCTCATGAAACTCCCGTGAAAATTCCGTCAACTCAGGAATCCTACTGCAACAAATGATGGAAAGTCTTCTATTTGTTATTTACTTAACAAATTATTCACTGTGTTCTACAAGCAAATATCGAAATCCATTCACTACAGCCTACACAAATTAATTGCGGAAGAATTACAAGTGCAGAAACAAATTTGAACAAACATAGATCTCACAACCATTCGACACAGTTATTTTCGGACTAATGACCCATGAAAAACCCAATGCGGGAAAACTGGTGCCACATATATGAGGGTTTATATATTATGCAGTATATATTTATGAGTACAAATCTATGATTGACACATCCGTCAAATCATACAGAGAAACTGACATAAGAGATCTTGTGAGACAAACCTCACTCCTCGACGGAAACCTGACACTGATATGCACCGAGACTGGACTGCCCTGCACTGCCTCTGCGCAATGACTGCGTCACCCACGCAGTCTCTGCGTCACAACTATGGCTTCGCTTTTGCCTTTGCGTTGGTCTCACTGCTGGCTAGAGATTGAGGCCTTCTGGTCTCCGGAAAATCTTTGCGGGATTTGGCATTGGCCTATCACTATCTCCTCAGCAGGAAAACGACTTCCCCTCTAGCTTTGTGCAGTGACTGCGTAGGCACTGCGTCACTGGCTTTGCGTTGATGCTGTGGCTCTCTCTGTCTCTGCTGCTATGTACTCTCCGGTTCAGGATTCCTTCCAACCAGAATTACTACCCCTCTCTGTAAAAGATATCTCGATCAAATTTTCTTCCTGAGCACTGCTCACTAAAGAGATTGATCTCTGATCCATGCCTTTTGTCTCCAAATGTATTTTCCAAATGACCCTTCAAGCTAATCTTATAATCTTTTCGTTGAGACTTCAACAACCCAAATTAGATCTCTAATTAACGACTAATATTAACTTTTGACTTAATCCATTTATTTTAGATCATTCTCACTCTTACTCTATTAATTCACTTTAATTATTTTATTTTCCTAAGTTTAGACTTGGGGTCCCTTTAAAAATAATTAATTATTTCTATAGATACCAAACGATTTCTGGGTTATCTGGAATACTTGTGTCTATGCCTCTCCACAAAATTTGAGACTTAGAGCACATCCGATGCTACCTCCAAATCAACACTCCCTATTAGCGAGGAATGTGCTCTAACAATATGCTCTGCCCTATACAGTTCTGACCCTAAAGAATCTCCCTCTACACTGCTGATGCTTGGCATGCTGTCCACCAACTCTGTGCAAATGCTGCATCTGTACTACTACCGACACTGCCACTCTCAACACTGCATCTGTATTGCAACTCCCTTTGAATTCTGCATCCATGCTGTTGCTGACTCTGCCATTGCCAACTGCTATGCACTGCAACATAGTTACTTTCTACAACTAAAAAACATTCAAATTTGGACAAGTATACTGCATCTTGGTGATGAAGATCTGAATACGCTAGCCTCTGTTGCCTCTCCGAAGCTACTACGCTACTACTGCTCTGCACTGCGTCCCTCTGTGTTGTTGCAACACTGCTCCGTGCTGCTTAGACTCTAGTGTTTCTAACCACTGCGCTATCTCTTCAACACTCCTCTACACCAATTGGCACTAGTCCATCCCACTATTTCTAATTTGGGCTCCCGTAGCAATGTAATGATCCGAGAGGTGGACTCCTCAAGGATCCTTCCCAACTTGTAGATCTCTGGGTTTACAACTCCAAATCAACCCACCTCCCTCTTGGAGGTATATGAGCAATCATAGCAAAATCCTCCTTAGCTATCTTTGCTGCTCTGGCCTGAGGATCGTGCTTCTCATCCTTGTCCTTCTTTCTGAGAGGGCATTGTGTGGCGTAATGTCCCATCTCACCACACCGGAAGCATTTGATCTTTGATAGATCCTTTTTCCTGCTCGCTGCTCTTGCTGTCCCTTTGATGCAAGGGCTGCATTCTCATCCTCCTCCTTCTTGACCTTCGAACCACTGCTACTGCTGCTCTCAAGGTTACACTTGAGTAAATCTCTCCTCATCTCTTCTTGCTGAAGAGCTGCCCACATCGCTTCCCAGCCGGACAAATTCTCTCTGCCTTGGTTGCTTTGGATAAAGACTTGATTGTCTTCGAACACGAAATTTAAGGAAGGTCTGACCTTCTCTGTGGCTTGAGAAGATGACCCCATAGCTGCCAGCTGATCTCGGTTTTCCTAAAGTCTAGACAGGAATGGATCAATGCGCTCTCCTTTCTACATCCTGGTGGTCCGCAATTTCTCTTCCATAAACATCTTCTGTTGGCAGGCATATTGTTAGAGCACCTTCCTCGCTAAGAGGGAGTGTTGATTTTTGTAGCATCGGAAAGTGCCCTAAGCCCCAAATTTTGTGGAGAGGCTTAGACACTGGTATTCCAAAGAACCCAGAAACTGTTTGTGAAAATTCCACTCGGTTAATGTTATATTAAAATAAATAATTAATTTAGTGGAGACCCTAAGTCTAAACTTAGGGAAATTAAATAATTAAAGGACATTAATAAAACAGAGTGAGAATGATCTAGAAAGCGAAGATCAAGTCATGTTATAATCTTAGCCGTTGACTAGAGATCTAATCTCGGTCATTGATTTCTCAATGAGAAGACTATAAAGGAAGGCTTAAGGGTCATTTGGAAAAACCAATGTTCCACCGATTTTCCGGGACGGGGAAACGCTGGAATGGGGATACGCACAAGGGGGACATATATAAGCAATCCCAAAATTTAGGGAAATTTTGGGGAAACGGGGGGACGTCAGAGCCATAAAAATTAAAAAATTATAAAAAAATTAATATATAAAAATAAAAAAATAAAATCCCAACAATATGTTAATAACTAAATTAGTAGATAGTAAATCTTATTAATTATGAAATACACATCTAAATATGATCATCATTTCGTATTAGACTATTGTGAAGTAAAATTATCATTTGACATTTTTGCAATCATGAATGTAAATCTAAAAATAGGACTGAGATGGTGCACTCATTGACTGAGAATATTGCTGGTTAAAGACAGAGGGAAGAGGCTGTTTTACGGTCTAAATCCAGAAGGGCTGTGCAAATTTCTAAGTCAATTTAATGATGTATGTACTGCAGGGTTGAGCTTTTGGCATTGTTTTTATGAATGTAGATATTCTTTTAGTTCTTCCAATGTATTAATGAGCATGTAATCTACCTTCTTGGAGATATCTAAAATACTCGAAAAAAGACATACATACATAGAATTAAGGTTCCTCACACAGATTTAATTTAATTGCAGAGAAAAGATATTCGGCAGTGCTGTATTACAATAAACATTTGCAGTAAAATTAAATGGGGAAACAAATCTGTACTTAAAAGAATTACCTGGAACGCTGTTGATGATTTTGAGGGCTGTGATGATAGTTCTCCTCCCAGTTGCTGTTGACGAACAGAACAGATTACCCAAACAACAATCCTCCCAGCCGATCTAGGAGCAATCCTAGACCCAGAAGAGTGATCTTCTGCCCCCGTGCCCAGAATCCCAGAACGGTGAAACTCTCCTCTTAGAACTCTGCGTATCCTTCAATCCCTTGTTAGCCAGAATGTAGAAATTTTCTTCTCCCAACCGTCCCCTTACTCCTTCACATCCTCCTCCTTATAACCATCTCCCCACCGCCTTTCACTCCCGAAGATCTTTATCATATTTATGAGGGTCTGCCACCATTTAAGGCGACCTTATCTTCATTTAAGGGTATATTTAATGTTTGAGATAAGTTTTTGGGATTAAGTGTATTAAATATCTTCGTTGAGTCCTCATCTACTTACGTAGAGGAGATGACTTTATGGAAGCTTAATTTGTATTATGTTTGTTTAATACTTAATTAATTTGGTTTAATTTAAATGTTTTTATTTATAAGTTAGAAATGGGTGTAATGACTTTATGTTGGTTTATAAATTAATTAATTTTCTTTAATTAATTTATATTATTATTTTATTGGATCATCCCCATATAATTTTAACGATTATACTATTTATCACTTAGGTATGGGTCATTACATACTTCCTCCCTTAAGAAAACTTCGTCCCGAAGTTAGGGCTTCATATACTTATATTGATAATTATGTTTTTAGAGATTAGGGCACAAGTGAGAAGGTTTGTATTTTTAAGATTGAATTTCGTTTGTATATGCATGTTTCTTTTTCTTTGATATTTATTTGTTACTTCACATCTCAACCGCCTCTGCAGACTATTCTATAACCACCTTGTCCTTCCTAATCTCTTCCATTCCCTTCCTATCCGTCCTCTACAGGAATATGACATGGCATCAGTTTTACTGATCCATTCATAGACCTTAAGGATATCAGCGTTGATTATATCGACCTGATATGCTTGTAGGCATCCGGCAGTCATCATCACACGTCTAGGGGAGCGTGACTCGCACAGTCCTCCCATGACTCCGGGTATTGGAGGATAAACAGTGGGTAACACCTCCACCCCTCCCAGTAGAACCAGGGTCAACACCCTATCATGGAATCACATGGAGTTTCAACGTTCTGGGATTTTGTCATCACGTCTATTGTTTCGGTAACCTGTGTTCTGCGAAGCAATCACTGGTACACAATCTGCAATGTAAACACTTGTACACATATTACAGCATATGCATCTATATTGTTCATAACCAATTGTTACCCATATAACAACCTTTACATATTCAAAATATTTTGATATCTATGATATTAATCCAAAATCTTATAAAAAGAAAATTTGTTTACATAGGTATCAGTATGTCCCATAAAATTTCTCATTTCAGACACTGCTTCTGTTTAGTTCACATATGTTCTATTTATGATGCATTGCTTTACCCCTGTCAATTTATATATCAATATATTTCATTTTCATATTCTTGCAAATGTTAATTTAAATGACATATTGCATATCGGTGTCCATGCACCAGTGAATTTTAAACAAACAGCATATATCCTGTATCAGTAGAGTGAAGTAGCATTCTAGACTTATGGGTATCCATGTACCAGCAAGGTAAAAACGCATCTTTACATAGTGTTTCAAAATGTCAAGTATCAAAATAGAGTAGTTATATACATAAAAGTTTTCAGTTCTCAAAATTTAGCATAAGTTGGGGTAATTCTGGCAAAAAGTCTCAGCATCCTCCCAAGTTGCTGATCCAGGGCTATACTTGTCCCACTGGACTTTCACTTGGTCTATCCGGCGGTTCCTGAGCTGTCGAACCCTACGTTCCAGAATACGTAACGGTTCGACCGTTAGGGTTTCCTCGTCCGATACCTGCAGTTCCTTCCATTGAAGGTCATGAGATTTATCAGCAATATAATGTCGTAAGGCAGATACATGAAATACATTATGAATTTTGTGCAGGTGGGGTGGCAGTGCAAGACGATAAGCGACTGGTCCAACTTTTTCCAGGACTTCAAACGGTCCAATAAACCAGGGGGGTAATTTTGTCCCCCTCCCAAACTGAATGGTGCTCTTATTTGGTCTGATGTGAATGAAAACTTGATCTCCTACCACATAACTTCTATCTGTCCTGTGAGTGTCTGCATAACTTTTTTGTCTATCCTGAGCCTCTTTTAACCGTTGTCTAATCAGTTTTACCTGATCCTCCATCTCTTGGATCAAGTCTGGTCCGACGATTATTCGATCTTCTAACCTGTCCCAACTTAACGGCGTTCTACAAGGTCTTCCGTATAATGCTTCAAATGGCGGCATCCCGATCGAACTATGGTAGCTATTGTTATAAGCAAATTCCACCAAGGGTAAGTACTTTTCCCAACGTGACTGTTGGTCCATAACATACATCCTTAGCATATCCTCGAGCACTTGATTTACCCTTTCTGTCTGTCCATCGGTCTCAGGATGATAGGCAGTACTCAAATTTAACTGGGTTCTCAAGGCCGACTGCATACAGTTCCAGAACCTTGATGTGAACCGAGGATCTCTGTCGGATATAATTTTCTTAGGTACTCCATGAAATCTGATGATTTCATTTATGAATACTCGAGCTACATCAGCTACTTCATAAGTATCTCTTACTGGGATGAAATGGGCGCTCTTTGTTAATCGATCCACCACGACTAGAATGGCATTATGCTTTTGTTGCGTAAGAGGCAGCCCAACGATAAAATCCATAGAAATTATCTCCCATTTGGTCATAGGGATGTCATGAGATTGTAAGAGACCTGCTGGGTGGCGATGATCAGCTTTTACCTGTTGACACTCAAGGCATCTAGAAACAAATTGGACAATGTCATTTTTCATGCCTGACCAGAAGAAAAGTCTCTTGGTGTCAACATACATCTTCTTTACCCCAGGATGTGCACAATATACTGCTCGGTGTGCTTCCTTCAAGATGGTGTTTCGGAGATCTCCACTGTCTGGTATATACATCCTTCCGTGAAATCGTAGAATTCCGTCCTCTTCTAAATCATATCCATCGAACTTCGGTTCCGTCGAACGGTTACTTTCAAGTCCCGACCTCACTTTTAAGTACCAACTATCTCTTACAAGATGTTCAAGCACTTGATTTCTCAAGTTCACCTTGATAGGTACGAGGGAGAATATTCGGGGTCTTCTACTTAAGGCATCCGCTACCACATTCTCCTTCCCTTTGATATATGAAATGGAAAAATCATATTCGCTTAGGAGTTCACTCCATCGTCTTTGTCTTGCATTCAAATCTCTCTGGGTGAATAAATACTGCAAACTTTGGTGGTCACTTTTAAGCACAAAGTTTCTCCCCACCAAGTAATGTCTCCACATCTTTAAAGCTAAGACCACCGCGGCTAACTCCAAATCATGCGTAGCATAAAGTTCTTCATGAGTTTTCAATTTCCTCGAAGCGTATGCTATTACGCCTCCTTCCTGCATTAAAACTGCACCTAACCCTTGCTTAGATGCGTCGGTACATACAGTAAAATCTTGATCCATATCCGGCACTCGCAAAATCGGTGCACTAGTCAATAATCGCTTAAGCTCAGAAAAAGCTTTATCACATTCCTCAGCCCATTCATACTTAACACCCTTGCGCTGAAGGTTTGTGATTGGCTTTGCAATTTTGGAGAATCCCTCCACAAACCTTCGGTAGTAACCTGCTAAACCCATAAAACTACACACTTCATGTGCATTTTTAGGTATCGGCCACTCCCTGATTGTATTTACCTTTTCAGGATCTACCGAGATTCCTTCGCCAGATATATGACCTAAGTAATGAATTTCCTTCTGAAAGAAAGCGCATTTGGATAATTTTCCATATAACTTGTGCTCTCTGAGACAAGATAACACTATCCGAAGATGCTCTTCATGCTCTTTCTCATTCTTAGAGTAAATGAGAATATCGTCCAGGAAAACTTGTACAAATTTGTCAAGATATTTGCGGAGAACGCTATTCATAAGGTTCATGAAAACTGCAGGTGCATTGGTCAACCCAAATGGTACCACAATGAATTCATAATGCCCGAAACGAGTTCGGAATGCAGTCTTAGAAACATCACTTCTCGCTTATCATGAGTTGATGATAACGTCGATCGTGAATCGATCTTTGAAAATACTTGTAGCATCCCTTTCATTTGATCAAAAAGGTCGTCAATGCGAGGCATCGGATACCTATTCTTTACTGGGTGGCTCGGTTCAAATCTCGATAGTCCACACACGGTCGTAATGAACCATCTTTCTTTTGACGAAGATGCTAGAGCACCCCATGGTGAAACACTTGGGTCGAATGTGTCCTACATCTAACGAGTTCTTTTAGGCTGTATTTGCGGCTCTTGAAGTTCGAGGGCGAGTCATTCGGTAAGGAGCTTTAGAAATAGGTTCAGTACCGAGGTTTCAATTCAATGGCGAGGTCTGGCTCTCTCGAGGAGGTAGTCCGGGTAGTTCCCTTTGGAAAAACATCCGGAAATGTCGCTAGAATCGGATATTGATCTAAGGAAGGCCCTTTTTTCTTTGCTCACCATTTGAACGGCATATACTTGACAACCCTTCCTCAAAGCACCGCTTCATCGCATGTGTGAGATGAAACGCAAGGATACCTTTCTCTTAATACCTTGAATTTGGATTGTCTCACCCATATCATTTTACGCAAAGTATTGTTTTTCCGGAACAATCTACCCATGCTCGATGAGATTCTAGCAATCCATTCCTATCACCCGGAGTCGTAAGTACCTAGGGCCGTGACATAAACTTTTAGTTTGGTCCAACAGGACTCCTAGATCAACTTTGCAATCTTCCACACATAATTCTCACAGATTGAAGGTCTCTGAAGCCATTTCTACTGTCTAAAATCGTCTTGTTTGCGAGTGCTTAACCCACATTTGTTCAATGCATAAGATGAAATAAAACTATCGGTAGCTCAGATGTCAAATAAGATTTTGAGTTTTATCCCATTGATTGTACTGAAGATTCCACTGCTGGATTGATTGATGTCTTTGCTTGGTTGTTGTTGACAACGACATGGATCCCGTGATTGCTTTGAGCATCGATGACGGTTCTTTCTCCGTCCCGCAGCGAGTTCTCCGGTTCTTTTCACGCTTGCCGCGAGTTCTCAGGACAATCCCGTCGAAAATGGGGTCCTCCACATCCCCAACGAGTCTACTCGGGTTAATCCTCTTTCGTTTGGTGAAAAAACCCCCGAGCCCAGAACTTCGTCCCCTGGTCTTTGCTTCCTCTCCCATTTCTTCCTCGATTACCGGTTCCTCGAGACCTCCACGCCCTTTGTTGTTTGAAGACCGGAAGCTATTGCGTTTATGAGTCTGGAGCTGCCTGCCCAGCTCCTCTTGGGGTAAATGCGTTACCATAAGGAGGTGGTCTCGGGATTATTTCCTCGGAAGAAGTTTCGGAGTCTTTCTGTAAATGCTACGGTATTGATTAAGTCGGCACTGAAATCCCTTTTTATCCCCGGATGTTCTTTTTGCATAACGAGCACATTCCACTTTGCCTGCGCTACGGTCGGTGGCTTCCACACAAGGTTACTTGGAAGAGGGAGCGGGAGCGGGAGCGCGGAGCGGGAGCGAGCGCGGAGCGCTCATTTTTAAAAGTTTCGAGTCAGGGAGGGTTTTTCGGGAGCGTTTTTTATATATATATATATATATATATTTTAATATTTTTTATATTTTTTTATATTTTGATGCATATATGTCAACAAAAACATGTAGAATGATGAATTAGACATAAAAAAACATAAAAACATAGATTGAATCATATAACATCAATCATCTAGAAGTTATAATCTTCATCAACCATGCCCACGAGTTGGAAGCATACAACATATTGACTCTTGAGTCTACTTAAATCATCAATTTGAAGGTTTCAAGCTTTCAAAATTCAATATATAACATTTATCATCATTGATAATTTGATATATAACATTTATCATCATTGATTTCAAATTTCAATATCTAACATTTATCATCATTGATTCATTGATTTCAAAATTCAATATACATTTATCATCATTGATATTATATAACATTTATCATCATTGATTCATTGATCACCATATAACTTTTCATGAAGCATCATATTCATAATTCATAATGACTTGTAAACGATAAACTTATAAATGCCAACTTCAAAGTTTCACCTTTCAAATTCAAACTTCAAACTTAAATTGTCATTAAATATATGAAAGAGTCAAGTTTCAAAAATCGTTCAGCTGTCAACAACAAATAGAAAAAGACTAGTAAACAACAAATCTATTTTATCTCTCTTGGTGGCCCCTTGCCACGCCCACGAGAAATGTCTAATTTGTGCGAGCCACGAGGAAATGGTGGTCTTCTAGTACTCTCGGGAGTACCACGACCATGACTAGAAGGTGGAGGACTGGATCCGCAAAGGAACAATAGTGTGATGATCGAGACCCGTGCCTGGCACTAGCACCGCACCTATACCTTTACTGCAGTAGATGGTGGGGCTAGCCTGTGTGTGGCGGTGCTACTGCATGCCAAGCTACAAGCTACAATGCTACAAGCTATGAGGCCATTGGCCTAATACAAGACTACATATTAGTGATCAACAACATGATCACTCCTCATCATGATCAAAATCATCACCACTACTAGACAAGGGATCATCAACATGAGCTACATAAATAATATGGCTCAAAGTTTGAGGACTCTAAAACTCCTCTACAACTTTAGTAGTAGTAGTAGTAGCAAAAATAGACATCAAAACTACAAATCATCTGAGCAACATGGTCTCTCATGAAAACTCATCATTGATTCATCGCTACTAGAAATGGATTATGGGATCATCGACAAAGAGATACATAAACATCATCTAGCTCAAAGTCTTCGGACTTGGATTGCTCAACCTTATAACATGATAGAAATTGAAAAAAGTTTAACATGCCTAACCAATGATTTTGGTTTGAGTGAAGGTTCATCTCCTCAACCTTAAAATGCGGTAGAAAAAATATTAGCATGCCTAACCGGTTGTTTTCCTTTGATTGGAAAGGGTACATCAAGGTTCTTAAAGGACTTCATGCTCTTGATCAAATGCCAATATCATACCCTTACACATGATAGAATCAAATGGAAACATTGCAAATTCCCAAACCATGAAACCACAGAAAACCATTAAGTGCGTTGAATTTTGAGTGAAACCTAAAATTCTAGTTTCTCCATATGAAATCCAATGAAGTCGAAACCACTCTTAAACATCTGAGTCATTTCATGGTAATGTTAAAAATTTAAGTAAAAGGATGAAAATGAAAAAATAAAGGAAATGTCACTTTTGCTTTAAGAATTTAACATTACCATGAAATGTCAATACTCCCTTACCTCCACATCGACCCTAAAACCCATTTTACGGCCATGCGTGGGTCCGCATAGGGAAAGAGTAGCTAAATGAACCCCTCCCCCCCTTATAAACAATTCGTTTTTTTCACTTAAAAAAATTTCCGCTGGCGAGAAGCGTTTTTTTTTCGGGGAGCGTTCGGGAGCGAGCGGCTCACTGGCGCTTCCGGCGTTTAGAAAAACGCTCTCGAAGCGTTTTTAAAGCGTCGGAGCGCTCGGGGAGCGTTCGCTCCCGGGCGCTCCCCAGCGGGGAGGGAGCGTTTTTAGGGTCGGAAACGCGCTCAGAAAACGCTCCCGACGGGGAAGCGTTTTCGGAGCGCGTTTCTAGCGTTTTTGAAAACGCTCCCGCACGGAAGCGAGTTTCGGAGCGGGAGCGAAGGGGGTTTGAAGCTTCCCCGCAACCACAGCTTCCACATTCTTACCATGGCTGCGATCAGGATTTAACCCGAATATGAAACGCTCGGCTTGGCGTTCATCAGGTGTCTAGATAAGGGACATACTTCACAAGTTCCATGAACTTTGTCTCGTATTCTTCCACGGTTTTACTCCCTTGGGTTAGAGTATGGAAGGCTCCCGACTTGCACGCTCTTGAAAGAAAGGTGGCAAGTATTTCACACGGAATCGGTCCATAAACAATTCCCAAGGAGCGGTGTCAGATGTCGGATGCGGCTATTTTTCCATATTCCCCCCACCAAATTAGACATTCCCTACCGAGTTGGAATACAACGATCTTCGTTTTAGAAGTTGAAGAATATTCTCTTAATGCAAAGCATCGGATCATCCTTCCAACCATGCTTCGGCATGCTCTCCACCTCGTCCTCCGAGAGAATTCGAGAGTTTAATCTTTTGCGGTTCCGTGAGATATCTTCCCTGTAGGGGTTTGTCATCAAAATCCCTCGGCCTTTACGAGTGCCTTTCCTACGGCGACGTCGCTCCTCCTTGTTCTGGTCGGCATCGCGACCCTTTCAAGGTTTCCATAATGGTCTCTAATGAGCTCATCACGGTGGTGAGATCGGGCGGAGCAACGAGTGCGTGCGGCGATCTTGATGGTGGTGAAGGCGATGGTGAAGGTGGAGGTGGCGGCGGCGCATTCGACAGCGGCTAACGCCTTTGAGTACGTGTTCAACATGGTAATTTTCTACGAAATGCATAATAAATTCATGAGGAGAGGATAAATTTTTAAAGTGACAAAATATAATTCTTGCAAGATTAGAGCGGCATACGGGTATAGTTCTTTTGCTATTTTTACCTGAGGCGGGGTCTTGCGGCTACTCGAGGTCGAGGAGGGTGGCAACGCGACCTCCTTGTCCTATGCGAAAGTAATGTATGCTTACTAAATCTAGAGTGAAATGCAAGGTTTAAGACCTATTTAATCCCGAAACTTAACGTGAATCATCTACAGTTAGGTATTTTAAACTATTTTCATAACTTAACTATAGTATTAATGCATCACAATGCACATGTGATCGAGCACACGATGCTATCATTTGCTTTTTTGTACGATGATATGTTATATAATTTGAACGTATCCACCATTTACCATGTATACCCTATTATATAAATCCCGATCTTTGACATATTAAATTTTTAACCATGACTATTGACTATATACATGTATATACACATACCATATAAATTACGAACCTTATTTTTAAATTTCAATTTAAACGCATTAATAGATATATACATATATCATATACATTACAAACTTTATTTAAATTTCAATTTTAAACGCATCATATATATATACCATATCGATGACAAACTTGATTTACATTTCAAATTGAACGCATCATATATATATTCCATATCAATGACAACTTTATTTAAATTTCAATTTGAAACGCATATATATATACCATATCGATGACAAACTTGATTTTACATTTCAAATTGAACGCATCATATATATATTCCATATCAATGACAACTTTATTTAAATTTCGATTTGAAACGCATATATATATACCATATCGATGACAAACTTGATTTACATTTCAAATTGAACGCATCATATATATATATTCCATATCAATCACAACTTTATTTAAATTTCGGTTTGAAACGCATTACATATATATATATATATAAATGACAAACTTGATTTAAATTTCAAATTGAAACGACGGTATATATATATATATATATATATATATATATATATATATATATATATATATATATATATATATATATATCGTAATTTTATTAATGTGCTACTCGGTTTGTACTGACAAAATTAAAATGAGCGGTAGTTAAAATGCCATTACGATATATATCGTATTAAACCTTTCATTAAAGTTACGAGCCATATCCATTTGATTACCTACCATATGCCACAATACATATTCATAAAATATTTATATAAACTATGAACTTTAAATTTTTTGAGTCCTAATATATCTTTATAACAAAGAGAATAGATGAACCTTTATTAATTTAGGGAGACACATTGCCATGTCCTTTCTTGCTTAGTGGGATGAAAACATTGCAACCCCCCAACTGTATCGCCCTTTAAGCACCCCATCCGCTTTTGTCATTAAGCTAATGGGTCATAAGGGTGGGTTAAATATGAGAAAACATATTAAATTATGCTTTATTATTTTCAATAGACCTAAATTCAAAGTGCATCAACAAATTGTATAAATATGGATGTTATGATAGCGATGGTCTTTAATACCATAAATTGATTTTGATGGGTAAAAATATATTTTTTCTAATCTCACGTAATGTGGTTATAGTGATTTTTACGATTATAATGATTATAATTCGCAATTTTTGAAAATGATGATTAGTTCATAATGTATGAATAAGGGTTATAATAAGGTTATAATTTAGGGTTATAATGATTTTTTAGATTATGATGACTTTTAATAGCGAAAAAGATTATAGCACCATTACAACTTTTATAAGATCCACGCTATAGCCGGCTCTTATATGTTTTTAACCTCAAACAGTGAAGACAGTCGTTACGGTAAGGACGAACACCGCCCTTGGTCGTCTTAAACCGACTTACGGTTAATCGAACTCATGACCTCCGGTTGCGGCGTTTATGAAAAAGGCAGATTAGTACAAAATTTAAAATTATTTACAATATAATTTATGCTTGATGTCTCTAATGGTTAAAATTTTGTTTTCGACTATTGTGGACTCTCCTTCGGATGACACGTTGGCGGTTCGAGCCAATGACAACCGTAAATCGTGCATAGTAGAGGCACATGGCAATCTTTCCGGTTTATTAACACTACGGCGCATCGTTTTATTCTATTTTTTTAAAGCGCTACGGTCATGGTTCTTTGCATGGCCGCGGATACTAAACCCATGTTTATAGATAGGCGTTTTCTCATTTAATCGAGAGAACCAAGCTTAATATAGATAGTTTCAAAACCAACGGCCATGGATTCGGTGATGATACCTCTGGTCAAGTTAGCAACGAAATATTTTTCCTAAAAGATTCGGATGAAGCAAAGAGTTCGCATGAACTCAGGCGAGAATACCTGCGAGACAATTTCGAAAAAGAATAAGTTTATCAATATGTTCTGAATCGGAATATTCTAGAGGTATGGATAACTGATCCTATACGAGGAGAAGAGGAGCCTAAGAATGATTTCACAAGTGTTTTTTTTGCTCTTGTAAAATATTTGTTCTCGGTTGCCATTTTATTAGCGAGGGTTATCAAGTCAAAACAGTCCACGAGTCAAAAACAGGAAGGCACATGCTGTGGTTGTTGGTGGAGGATATATTGGCCTTGAACTAGTCACGAGTCTTAAAAATCAACAAGTACAAAGTTAAAATGGTGTGCCCGGAGTAGGGTTCGGTAAGTTTCCTTGAACGCCATTTTCTACGGTTTATTCAAAATGGACATACTTTGTGATGGTTCTATAAATTGAGACTATATTATAATATAATCTATGTTATTATGTTGAATTTTGGCTTGTTAAAGGATCTCATCGACGGCTTTCCTAAGACACAAGATTCAGCACGGATGAGCATGGAAATGTAAGTGGTTCATTAAATTGTTTCTCTTCATTTATAGCTCCCATCTCGGTCTATATGTGTATAACCACGATATCAAGTGTTAATGTTCTAGCTTTAAAGGGCTAATCGGTAGTTGGCAATGAAAATTGTAATTAATCTTTACGCATATGCAGTAAGTATTAGCGTGCAACGATATGGAGTTTAGGAAAAAATTATGCACAAAGGCTGCACGGACTAATAAAGGGTGTATATTCAGCCTATCTGGCATTAATTAATGCATACGGGTGCATAATGATCACTGTCATGAGTTTATAGACAATTAATTTTTCATTGGCAATAACTTTCGTCATTTAGAGGTCCTCTTGGATCCAAAGTGGCTATAAGAGTTTCTTGTAGGACTCAAAAGGATTCTTTACACGAGTTAAGATGGTAAAGGCTGAAGGATGGCGGGGAACTAGGGCGGATGTTGTTGGATGATATTTGTGACCGCAATACGATACGACCTTTGTAAACTTGGGACAACCAGAGTCAGGTTTGTACCAGCTGACGACCTATAAATAAGTTTTCAATGAGCCTATAAGGTCGTAAGAGGGTTTGAATCACCCTACGATGCAAAATGTAAGATCCCTTACACAATCATGGGACCCGAGATGGTGCACTCATTGATCGAGAATATTCGTTTGGTTAAAGACGAGAGGAAGAGATTTCGTTTTACGGTCTAAATCCCGGAAAAGTGTGCAAATTTCTAAGTCAATTTAATGATGTATGTCTTGCGAGGGTTGAGCTTTTGGCATTGTTTTTATGAATGTAGATATTCTTTTAGTTCTTCCAATGTATTAATGAGACATGTAATCTACCTTCTTGGAGATATCTAAAATACTAGAAAAAGACATACATGCATAGAATTAGGGTTCCTCACGATTTAATTTAATGTGAGAGAAAAGATATTCGGCTGATCTTTGTATTACAATAAACATTTTCTGATAAAATTAAATGGAAACAAATACGTACTTAAAGAATTACAGGAAACAGCTGATGATTTTGAGTATGATGATAGTTCTCCTCCCGATTCTTCATTGACGAAACAGAACAGATTACCCAAACAACAATCCTCCCCGGCCGATCTAGGAGCAATCCTGGACCCGAGAAAGTGATCTTACGCCCACGTTTGATCGAATCCCGAACGGTGAAACTCTCCTCTTAGAATTCTGCGTATCCTTCAATCCCTTGTTAGCGAGAATGTAGAAATTTTCTTCTAAAAACCTCCCCTTACTCCTTCACATCCTCCCCCTTATAACCATCTCCCCACCCCGCCTTTCCTCTCGAAGATCTTTTATCATATTTATGAGGTGTCCTGCCCTACCATTCAGGCGACATTATCTTCATTAGAGGTATATTTAATGTTTGAGATAAGTTTTTGGGATTAAGTGTATTAAATATCTTCGTTGAGTCTTTATCCACTTACGTAGGGGAGATGACTTTATGGAAGCTTAATTTGTATTATGTTTGTTTAATACTTAATTAATTTGGTTTAATTTAAATGTTTTTATTTATAAGTTAGAAATGGGTGTGATAACTTTATGTTGGTTTATAATTTAATTAATTTCCCTTAATTAATTTATATTATTATTTTATTGGATCATCCACGTATAATTTTAACGATTATACTAATATATCACTAGGTATGGGTCATTACACTATCATTTTGACATTATGCAATGTTCCATCTAAATTCATCATTTGGCAATGGCATTAATATTATGCAAGGTACATCTAAATTAAATTCATCATTTGACAATTGAAACAATGCAATACACATCAAAAATTAAATTCATCATATGACAATGACATTTGAAGTCTAAAACACCATAGAAAACTGAACTAAAAATAAACATTTTAAGCAGTGAAATACAAAATTTGTTTTTTTTTAATTGTTATTAGCGAAAAATTTCGTGGGACGCGTCCCTCTTGCATCCCTTCGTCCCCCCCAAAAGAGAGACACATTTCGTCACCAGAAAAACGCCCCCCTATAGTTTCCCCATGTGAGGAGTGTGGGGGAGTGGGGAAGCGTGTCCCCCACCCTTGGGGACGCATCCCCGTGTAACACTGGGAAAAACACACACGGAGTGAATCTTGAGATCAAATTCTTCTGACGGACGAAGATCAAATCTAAGCGATTAACTGCAGTGAGGGGTAGAGTAGCTTCTGGAGAGAGATTTTCTCAGCCGGAGGATCATCAACAGAGAGAGTTGGGAAGACAACTAGCAGAGCCAACGTAGAGCCAGTCAGGGCTATGCATAGGTTCAGAGGGTTTCCGAGATTCAGGTGTCAGATCAGATCCAGAAGCCGAGAGTCGGGGTGTGAGACCGGGAGGCCCAGATCTGTGATTCTGGGAGTTAGATCGATCCCTTGCTGGGGTGACGCAGTGCCTAGAGTAGGTGACGTAGGGCCTACATAGTCACTGCGCAAAGACCTCCAGAGGAAGCTTTTCCATTAACTGAATCAACCGGATTTTCCAGTGATTGTGTGAGGTAAAACTCACATTTTCTTTCTAGAAATATTTCTCTCTATAACTGAATAACCCTTGAGGTATTCAAAGATGTATTCAGAAATTGCCACTGCTTAATAATACAAACCCTCAGATTTGCTGCATCGGTTTTCTCGCATTGGGTTTTTCCGGGGACCTGTGTCCAAAAATAATTATGTCCATTGTGTGATTGATTTCTTGCTTAGTTTCCTTGTTTCAGAATCATATTTTTATTCAGTGTAGGCTGCTTCAGTAGTTACTTCAATAATTCATATTTGAATTAATTTTGTAAAAGTAATTTAAATAATAGGAGAAGTACACTTAGTTGTTGTAGTAGGATTCCCAAATTGTCAGATCTAGGAATTTTCACATGGTATCAAAGCGATTGATGTGAAACAGGAAGAGCAGATCTGAATCTAAAGTGAAGGCTGAATTGCTGTAGCAGTAGCAGCAACAGATCAAATCCCCAGAGGGATTGCGCAGTTCTAGCCAGGAGGTCTGTTTTTTTTTTGAGGTTGTCTCTCTCTGAGTGAGGTGACAGAGAGGTAGGACTTCCGATTCAAAATTTTTCCGAGGCAAAGGGAGCAACGCAGAGCCTTCACGCAGAGCCAGAGGGACACAGTTTCTCTGCAGGTGGTTGCTGGGCAGAGAAGAGTCAGAAGAAAGAAAATGCACATAGCAGGGAATTCTTCCTCAGTGTGTTTCTAGCCGAGGAATTCAACATTTTTCCAGGATCTGAGCAACAGATCATGGTAGCAGATCTACGAGCTCCAGAAGGAGTGCGTAAGCCTGCTTAAGCTACGCAGACTGGGAGAAAGAGGAAGCAGTTCTTTTTTTTTTCGGCTGAGATGGCAGCTCATGGTCTTAGAAATTAGGACCGGTTGGAGGGTTCCTCCAACTCTGTAATATGGAAGGAAAGGATTCAGTTCCTTCTAGATGAATTTGATCTCAAGACTTTCGTGGCGAATGTGGTTTCTGTACCTACAGATCCGGATCAACTTAAGAAGTACAAGTCCGATATGGCAAAAGTGCAAGAGGCTAATCCTTGACAGGGTCAAGGATCACATAGTCTCTCATTTAACTGGCAAGAACACCGCCAGGGAGATGTGGGAAGCTTTGTCTTTGTTGTATGAAGGAACTTCTGAGCAATGGAGGATGTACTTGGAGCAGAAGCTCCGCATGATCCAAATGTAGAAGGGGGAGTGCATTGCTTCGTTCCTTACGAGGCTTCAGGAGATTCGAGACCAATTGGCAGCCATGGGATCCACCCCAACTGCAGCAACTATGGTGAGGCTGGCCCTTAACGCAGTCACAAAGGAGTGGCAGGTTTTTGTCCAGAGCATTTTGGGCAGGGCTACGCTTCCTAGTTGGGAGCAGATGTGGTCAACACTTCAGGAGGAAGAGCTGAGGAGAGATTTAGTCAAGTGCAAGCTTGACGGCAGCAGCGGGAGCGGATCTAAGTGTGCGGAGGAGGAGGAGAATGCAAACCTCACATCGAAAGGGCAGCAAGGGCAACGAAGACAAAATAGAGATGTATCGAAGGTAAAATGCTTTAGATGTGGTGAGATGGGCCACTTTGCATCACAATGTGCTTTGAAGAAAAGGGACACATGATCCCACAGTTGCAGCCGCTAAGATCGAGCAGGATGAGTTTGCTATGAGTGCCCATGCTTCTCCTGGTAAGAAGTGAGGTGACAAAGAGCTGTAGTTCACCTTGAACTTCAGTTGGGAAGGATCCTTGAGGAGCCCACCTCATGGATCATTGCCTTGCTACGGGAGCCCATATTTGCAGTAGCGGGATGGAGGAGTTTCAGTGAGAGCCAAGGAGTGATGGAGATGACAGTGCAGTGGGTAGCATCGCTCATTTCTGGAGCAGTGCAGAGTAGAGCAGCAACAACGTAGTAGTAGCAACGCAACACATCGAAGTGTAGTGCAGTGCTACGCTGTGCAGAGCAGCAACAATGCAATGCATCAAAGGGACAACGCAGTAGTTACCAGCAGTCAGAGTCTTTAGCACTAAGGTGCATCCACTGAACACTTGTTCAGTCTTTGGGTGAGTTCAGCTGTTTCTCTCAGTAGCTGAGTTGCAGTGCAGATGTAGTGTTAGCAGTGGCAGTATTAGCAGCATAGCAGATGCAACACTTGAGAAGGAACTGTACTACAATGGCAGTGGCAGTGTCATGGGCAGCAGTACAGTTGCAGCAGCAGCGCAAAGGCTGATGGACAACTTGTTAGACTTCAGTAGCACAGAGGATGCTTCAGGGTTAGAGCATTATGCAATACACTATTGTTAGAGCACCTTCCTCGCTAGGAGGGAGTGTTTATTTTTGTATCATCGGAAAGTGCTCTAAGCCCCAAATTTTGCGGAGAGGCTTAGACACTGGTATTCCAAAGAACACAAAATCTATTTGTGAAAATTCCACTCGGTTAATGTTTTATTAAAATAAATAATTAATTTAATGGAGACCCTAAGTCTAAACTTAGGGAAATTAAATAATTAAAGGACATTAATAAAACAGAGTGAGAGTGATCTAGAAAGCGAAGATCAAGTCATGTTATAATCTTAGCTGTTGATTTCTCAACGAGAAGACTATAAAGGAAGGCTTGAGGGTCATTTGGAAAAACACACACAGAGTGAATCTTGAGATCAAATTCTTCTGACGAAGTAGTGCTCAAACGAAGATAAGATCTAAGTGATCAAGTGCAGTGAGGGGAAAAGAAGCTTTTGGAGAGAGATTTTCTCAGCTGGAGAATCATCAGCAGAGAGAGGCAGGAAGACGTCCAACAAAGCCAGCGCAAAGCCAGTCAGACTAACGTAGAGCCAGTCAGGGCTACGCAGAGGTTCAGAGGGTTTCTGAGATTCAACTGTCGGATCAGATCCAGAAGTCGGGGTGTGAGATCGAGAGACCCAGATCTATGATTCCAAGAGTCAGATCGATCCCTTGTTGGGGTGATGCAATGCCTAGAAGAGGTGACGCAGGGCCTACGCATCCACTCCGCAGAAACGTCCAGAGGTAGCTTTTCTAGTGACTGGATCAACCGGATTTTCCAGTGATTGTGTGAGGTAAAACTCACAATTTCTTTATGCCAATATTTCACTTTGTAACTGAATAACCCTTGAGGTATTCAGAGATGTATTCAGAAATTGCTACTACTTAATAATACAAACCCTCAGATCTCCTGCACCAGTTTTCCCACATTGGGTTTTTCTGGGGACTTGTGTCCAAAAATAATTTTGTCCTATGTGTGATTGATTTCTTGCTCAGTTTCCTTGTTTCATAATCATATGTTTATTCAGTGTAGGCTGCTTTAGTAGTTAATTCAATAATTTAGATATGAATTAATTCTGTAAAAGTAATTTACATAATCGAAGAAGTACACTCAGTTGTTGCAATAGGATTCCCAGATTGTCAGATATAGTAATTTTCATAGGAATACCCCTGATATAGCATTGCCAACGCATCCCACATCTCCTTGGCTGTCCCTTTGCCAGAGATGTGTGAAACAATATGATTCTTCAATCCGTTGAGGATCAAGCGCTTGGCCTTTGACATATTCTTCTTGAAGGCCCTTAATGGTGTTGCATCCACCCGTTCAGCCTGAGCACTCTTGATAAAGTGCTTGAGGTCATGCTCATCTAGAAGGAAGGAGATCCTTTCATTCTAGATTACATAGTTGGAAACACCCTCCAGCCGGTCCTGGTTACACAATCCACTGGTGGCCATCTCACCCAAACGCTGTCGATCTGCTGCCTCTCACCCTCTGCGCAACTGGCTTTACACACTCTTGATGGAGCAAGCCACAAAATCTGCTGCTACCAATGTTCCACCAAGACTCTGGTGCGGGGAGACGCACAGGGGGGGACGTGTGGGAGTACCCTCAAATTTTAGGGAAATTTCGGGGGTGTGTGGGGACGTCGGGGTATATAATGTTTATATATATATAATTAAAGTTCATATTCATTTTTGAATAATGAAAGCATAAATATTAAATAGACTAATAGTAATACGGATACCGATACATTGAAAATCTAAATTTGATCCACACATAAAATTTAAATTCATAATTGAATTAAATAATGACATACATTGATCCATTCTCATCATTCATTTTGATACATACATCATTCATATGACATACTCATTATTCATCCATACCATGAGATTCAATAAAAAATTCAATAATGAAATATTCCAATACATTGATCCATATCATTCATCATTCTACAATCTACAGGATTTAAAAATTAAATTCATCATTCATCATTGTAGAATCTAATCTAAAAGCAAAACATACTAGTATATTACTATATATTATATACTAGATACTGAAGTTTGAACACTAAATTTATATAACTCAAAGTTTCAAGCTAAAAAATAATTAAGAGTGAAGAGTCAAGAATTAGTCCGAGGTCATCAATATCTAGTGTCACAACTCAAAAGTTAAAACTAAAAAGTAAAAATGGATAATGAGCACTGAAAATAAAATCAACATCAAGGACTCAATCAATGATTGGTCCTCTACATCCATCGGTTGCATGAATTCATCGAGACCATCAATGGGAATGTCGTTATCTTAGTCACAGTCACTCTCTTGAGTAACCAACGAAACTCCAACAAAACCATGTTGCAGCTCATTTGGTCCATCATCATCATCTATTTGTGCACTATCCTTTGGATCCACTTCCCATTGTGTTGTCGGTCTCTTCCGATACTTTGGTGTCTTCCAAATAATTATGAGTGAAGAGTCAAGAATCAGTCTGAGGTCATCAATATCTAGTGTCACAACTCAAAATTTAAAACTAAAAAGTAAAAATGGATAATGAGCATTGAAAATAAATTCAAGATCAAGGACTCAATCTCTATGATTGGTCCTCTACATCCATCTGTTGCATGAATTCATCAAGACCATCAATGGAAATGTCATTATCTTAGTCAGAGTCACTCTCTTGAGTAACCAACGAAACTCCAACCAAACCATGTTGCAACTCATTTGGTCCATCATCATCATCTATTTGTGCTCTATCCTTTGGATCCACATCCCATTGTGTTGTCGGTACCCTCCGATACTATGGTGTCTTCCTATGTGCAAGACGTAGAGAATTGTGCACTACAACTAGCTTTTATGCTTTCCTTTGAAGGGGGACGCCCAGACGTACCCCTTTTGGGGAGTCTCGTCCCCCACACTTGGGAAACACACCCCCTTGCATCTCCCCAAGACTCCCAAAAAAGGGTGTGTGGGGAAATGCACTGCCAATAGACTCCCTGTCCCGGGTGCGAGGGGTGCGTGCACCCGACCCTGGGGGACGCGTCCCCGTGGAACATTGTCTGCTATTGCACGGGGAATCTGAGTTTCTTGGGCAAGAAAACTCACTGAAGTCACAAATCTCCAAAACTGTGTTTCAGCTACGCTTCGTGACACTTTGCACTAGCGATCACTGCTGAGCAGTGAATTGCGTCCATCTAGTTGCTGATCTGCGTAGGTCTGCTGTGCTGCTCCCTCTGCCTCGGACAATCAACAATCTGGAACAATCCTACCTCTCTGTTGACTCACTCAGAGAGAGATTTTCCTGCTGTTCTAGCCCTCCTGCCTTGGACTGCGCAATCAACTGGGAGATCTATCTGGTGCTTACGCAACTCTTTGATCCCAGCTTCACCAACGCTGAATCTGCTGGATCTATTCTTTGTTTTGCCTGCACTCAGCTTAAACAAGCTCTGATACCATGTGAAAATTCTGTCAACTCAGGAATCCTATTGCAGCAATTGATGGAAAGTCTTCTATTTGTTATTTACTTAACAAATTATTCACTGTATTCTAATGAAAATATCAAAATCCATTCATTATAGCCTACACAAATTAACTGCGGAAGAATTACAAGTGCCGAAACAAATCTGAACAAACATAGATCACACAACCATTCGACACAGTTATTTTTGGACTAATGTCCTTGGAAAAACCCAATGTGGGAAAACCGATGCAACACATCTGAGGGTTTATATATTATGTAGTAAATATTTATGAGTACAAATCTATGATTGATACATCCGTCGAATCATACAAATAAATTGACAGAAGAGATCTTGTGAGAGAAACCTCACTCCTCCACGGGAACTTGGCACTGATCTGCACCAAGACTGGATTGCCCTGCGCTGCCTCAGCGCAGTGACTGTGTCATGACTACGGTTTCCCTTTTGCCTCTGCACTGGTCTCACTGCTGGCTGGAAACTGAGGCTTTCTGGCCTCCGGAAAATCTCTTCGAGATCTGGCACTGGCCTAACACTGTCTCCTCAGTAGGAAAACGACTTCCCCTCTGGCTCTGCACAGTGACTGCATAGGAACTGCGTCACTGGCTCTGCGTTGATGCTGTGGCCCTCTCTGTCTTTGCTGCTATGTACTCTTCGGCTCAGGATTCCTTCCAACTGGAATTACTGCCTCTGAAAAAACTCTCGATCAAATTTTCTTCCTGAGCATTGCTCACTGAAGAAATCAGTCTCTGATCTCTGTCTTGTGTCTCCAAATGTATTTTCCAAATGACCCTTCAAGCCAATCTTATAGTCTTCTCGTCGAGACTTCAACGAACCAGATTAGATCTATAATCAACGGCTAAGATTAACTTTTGATTCGATCCATTTATTCTAGATCATTCTCACTCATATTCTATTAATTCACTTTAATTATTTTATTTTCCTTAGTTTAGACTTAGGATCCCTTTAAAAATAATTAATTATTTCTATAGAATACATTCCGAGTGGAATTTCAGCAAACGATTTCTGGGTTATCTGGAATACATGTGTCTAAGCCTCTCCACAAAATTTGAGACTTAGAGCACATTCGATGCTACCCCAAATCAATAGCTCCCCACCAAGTAGTCCTTCTCATGCACTCTAAGGACAAGTCCCTGAAGATACAACCCATTCCCTGTGGAGATGAGTACTCGTTCGCATGAGCTTCCCCTGATCTCCTTCTGTTGGTCATTCCACCATCCTAGTAAAGTCCAAGATGCCAACAACAAATCACTAAACCCCAATGGAAGATCTGAATGATCTTCCCTTGTGGAAACCAGCTCATCCCTAAGGGTAGCTAGACTGATAAGTCCTTTGATGCTCGAATCCCATGCTAGTCTAAAAAGGGTGCAAAATCCCCATGATGTCGATATCTGCCCATCCACTGCTAATTCCGATCTTGAGCAGCAATAGGAAAAATCTGCCTTGCCATACAATGGAGGCCTCAATGATCCTCCATGTGTCAACCCCAAAGTGAGCTAGATCACACTATGCCCTGATCTTGCTCATCATGAAATGGAGCAACTTGTCATCTAATTGAATCCCTGGATCCCATAACCAGATCCACTACGACATAGTCTTGACGACTTCTGGAATCCACCTGTCCCGCGTTTCAACTCCCTGCATGCAATCAATATATAGACTCCACGTATCATGAATCAATTTGGTGCATGCAAAACTGCCCTGCACTTGCCATACCACACTGTGAGCTTTGCTATCCTGTCTCCTGAAAGCGCACCCTGATACTACCTAGAGTCTAAACATCTACCTCTAGATGAGGTCTACCATCCACTACACCTCATGCTCATATAATGCCTTGGATTATCTCGCCAAAAGTGCATCATGCAGCTTCCTTGCAATCACCTCCCCAAGTGTGAGCCCAGGGGTGGAACATATGCTACCTTGGCAGAAAACAACACCATCCCTAATCCTGTATCCATCAGCTCGTGCACCCATCAAATGTCTCAACTAGAGGGTCTCCCTCCTGCCCATATATATTGTGTTTCATCCAACTGCCTAGGGTGAGCCTCCCATGTGCTGCTGCCTGTATTGAGAGCATCAAGGGGCAACAGCGAAACGCTCTGCGACTATAAGCAAAACTGGCGTGTGATGGGTGGGTAGGTCCCCAAGGGTGTGATCAAGAGTCTGCAGGGATACTGAAGAGTAATCTTATGGACGTCCCTCTCTTCGCCTCAGATCTGCTGATAACCTAATCGAAGACCTGTCTCTGCTGAACATGGTGTTCGCATATGCTCAACAACATCCTCATAGATCCTGGGTGAGATGCATCCAATGGTATCCCACCAAGTATCCCTGTACTCCTTGACATGCCACTGTACACAACGACCTGTCCCTGTACACCACTAGATTATCCTACCTGCTGCTATATCACCTTGTACCGTCGGGTGTCCCATATGCGCCAAGGCATTTGTCACTCCACTCATAAACCCAGTGTGGTGTGAGTCGCTCCCCCTGCTCCATGGTGTAAATTCATGCACTGCGACACATGACCATGTACCTCCATGCTCACCGGAAAACCATTGCTCAACGCTATATAATCCTACACGACATTGGATCCCATGATCTAAAGTTGAGACAGTATGCGTCGACCCGCACCTTGTCAGTATTGGTACCTCCATTGTCGCATCACCATACCCTCTAATGCATGGGCCTCGCCTCCAAATCCTCCTCGAGAGACACGAGAGGTGAATCCCCCTATGTACTAATGGCAATGCCACCACTGCGGTGCGCCTCTGTGACCACTCTAGAGTCTACCCCACATAAGTCGGGAGAACACTTGGCCCCATTCAAGTCACTGTCTGGTGGCCTGCTAATGCCACCTCCTCTTACAAACTCTTGCCAGAGTATGTTGATCATCTTATGATCCCATGTACATCCATCATACCAAGACAACCTGAGGGGTTTGTCCATAAACTGACTGGCCATTGGTGATGACTGAAAATCCCCTAGAAAATGTGTGCACTCAACCGCTAGGTCAACTATACCACCAATGTCGTTGTTAACCAACATATCTGGTAAATGATAGGTAGTCCCACCTGAATCCCAATGCTAGTCTGGGCTTCTGGTATGTCAAATGTCTAGAAGCTCCTACTGAGCTTCACCCCGATCTACTACCATCTCCATAATCCTAGCCCACTCCACTCGGTACCAACTCAGAATCTCTCACCATCCAACCCCAAGAGAGAAATTGAATGCACAAACTAGAGATCACTATAGACATTGAGGACTGTGGAAAGGTGGTGGTACTAGAGGATATGGGGGAGCCCAAGAGCAAGGAGGAGATGGCCTTTGACAGCCTCTTGAAGGCCTGAATGATTTAGCGAAGGGGAAGGAGATGTTAGATCAGATCAAACAACAAAACGGAGACTGGAGCATTCACCAAGATTTTCTATTTGGAGAGACTTCTGGAGCCTCTCAGCAGAATGACCACCCTTCACCTACTACGCACCCACTAGCGTCTAGTGGGCCAACTAGAACCACATTGCCTCCTTTCCTACTCAGAACCACACTAGCTTCTTTCCTACCCTCGACACTGGGTGAACAAGGAGGAGTTGATGATCAGATGCCCATGGGAGAGTATTTCAGGGAGTGGCAATCCATGGGAGAAGACTTCAAAGCATCACTATCTTTTAGAGATTATTTTTAGCTAAAGCAGAATGAGAAGGGAAGGAGCTATGGAGGCCAGGGCACGTAGAGCTCCGAGTTGCAGCACACGATTGGGAGGATGTACTTTCGCACAGACGATGGCACTACCAAGTGCACAACTCGTGCTTGGGTGGAGAAGCTGGACACATATTTCCAGCTCAACAAGATGACGGAGGTGGAGGCCATTAAAATGACCACTTTACATTTGGAGAGAGAGGCACACAACTGGTGGTTTCATGGATTTTCCACTTTGGGGCATGCCAACGTAACTTCCTATTATGATTTGACGCGGAGAGTAGTGGAGCGTTTTGATCGAAGGGATCTAAAGGCTCACTTCGGGGAGTTGACCCAGCTCAGGCAAACGAGACATCCAAAGCACTATATATCAGAGTTCCTGAGAGTCTCAGTCATGGTGCTAGATTTGTCGGATGCTAGGAGGGTGTACACTTTTGTAGAGGGGTTGATTGAGCCACTCCGTGGACTGGTGAAGTCACACAGACCCTCTACTCTACAGGAGGTTGTGACTTGTACGAGAGACTTGTAGGGGGCCATCCCCAAGACCCGGGCACCTATTTGTAATATCCCTCAACTAGAAATAGCAAGAATACAAGTTATACAATCATATAGAAAAATGCCATAAACAGAATATAAAGCAAGTAGTACAATGCCGTGAATGCTAAGCCATTTTATTAACCGAGAATAAAATGGATAATCGTAATAAGAGTACCTATCTCTGCACTGTGCAAGTGAAGAACCCTCGTAAATGTGAAAATGGCTACTACGAAATCGTTTCCACCGTCGAAGAAACTGCTGTAACCGTCGCTCTTGGAAAGAATTGGAACTAGAGGCTGATCCCCTCGCCGGAATGAGCTAAAAATCTACAGATCACCTGTACTCGCTGCTCCGGTCCACCACCCACTCCCTACCCTCAGGAAGGGAGTGATACTAGACCACCACCAATGCAGAGAGCAGCCCAAGGGCGTGGGAAGTTGGACGATGAGACTAAGAGAGACGTTAGGAAGAGGAAGTTGTGCTTTACATGTCGGGAGCCGTGGGCACCAGGCCATCTGTGCACAATGGGCAAGGCCCATTAGATCGAGGTTTTCTTGGACACCGATCAAGAGGATGAGGTGGTGTTGGAGTATGGTGGGGGAGACAGTGAGGTTTTGGTAGAGAGGGGACCACCACCACCACCACCACCACCCCCACATGGGGGAGCATATTTTACACCATCTGGGGGAGTCTTGACCTCTTTTTGTGGTGTTTACAAATTTTTGACCTTGAGGATCAGAGGCACAGTGCAGGGGCAGCGTGTGCCAGTCTTAGTAGACAATGGGGCCACCCATAATTTTATTGATGCTCAAATGGTCCAAAGGAGAGGCATCACCACTGCATAGTTTGAGGGGTTTTCAGTTGTGGTACCATGGGACAGGACTATGTAGTGCACTTGATATGTTCCTGCTTTGATAGTGACCATGGGGAACTATTCGATGACAAACCATTTCGTTGTGGTGGACGTACCAGACACCAATGTGGTGATCGATGTCCAATGGCTATATTCCCCTAGGTGAGTCACCACCGAGTGGAGGAAACTAGAGATGGAGTTTACCAGGCCAGATGGTAAGCTAGTAGTTCTTTGGGGCGTGCATTCATATCCTCCACAGACAGTCTTGGCCCACAGGATGGAGGCCGATTTGAGGCATGAGGACATAGCATGGGCAGTAGAGCTGAGGATTTCAGAGGCCGGGGGACAAACCAAGCTACCACATCCAGACATACAGGCTATACTGGATAGATATCTGATAGTTTTTGGAGATATACCACCAGGGAAGCCACTAGACGGGGTTTGAGCATACCATAGAGTTGGAGCCTAGTGTGTAGGCAGTCATCACCACACCTTATAGGCATCCCAAATCTTATAATGATGAGATTGAGTGAGCCATCAGGGAGTTGTTGGCGTTGGGCCACATTAGGCCGAGTTCCAGTCCCTTCGCTTCTTCAGTAGTGCTGGTGAAGAAGGATGGAATTTTGCGCATGTGCATTGATTATAGGGCGCTCAACAAGAAGACGTGGAAGAATAAATATCCCATATTGCATATAGATGATTTGATGGATGAGCTTAGAGGAGCTATGTTCTTCTCTAATATAGATTTGCGGTCGGGGTATCATCAGATCTAGGTGAGGGATCAAAACATCCCGAAGACGACCTTCAGGTGTCATTATGGGCATTTCAAGTTCCTAGTCATGCCTTTTGGGTTGACCAACACACCGGCCACCTTTCAGTCATGCAAGAACCATGTGTTCAGAGGGCAGTTGAGGAGATTTGTGCTGGTTTTCTTCAATGACATCCTGATCTACAATAGTACGTGGGAGGAGCACCTCCAACACCTAGAGACGGTGTTGCACATTTTAGAGGAGCAACAGTTCTACACCAAGTTGCCCATGTGTGAGTTTGGATTGACAAAGATGCTTTTCTTGGGACACATCACTGGCACAGATGGGGTCAAGGTGCATGAGGAGAAGATTAGGGCCATTCGGGACTGGCCGATGCCCAAAGATGTGACCGCGTTGAGGAGGTTTTTGGGCATTTGCACTTATTACCGGAAGTTTGTCAAGGGCTTCTCGCATTTAGTGGAATCCTTCACAAATTTAACTAAAAAGGGGGCTTTTTCATGGACAGATAGAGCCCAAAATTTTTTCGATCATCTCAAGGAGGTGATGAGTAGTTTGCCATCCCGGATTTCACGTAGCTATTTACGTTGGAGTGTGATGCATAGGGTGAGGGGATTGGGGCAGTTTTGTTCCAAGGTGGGCACCCCATTGCTTTCGAGAGTCAGAAGCTTCTACCATATGAGCGGTCGTATTCCATATACGACAAGGAGATGTTGGCCATCATACATGCGTTGGCCAAGTTTCGACAATACTCGGTGGGCAACTGGTTTCGGGTGAAGACAGATCACAATAGTCTTCGCCACTTCATGGGGCAGCAACGCTTCAATGATAGGTAACAGAGGTGGGTCAGCAAGGTGCAGACCTACGATTTTGATATTGAGTATGTGCAGGGGAAGCACAATGTGGTAGCTGATGCACTATCCAGGAGACCAGCAGGGCTTTCACTCATGAGCATTTTCCATGACTCGAAGGCGCAGTTGTTAGTAGAGTACTGCAAGGATCGGTGGACATGTGATATCTTGGAGGGCATTCACACAGATGAGCGCTATTGAGTGATGGCTGAGATTATATACTACAAGGTGCGCACATTCTTGGTTCCGGGCTCACTGTTGACGGAGCGAATACTCCATGCAGCTCATGATTCTCCATTGTCAGGGCATCAGGGGTTCAGGAAGACATACATGGCAGTGAGAGAGCACTTCACATGGAAGGGCCTCAAGGGGAATGTTTTGCGGTATGTGCAGGAGTGTCAGGCTTGTCAAAGGAACGGGGGGGAGTTGACTCATCTAGTTGAGTTGTTGCAGCCTCTCCCCATTCCTGAGGGGAAATGGGAGAGTATCTCTATGGATTTCATCGCAGGGATTCCAACAATGCAGGGCAAGGATTGTATTTATGTGGTGGTCGACCGATTGACCGATGTGAAAATTCTACTACAGTGTATTGGTTTATTTTCACCTACTTGATTTAATTAATACAGTTATTTCCAAAATTTAAATTAAGAAAATATCGAAAATAAACACAACTACAACCTACACATGCAGATCATTTACTAAATAATTCACTCATGCAACAAAGTGATACATGGGATTTTTGGACATAAGTCCCTAGGAAAACCCAAAGCGGGAAAACTGGTGCAACAGATATGAGGGTTTATTATTAAGTAGTTCTGAGTACAGCAAATCTGGGTTCCAAGCTTGAAAAACCCGACAGAGAATAAAAGATATCAAATCTACATCTAACCTGAAGATCTAGTGCCAAATATCTGAGTGATCCGCACCCTCAAATGGGATTTACAGGACTCCGCCCGGATTTGACACTAGAAACCCTCAGGGCTGCTTCTGAAGCCCTAGCGTTGCACTAGAGGGCCTGCGTTAGCCTCTGCATGGCCCTACGAGGGCCTACGTCACCCCTAGAGGGTCTGCGTTGCCTCTGCTAGGCCAGCTTCAACCTTGCGTGGCCCTAGCTGCCTCTGCATTGCCTTTACGCTGCCGCTGTTGGACTGCATGGCTCTGAAGCCTCTCTGCCCTGTCCTTGTTGCTACTCTTGCCTCTTGCTGTCTTTTGGCCCTGGAATAAGATCATTCATTTGGCCAATACTACCCCTCACTGCAGGAAATTCCTCCGAAAATTCTTAGCAAACCTGCCCTAGAATTCCAGATCTATTCCTCAGTTCTACCAAAATTGTGTGTCTTCAACTGACCCTCAAGCCTTTCTCTTATACTTTTTTGTTGAACCCTTCAACGACTGAGATTAAATCATCCATCAACGGCTGAGATTAAAACACTGCTTGATCCATGTGACTTAAAACTATTTCAGCACATGTGTTAATTAATTCACGTTAATTATTCTATTTCCCTAAGTTAGACTTGGGAAATCCATTAAAAATAATTAATTATTTGAATAACTTGAACACCAACTGAAATTTCTCAAATCCATTTCTGGGTCTTCTAGTTCAAGTGTACTCTAGTCCCTCCACAAAATTTGGGAGCTAGAGCACAACTGATGCTACACCAAATACACAAAATCTCAATAGTATGCCCATTTCTTTGCCATTCTGACACGGTACTTGGCTTATCAGGTGACAGAGTTGTTCTTTAGGGAGGTTTTCCGCTTGCAAGGACTCCTTAAGACCATAGTCAGCGATAGGGACAACTGATTTGTGGGAGGATTTTGGCAAGAGCTCTTTAGGCTAGTGTGTACTGAGCTCACTTTGAGCACTAGTTACCACCCACAGACAGAGGACTAGACAGAGAGGGTGAACAAGTGACTAGAGGGCTATCTCAGGAACTATGTGAGCGGGCAGCAGAGGGCTATCTCATGAACTATATGAGCGGGCAACAGAAGGCTATCTCATGAACTATATGAGTAGGCAACAGAGGGCATGGATTCGATCACTGCACTTAGGAGAGTATTGCTACAACACAACCCATCATATGTCCATCGGTATTTCACCTTTTCGTGCTTTATATGGTTATGATGCTTTGTCTTTTGTTGACATTGTTTTTGGAGATAGTCGGGCCCCAAAGACCAAAGTTTGGATCCTAGAGAGCCAAGACATCCTCAAGGCTCAAGGCTCTCAAGGATAATTTGCTGACAAATTAGAATCAACAAAAGATGTATGCTGATAGACATTGGGTTGAGAGGCATTTTGAGGAGGGGGACCTGGTGTTCCTGCGATTGCAGCCATACAGGCAATCGACATTGAAACAAAAGGGGCCGAGAAGCTGCAACCACGTTTTTATGGGCCATATAGGGTGATCAAGAGAGTTGGAGAGGTAGCATACGAGTTGGAGCTACCACCAGGGAGCAATATCCAAAACATTTTCCATGTTTCATTCCTTAAGAGTGTTGAGATTTTGTGTATTGGGGTAGCATCTGGCGTACTCTAGCCCTGAAACTTTGTGGAGGGTCTAAGAAACACATCACCTCCAAAACCCAGAAAGCGTTTGGAGAAATTTCACCTAGTGTTGAAGTTATTCAAATAATCAATTTTTTTAATGAGGACCCTAAGTCTAAATTAGGGAATTAGAAAAATTAAAGTGAATTAATTAAACACGTGCTGAAATGTTCTAAGTGACGTGGATCAAGAAGTCTTTTAATCTTAGCCGTCGATAAGAGATTAAATCACAGCCGTTGATGTCTCAACGAAAAAGTATAAGAAGAACTTAATGAATGTTTATAAGTAGTGAAAATTTGGTAGAATTCTACATAATAATAATAATAAACCCTCATATTTGCTGCACTGGTTTTCACGCATTAGGTTTTTCTGTGGACTATTGTCTGAAAAATCTGTATCACTTTGTTTGAATGAGCATGTTATTCAGTGAATGATCTGTGTATGTGAAGGGTGTTAGTTGTGTTTACTTCAGTATTTTTTTAATATTTTCTGGAAATAACTTGTATAATTAATCACAAGTAGGAGAAGTAAACCAAGATACTACAGTAGGATTTTCTGCATTAATGTATTCAGAACTTTTCACAAAGAGGGTGTTGGGGCAGCAGGTTACAACAACTGTGGAGTTGCCTCTGCTTCATGATGAGGGGCATCAGGTTTTGGAACCAGAAGCCATTCTGGAGACTAGGGAGAGGAAGTTAAGGAGCAGAACGATCAGGGAATATTTGGTGTGTTGGAAGAGTTTTCTGGATGAGGATGCCACTTGGGAGGGTGAGCACATACTGGAGCATCCGATGCTGAAGTTGCTTGGGGACAAGCAACATTTGGGAGGGGAGAACTGTAATATCCCTATTTAGGGTGGGCCCTTCCACGTGTCAGGGGTTTGCGTAATGAGGGGCTGTTTAGCTGCCGCCCTCAGAGGCTCTGGTGGGTTGTTTAGCCCACCCTTAACGCGCTGGGTTGCTGCCCTCACTAACGGTTCGAGCTTTTGGTGTAGTGGTTGGGCCTTTGTGGTATCAGAGCCGAGGTCTCGAGGTCGAGACTCGCGGAGCGTGGTGGGCTGTAATATCCCTGTTTAGGGTGGGCCCTGCCACGTGTCTGGGGTCTGCGTAATGAGGCTCTGTTTAGCTACCGCCCTCAAATGCTCCGGTGGGCTGTTTAGCCCACCCTTAACGCGCTGGGTTGTTGCCCTCACTAACAGTGCGGGCTTTTGGTGTAGTGGTTGGGCCTTTGGGCTGCGCGTTAAGGGTGGGCTAAACAGCCCACCGGAGCATTTGAGGGCGGCAGCTAAACAACCCCTCATTACGCAGACCCCGGACACGTGGCAGGGCCCACCTTAAACATGGATATTACAGCCCACCACGCTCCGCGAGTCTCGACCTCGAGACCTTGGCTCTGATACCACAAAGGCCCAACCACTACACCAAAAGCCCGGACCGTTAGTGAGGGCAGCAACCCAGTGCGTTAAGGGTGGGCTAAACAGCCCACCGGAGCATCTGAGGGCGGCAGCTAAACAGCCCCTCATTACGCAGACCCCTGGCACGTGGAAGGGCCCACCCTAAACAGGGTTGCCCTAAATAGGGGTATTACAGCCCACCATGCTCCGCGAGTCTCATCCTCGAGACCTCGGCTCTGATACCACTGCAATATCCCCAAATGGGATATTTTACTAAATTTGCATGAATTTACTTAAACCCGAAATTATGTCGTAAAATCAACATGCATTTAACAGAAGATTGCCATGTAAAATAAAACACATGAAATACTGCAATCTAATACCACATAGAACAGGAATAATCTCATCTTTTATTATAAATAATAACGGGGTTTACATATAGATCTGACCGAGAAAGAGCTGAGATGGAAAACTGGCCAAGAATATAATCCGCTGCACTGCTACACGGTGATGGCCTCCAAAACTGAACTGCTACACTCTCTCTCCAGCAACAACTACCACTGAGTCCACTGCAGCACCTGTTGAAAATCTGAATGATCCTCACTCCAATATCCCTGAAGCTCTGCGAAACTTCTGAATGAAGTCTCCTCGAGGAGAGTTGGGTTTTCGTCCAACACTCACAAATCACCCGAGGGTTTCCGTCCTGGGGCTACGACTGAAGTAGAGAACCACGTCTCAAACCTCTCATACAAGAAAATGATATGGTCCCAAAGATATCTCTCCATGGCCTCCTCCCTTTCTTTTATAGATCTCTTGGAGCCTTCTAGAGCATTATTTTATTATTATTTTATTGGAGCACTTTTCCCTCTTATTAAAATATTCCTTTTTAATGCAGAAAATGGTAAATCGGCTACCCTGCCTCCTCCTGTCATTGAAACTTGTGTCCAACTGTCCCACCATGTAGGTATCCTCGTTCCGGTTCCAATGAGCTATTACACTAAGGTGTTCCATCATGTATTCCTCTCGTAATGCCACCTTGAGCGTAATCAGCTGAGTTAAGCCCATAAATAACTCAAATTTCCGAAAGTTGTCGGAATGCACCAGAACGAAAACCAAACTGCTCGAATGACCGGATATATCAAGCGAATGCCACCGGACACCATGGAAACTCCTCAAAACTCCTCCAAAAAGCCCCTGAGCCCACTGATAGCACCAATCTGTACTTGTGACCTGTTTGCTCCGAACTCTGGAAGCCCAACCTAACCTTGTCATAGGTGACACTAAAAAAGGGAATATTACAGACCTTCCGCCCCAAGATTGCTTGCCCTCAAGCAGTCCAAATATGTGGGCCACTTTGTTGGCTTGATGCAACTGAGACCCAATGCCCGGATCCCATACAAACCTCCTGGTGCTACTATGTGCCTGTGTCAAGCCACCCGGAATAGACCCCTCAATGCTGAGATCCCAAACTGATCTCTCACTGTACCTGTCATCAAACAATCCTCCCGGATCCCCACACCACGATGGCCAATCATCGCCCAAGTCCCACGGGTCGGACTGCACACTGCCTCTTGCTATAACTGATGCTCTAAGAGGTGAAGGCCACGTCTCCTGCTGCGCTATATCTATGACGGTGTAAGCTGCCCCACCAACTGTGTACCAACTCATCACCTCTCTCCAATCCAACCCCTGACTAAATCCAATGCTGATCCTGCTCTCCTGAAACCGGGATGGAATGCTGAAGAAATGTCGATCTGTGCCCCACTGCCAACTGGAATCTGTATCATTTGCCATGTCTAAGGGCCCCTACTCCCCTGTGCTCCCTATGAAGAAGATCGTACCATCAAGAGGGTACCAACTTATAATCTCCCGCCAATCTATCCTGGAAGAAGAATCCAATGAAGTGACAATTGCATACGGAACACGCCTGGAGTGTTGTCGCCAGCCCGTAATCAACTCACACTGCTCTGCCCTGTCTGCCAACAAAAGTTGCCTGTAGAAGAAAGCCCCTCTCTGTATAATCGGCCAAAGTGGGCAAGATATGCTGCAAGCCTCATCGATGTACTCCTGGAGAGTGCTACTCATTGAAAGTACTGCAGCTTTGCCGACTGCATGTACATCTATCTGTACCTCATCAACGTGTCGGCCCAAAGATGGATGCTCCACCATCTCCAATAGCTCCTCCCACTCCTGATCAGGAATGTCAGGCTCCTGCTGTTTACTAGCCACCTGCAGAGCCATCCCATCAACCTCCAACACCTCCAAAGGATATGGATCTGCAATTGCTGTCACCGTACTCGATGTTTGTGCATCTAACTGCTCCACCTCAATCGCTGACCCCAAGGTTAGCTGCATATCCATCATAGACTCAATGTGAGCGCCCATCTGTGTAATATCCCGGATGGGATATTTTAACTAGAAATGCAGAAAAATACTGAATACCACAATTTGCCGTAAAATAAACATTCACTCAACAGAAGATTGCCATGTATAAATTAAACACATAAATACTGCAATCGAATACCATATAGAACAAAAGAGAAATCTCAGCTTTTATTATAGATAATAAAAAGGGGTTTACATATAGGTCTGACCCAGAAAGAGCTGAGATAGAAAACTGGCCATCAAGATAAGTTGCTGAACGACGCTGGCCACAAACTGAATTGCTGCACTCTCCCTCCGGCAACAGCTGATACTGAACCCACTGAAAATGATGAAGCCCAAGTTGAAGATCTGAATGATCCTCACACCAAACTCTGAAGCTCTGTGAAACTCCTAAGTCAAGTATCCTCAAAGAGAGTTGGGTTTCCGTCCAACACTCACAACTCACCCGAGGGTTTCTGTCTTGGGGCTACGGCTGAAGTAGAGAATCCACGTTCTCCAACCTCTCATACACAAGAAAATGATCTACTCCAAAGATATCTCCCAATGGCCTCCTCCCTTTCTTTTATAGATCCCTTGGAGCCTTCTAGAACATTATTTTATTATTATTTTATTCGTGGAGCACTTTTCCCTTTTATTAAAATATTATGAAATATTCCTTTTTTAATGCAGAAAAGGGTAAATCGGCTACCACGCCTCCTCTGGTCCCTGAAATCTGTGTCTAACTGTCCCATCGTGTAGGTCTCCTCGTCCCGGTTCCAATGAGCTATTACACTGAGGTGTTCCATCGTGTATTCTTCTCGGAATGCCACCTTGAGCATAATCAGCTGAGTTAAGCCCATAAATAACTCAAAATTCCGAAAGTTATCGGAATGCATCGGAACGAAAGCCAAATTGCTCGGATGGTGGAGTATATCAAGCGAATGCCTCCGAACACCATGAAAACTCCTCAAAACTCCTCCGAAAAGATCCTGAGCCCACTGATAGCACCAATTTGTACATGTGACCTGTCTGCTCCTAACTCTGGAAGTCCCTCCCAGCCCTATCATGGGTGATACCAAAAATGGGAATATTACAGACCTCTCGCCCCAAGATTGCTTGCCCTCAAGCAATCGAAATATGTGGGCCACTCTGTTGGCCCGCTGCATCTCAGACCCAATGCCAGGATCCCATACCAACCTCTGGGTGCTGCTATGCACCTGTGTCAAACCTCTCGGAATAGATCCCTCAATGCCGGGATCCCAAACTGATCTCTCTCTGTCCTAGTCAACAAACAATCCTCCCGGATCCCAATGCCACTATGGCCAATCATCGCCCAAGTCCCACGGCTCAGGCTGCGCACTGTCTCTGGCTATAGCTGATGCTCTCAGAGGTGAAGCCCACCAGCAAGCATCAATGCTCCCGGGCTCCTGCTGTGCTGTACCTGTAACTGCATATGCTGCCCCACCAACTGCATACCAACTCATCACCTCTCTCCAATCCAAGTCCTGACTCAATCCCATGCTAATCCTGTTCTCCTAGAATCAGGAAGGAGTCCTGAAGTAACGACAACCGGTGCCCTCCTGCCAACTGGAATCTGTAGCATCTACTATGTCTAAGGGCCCCTGCTCCGCTGTGCTCGCCACGAAAAATACCATACCATCAAGAGGGTACCAAATCATGATCTCCCGCCAGTCCATCCTGGAAGAAGAATACAATGTAGCAACAACCACACATGGAACATGCCCAGGGTGTTGCCGCCAGCCCGTAATCAACTCCCACTGCTCTGCCCTGTCTACCAATGGAAGTTGCCTGTAGAAGGAAGCCCCTCTCTCTATAGTGGGCCAAAGTGGGCAAGACATGCTGCAAGCCCCATCGATGTACTCCTGGAGAGTACTACTCATCGAAAGTACTGCAGCTCGGCCGACTGTATGTACATCTATCTGTACCTCATCAATGTGTTGGCCCAAAGATGGATGCTTCACCATCTCCAACAACTCATCCCTCTCACCGGGAATGTAAAACTCCTGCTGTCCCCTAGCTCCCTGCAGAACTATCCCATCGACCTCCAACGTCTCTAGAGGATATGGATCTGCAATTTGTGTCTGTGCATCTGACTGCTCCTCTTCAAAGGCTAACCCCAATGTTAGGTGCATATCTATCATAGGCTCAATGTGGGTGCCCATCTGGATCTCACCCAAGGAAATGTCATGCCTGATGTCCATAGTATCCTCCTCTGCTGACTCAGGCTCCATCATATGCTGCTCTGGCTGAATCGTCACAAGTGACTCATCACCTAGAGTATCACCTATATAGTCCCCTGATTGCTCACCCTGCACACTAGAACACAACTCTGGTCTACTGTCATCATCATCTCTGCATGGCTGCTCTCGCTCCCCAGAAGCATCCTCATATGATCCCATGGACTCATCTGAAGAAGAGTCCTCATCCTGGCATACAGAAGGAACGTCTACCTGCTCTACCTCTGCCACCTCAACTACATCTCTCAAACATGAGTGATCAGGCCCCCAAGGTTCTTTGCAAATGAAGCAAAGTCCCTTCCTCCTCAACTCATTTCTGTTGCCTGACCCACCAAACTAGAGCCGCTCCTCCCTGGTCAACTGTCTCCTGAGAAACTCAATGTTCTGGTCAACTAGCCCTTGGGCTAGTTCATAAGCAGCGGGTGAGACCAACTACTCTCTCCTCCAAATGCTCAACAACCAGGTCTGCAACTCTCGGCCAATGGTCTCATGGTCTCTCATACATGATGACAAGA
Organism: Pinus albicaulis; assembly: GCA_034641835.2. Classification (NCBI taxonomy): domain Eukaryota; kingdom Viridiplantae; phylum Streptophyta; class Pinopsida; order Pinales; family Pinaceae; genus Pinus; species Pinus albicaulis. The sequence continues at coordinate 795,415,438 of CM076572.1, read as the reverse complement.
TGGACTGCATGTGTGCTATGACAGTATCAGGATGATGTCTCTTAATGCTGAAGAAGCATTGGAACATTTGCAAAATCAGGTCATCACCCTCAAGGTCAAACATGATGACATAAGTCTTGATTGTGGCCATACTCCATAGAATCTCAAGCTTCTTCCCGAAGGTAGAGCCTGTGCTGTTGTCCAAATCCTGAAAAGTCCCTATAATCAACTTCATAATCCTTCTCATAACATCATCATTATATGGCTCTATAGGTGCGGTTAATTTCATGATGTTACTGAGGCAAGCTGCAACTGGAAGTGTGACCCCTTCACAAGGCTCTTCCAAGAATTTGGGCTGTACAAGAGCAAGCATAGTAGGCTTTAGAGCCCAAATCAGTTTCTTCCCTTCTGCTTGGTCTATTGTGGACATGAGTTCATTAAACTCCTCTAGTTTGGCCAAGACTCTCCATGACATCTTCATGTGTTTCAGATCTGTCCCAAGTGCAGAAATTTTGTGACCAATCTCCAATGTTCCCTGCAAATCTTTTGGCTGTCCTTTTTGAAGGATGGCAAAAATCTCTTTTGAAAAGGGTCTGCTATTCTGCTTAGTTTCTGGGTGTGTGTCATGGTTTAAGAGATTAATTTTTGTGTTCAATCTCCTCAATTTATTTAGGAGTTCTTCCATCATAGATTGTTTGCACGGAAACATTATTTTCTGAATTTGCTATATTCCCCAGTGAAGTATTTCAGCAAACAGATAGCTTGCACAATGTTGTACGTGCAATTCTGAGTTGTTTCAACTCAGTATTGCATTCCTGGGCTGTTGTAACTCAACATTACATATGCAATAGAAAATGATGGTATATGAAAATAAATGACAAGTATAGACAGCTCAAGACTCTGCATCATACATGAAATTCTAATGACAATGTATACAGGTAACACTAAGGACTTTTTGTGACATAAGCTTTGCTATGCATATATGAGTGTTAGTCGTTATGCCAACAACTGACAACCTCACACTCAAAATATTTCACAGCTTTAGCCAGTAACAGGAAATCAATATGAACTCACTGTTGCAACAATACAAAATATATGCACTCATATACTCTCAATGAGACCACCACAAGATTTGCTCTAAATTCACACCAAAAATAAAATGCTACTTATGAATGATAGATACTGCTACTCAGGTACGGTATTTGTTTGGAGAAATGAATTTTAGATTGGTTGCCTTACTCTCAGTATTAGCAGCCTTCTCATTGTTGCAATTTTGCCCTTGAAAAGCCTAGAATGGTATCACTCGAACCCATGGGAAGAGTAGTCTAGCAACTAAAATGAGGGAATCTGATCAAAAGATACTGAAATACTCCAGGCATACAGCAGCTACAGTAGCACACATATTCCACAATCTCTCTGCCATCGATCCACCAACAACATTTGGATTTGTGCATGGGTTACCACATACGTACAACAGTGTTCTTTGTGTGCATACACACTCCACAAGTGCAGTCAACTAAACTCCCATTCCTAGCTTGACACTATGCACACAAGTCTTGCTCAAGAAATCTACAGCCTAAAACTCTGAGCATCTGAAACAGGCTCCTTATTCACAGAATACGTCTTGCCCTTGGATCTATAAATTACATGGAAGGATCACCACTCTAAGTCTGGTGCAAATAGAACATGATTTCTTGTAGAACGGGACCACCCCCTATCTCCGAGTTATGGAAAGAATAATGTCGCCCCAAAGAAACATCAATTCTGGAACAAATTACCAATCGCACCCACACTCCACTTTTCATCCGAAACAAAAATTAATTTGGCTGACCTCCTTGGAAAATTTGGTTGCACTTTATCAGGTGGGAATTCAACTCCAGGAAGAATAATGAAACGACCCCTGCAATCACCGCTCAGTTAAATACTACAGCCATGACTCCATTCTCTGATCTTCACGCTTTCATCCTTGCATTATCGATTTGGAAATTACTGTGGCCCAATGAATTTGCTCTCGATTTTCATGATTCACTGGTACGCAAATGTATTATTCACACACCCCATCACAGTGATCTGCTACGGAAGTCATCGATCCAAGCATATCACCATTCTGACGTTAGTGACAACAACAAGTCAACGATCTTTAATTATGCTGACGATTATTCGGCCTTCGACACAATTGCATACCCTTCTGCTCGACGTTCAATTAGAAATTGACGTCAATCTTAATTCGATCCCCTTTGATTTGCAGCCACTGCAACTTGGCCCTGTCATGAATCGATCAACGTTTGATGTCTGCTCTATTCGGCCTGCATTCTACTGGTAATGAAACTCTTTGATCTCTCTGTCTCAGTGCTCCGAGAAATTCGACGACTTGGCCCAAGCAAATGATATCACTGTTGCGATTCGCTGATCCCCCGATTGACTCAACCAATGGGCCGATCTTCCAAGGATTCAGGCGGCCGATTTAAAAATTCCATGCAAACAATTGAATGGACAACCAATGAAATGCGGTGATTCGTGAGTCTGTGACCCACTATGCAATTGGATTTTGGTCCCCAATCAACAATTTGTTGGCCCCCCTATTCTTAATTTTCATGCCATCCTTCATACCAACGCACAGATCAACTCTTGTCTTCAGCAACATGCATTTCAACACTATTATGGTTTCGTCCAATTCGCTCTCGGCCCTAGAGATTAATATTCAGATGCAACTTGAATTCAATGGCTCCCACGTAGTCCTGGCTTTCACGTTGCTTGTGCGTCCTCCTCAGTGTCGATTTGTAGACTCACTTTAATAAAATTTGGACGTCCCTTTTAATAAGCTTGACCCTTCTGCTCGTAATTACGTGAAATCTCACGTAGCCCCAACTTTCAACAGATCGACCCCAATTAAGTTGCTAATTTTGGCTAAAATATCCATAAAATTTACTAGCCTGTCAACAACCCACTTCCGCTTTCTTGTTTAGGGCCGCTTAGAGAATCTGTATGGCGACTCTTGCTATTTTAATAGAATCTCCTTTGTAAGTTTTGTAAATTTGATAAAATTCACAACAATAATGAGCTCGATAAACCCTCGATCTTCTTCTGCAGTCAAACCCTCGGAAAAGGATAGCTGCAACTGAAAAGTGAAAACCCCGCAGGCTGAGCCAAGTCCGATGCTCTGATACCACTGTAATATCCCGGATGGAATATTTTAACTAGAAATGCAGAAAAATACTGAATACCACAATTTGCCGTAAAATAAACATTCACTCAACAGAAGATTGCCATGTATAAATTAAACACATAAATACTGCAACCGAATACCATATAGAACAGAAGAGAAATCTCAGCTTTTATTATAGATAATGAAAAGGGGTTTACATATAGGTCTGACCCAGAAAGAGCTGAGATAGAAAACTGGCCACCAAGATAAGCTGCTGAACGGCGCTAGCCACAAACTGAACTGCTGCACTCTCCCTCCGGCAACAGCTGATACTGAACCCACTAAAAATGATGAAGCCCAAGTTGAAGATCTGAATGATCCTCACACCAAACTCTGAAGCTCTGTGAAATTCCTAAGTCAAGTCTCCTTAAAGAGAGTTGGGTTTCCGTCCAACACTCACAACTCACCCGAGGGTTTCCGTCCTGGGGCTACGACTGAAGTAGAGAATCCACGTTCTCAAACCTCTCATACACAAGAAAAATAGATATCTCCCAATGGCCTCCTCCCCTTTCTTTTATAGATCCCTTGGAAGTACTATGAATATTGATAGCGACATTTATTAGTGGGCACTCCTTGTACAAATATTATGAAGTATTCCTTTTTTAATGCAGAAAAGGGTAAATCGGCTACCATGCCTCCTCCGGTCACTGAAATCTGTGTCTAACTGTCCCATTGTGTAGGTCTCCTCGTCTCGGTTCCAATGAGCTATTACATTAAGGTGTTCCATCGTGTATTCTTCCCGGAATGCCACCTTGAGCATAATCAGCTGAGTTAAGCCCATAAATAACTCAAAATTCCGAAAGTTATCGGAATGCATCGGAATGAAAGCCAAACTGCTCGAATGGTGGAGTATATCAAGCGAATGCCTCCGAACACTATGAAAACTCCTCAAAACTCCTTCGAAAAGCTCCTGAGCCCACTGATAGCACCAATCTGTACATGTGACCTGTCTGCTCCTAACTCTGGAAGTCCCTCCTAGCCCTGTCATGGGTGATACCAAAAATGGGAATATTACAATTTGGCTCTCCCCGAAAGGAATATCGTGCCTGATGTGCATAGTATCCTCCTCTGTTGACTCAGGCTCCATCATATGCTGCTCTGGCTGAATCGTCACAAGTGACTCATCACCCAGAGTATCTCCCGTAGAGTCCCCTGATTGCTCACCCTGCACACTGGAACACAACTCTGGTCTACTGTCATCATCTCTGCATGACTACTCTCACTCCCCAGAAGCGTCCTCAACTGATCCCATGGACTCATCTGAAGAAGAGTCCTCACCCTAGCATACAGAAGGAATGCCCTCCTGTTCTTCCACATCATCTGCATCACTCAAGCATGAGTGATCAGGCCCTTAAGGTTCTTTGCAAATGAAGCAAAGTCCCTTCCTCCTGAGCTCATTTTTGCTCCCAGCTACACCAAAATGGAGCAGCTCCTCCCTAGTCAACTATCTCTTGAATAGCCCAATATTCTGCTCAACTAACCCTTGGGCTAGCTCATGAGCAGCAGGTGAGACCAACTACTCTCTCCTCCAAATACTCAATAACCTGGTTTGCAACTCTCGGCCAATGGTCTCATAGACTCTCATACATGATGACAGAATGGACTGCATATGTGCTATGAAGGTGTCAGAATGATGTCCCCTAACGCTGAAGAAGCATTGGAACATCTGCAGCATCAAATCATCACACTCAAGGTCAAACATGATGACATACGTCTCGAATGTGGCCATACTCCATAAAATCTCAAGCTTCTTCGCAAAGGTAGAGCCTGCAATGTTGTCCAAATCCTGAAAAGTCTCTACTATCAATGTCATAACCCTCCTCATAACTTCATCATTATATGGAGCTATAGGTGTGGTCAACTTCATGATGTTGTTGATGCATGATGCAACTGGAAGGCTAACCCCCTCACACGGTTCTTCCAAGAATTTGGGTTTTATAAGAGCAAGCATAGTAGGTTTTAGAGCCCAAATCAATTTCTTCCCTCCTTCTTGGCTTATTTTGGGCAGAAGTTCATTAAGCTCATCGAGTTTGGACAAAACTCTCCATGAAATCTTCATGTGTTTCAAATCTTCCCTAAGTGCAAAAATTTTGTGACCAATCCCCAATTCTCCCTGCAAATCCTTAGGCTGTCCTTTTTTAAAGATGGCATAAATCCTCCTTGAAAAAGGTCTGATGCTCAATTTTTCTTTTTGGTCATCTGATGTATGGTGGTTCAAGGAACCAATTTTTATTCTTCTCAAATTGTTTTGGAACCCCTCCATGGTTCAACCAATGATGACAAGAATATTTGTGACAAAAGTCTCATTGATATAAAATGACTGCAAATAGAGATATGTAATGTTGCCCCCGCTCTGCTTATAATCTATTGTAGATGTTTTGTGGGTAGTTTAAATTTATCAACAATGATTTACAACTTCCACAAACAATTTCACAATGAGGAATAATACAAATCTGAGCATAGAAACAACCCATAAATTCACAACATGGATTTCATCAATCTTCAGATAGCAGAAATAAATATTGTAAATAGATGTGCAGTAGAACTTGGACTGATATGTCGATTGAGTTGATGCAAGACAGTCTTTCCACATCCCGTGCAGTGCTCAGATTTGCGTTCAGCCACACGGGAAACCAAGAAACTCAAGTCTGTTTTTGCTCTTTGCGACACTCAATATGCTTGGAGGAAGCTACCAGAATATAGAAGAATGCTTGCCTTATGTTAATTCTCAGCGACCCAGCTCAGTAACGGTCTCTGTTTTGATGTTTATACGCCCCTTCAAGCCTCAAAACAACTCCTAGCAAGCCACAATGATCAACCTGTTATGGTGCACTTGATTCCTTTGTTTTAACATCTCTATGCAAACTAGCTCCCAAGTGCATTCTGTCAAAGCTATGTGCTTCAAACTGGAGTGGAGGTGTAATCTGGACGGTCCCCTCCTACAACCACTCCTTTGCTACGTAGGGGCAACTACACACACCACCACAATGCTCAGTAATGCATTCAGCATGAAATAGCTGCCCAGTGAACCATGACCCATACGCAGGTCACTTCGCTACACGATCTGATTTATCGCTCCAACTAATCCCTCGGTCTATTTCAGGCCGTCATCTTCCCCATGTGCGTATTATAACTCCTCTGTACTTGCTAAAGAAACATGGATAACGATAGGAATTCCCACCAGTGGCATGCCGATGATCCAACTTTCCCATAATGATGGTGACTTACGAGGCTTTCCTCTGACTACTTTACCGTGGCTTCTCCCAGCTTACATGACTGTCACGTTGACTACTATTGGATAACTCAGGCCGAACATCGACTGTCTGTGAGACATACGACCATGCACAATTATATCGATATCGATGGATTGTGGCCTCTGTACAGTTTACCAATTTCAACGAACGGTGCCACAAGCTCGGCCTGGTACTTAAAAATACTCCCACTCGAATCTATGCTTTAGATATGGTCCTAAACTGTCGCTAGGAAGGAAACACATCATTCAAGACCAACCTCGATTTGATTGGAGGCCCAGATGGATGGCAATCAGAATTCTAACTCAGTCGATTTGGCCCCTATACGATTCTCAATTTGTCTGCATAGTCCACGGTCCTTAGAACTCAGTTTGGCCACTATTGCTCGGCTACTCGAGCTTCCCCATTGCACCACATAGTAAATCATACATTGCACAACCTGGGTATTTTATAACTCGGCCCCAACACAAAATTTGACGTTCGTTTTATCTGATTGGCTCAACCAAAGAACGAAATCCACACACATCAATTGATGATTACCCTAGCACGTTCTTCGAAATCGCCCCAAGAATCTCACGTCCAACTTTTGGCCTTTGTTTTGGTATGTACAGGATGCAATTTACCATTCGACCCTTCAAATGCGCAGTACATCCAAACCCAATCGGACGCGACTTTTGGAACCAATCAACACACGTGCAGAACATGATCTGGACAGACCAGATCTACTTGTTCATAAGATAAAATTTGCATCAGACTGCATTCTGGTGATTTGGCCCTTGTTCGATCTAACTCAACAATTCGTTGGCCGCTTGGCCCCCTGCCAATGATCTTCTTCTTCTTTTTTTTAATTTTTATATTTGTGCTATGCCACTAATAAACACGCTCAACAAAGACCGGCCTCCCTCAAATAATACTCGACTTTTTACAGTAATTTGGAATCCCTGCAAAATAATGTCTCGCCAACAAATAGGTTTCTCTTTGGCACTTTTGAGAACAACCCAAAACCTTCGTTTCGCAATAAACTCTCAGGCTGGCAAGATCACCAGCTCTGATACCACAAAGGCCCAACCACTACACCAAACGCCCGCACTGTTAGTGAGGGCAGCAACCCAACGCGTTAAAGGTGGGCTAAACAGCCCACCAGAGCATCTGAGTGCGGCAGCTAAACAACCCCTCATTACGTAGACCCCGAACACATGGCAGGGCCTACTCTAAACAGGGATATTACAAGAACATTAATGTCCCTTCCTAAATTATTTTGGAACAAAATTAATTTCCACAATTTTGGAGGCTATGGGACCAACTCAGTTTTGGTAAAGGATTTAGGAGTTAAAAGGAAGTCGTATTATTTTGATGGTGGAATGTGGGGGCCACCCACTCAATGAAAAACACACTTCACTTAGTCTATTCTTCGAAATGCTTAGGAGGGAATTCAATTTTCTTGGTGGAGGGGCCTGTTGACCACTGTAGTGGCCCAGGATGATAATGAGAAGACTCCATGCCCAAGGATGAACCAGAAGACATCTGTACCATCAGATATCATCAAATATCATCAGTGCAACAGAGTTTTTGAACTCTACTTCTATTTCTCATCATCTTTCTCTTGTAACCAGATTCCATGCCCTACGGGGAATTGTAATAAGTGATGCTAGTAATGATGAATTTGAGTCAGTATTGAGTCTATAACAGGCCTAGGATGTTGGGACTTGATCAACAAGCGAGTACACCTTGGAGTTTTTTTTTTTACTTGGTTAATTATTCCTTTTTTTTAGCGGTGAATAATTTTCTAGGTTTTTTCACTCATTGCATTACCCCAAAGTCGGGGTGATGGTTTGAAGGTTGAGCCCCTAACGCATCTTAGTGTCTAGAGTCAATGTGTATCACCCTACTAGATCACAGAAAAAATTTCGTGGAATTTGGTTAGGTCTAGGTAGTGATTTTTTAATCTTTTAGATTTCTCGCAGGTAAAAAATTGCAATAAAAATTGTAATTGGATTGTAATAAGTATTGTCTAGAGAAGTTGTATGGGGTATGAGTAATCAAAATTACACCTCTCACCCTCAACTTTCTACTACGACACACTTTGAGGGGTTAATAATGAGTTTTGGACCCTCAGAGCCCACATTTCCTAAGTTTAGTAGAAGTTGTGGCATTTAATTAGGCTAGAATTAAATAAAATAGAGAGAAATAAATTATTCCATGTGACAAAATGACATGGAAATGACTTGGAAATTATTCTAAGTCAAAGAGTTGAGTCAACGGACATGTGGAGGATGACTGAGCACTCTGCATCATTAATTCATGATTTATTTAATTAAAATCGAATTTTCTAGAGATAAAGCGATAGTTACAAGGAATATCGAATTTATTAAAGGCAGTTGAGCATAAAAGGAATATTCTACAGAGTCAGTTGACTGAAGACCAAGTGGGGACCTCTTCTCATGAGCTATCTGGAGTGCAACAACACTCAACACTTCACTCAAAGGATTTACACTATTCCTTGAGCTTAGACTGCGTAGTTACTCAAAGGAAACACGCAGTTCTCAGGGACCTACGCAGAAGATCACTGGGATCATCTATAGGTACGGTTTCAGTTGGTTCGAGTTTGCAGTGGTGGACTTGGTGTGCACAGGACTTTGTTTGGCTTATGGATGAGTTCATTGGATCATATCGGAATTCGATTTCCCTTAGTGTGCATAAAGAAATTCGATCTTGATCTAGGTGTCTCAGTCTTTTCCATATGGAACTTGGCTTATGTTTACTTGGGATTTGCTCTAAGTTCACTTCTCACATGCATTTGTCCTTGGGAATTTCTCCTGGATCTTTATATAACAAAGCCGTGGGCTATTGTATTGTATCATGTTATGAGCTATTGGGCTTGCGGAAACCTTGCCATTTTTGCATATCAATAAAATCAAGACTTTGGGGCTATTTAGCAGATGTTCTCTTGGCATTATGAGGTGATTTCTTTCCATACTATTGCTATTGTGTTTGAATTCGTGTACATGTTTGATCAATATTAGTTTATATTTTCCATCTAGCTTTGATTGATACATTCAAGCTAACTTGCATGCATCATTGATTTAGAGTAGTATTCTGGAAATAAGCTTGCCAAGTCATTTTCGGAGGAATGTTTGGTTTATCTTATTTATTATGATGCTCTAATCTTGTTGCAAATTGATATTTGTTCAAGTGTGTAGGGAAGATCTATTTGTATTATGTGCAGGAAATCCATCTAGGCGTGGGATAATTCTCACATAGACCAACTTACTCCTAGATTAAAAGCAATCCAAGACTCAGCTATTTTCAACCCCAAGTCTTTCATCAAAGGAAGACCAAGAGGGAGTTTTCTCGTTTTCTAGCTACTTGATCATCTACTTGAAATTTTAAAAATCTAAAAATTTCTCTTTGTAGAGTGTTTTAAAGTCACATTTGCTACTTCAAGAGCGTTTTCTAGACTAGGCAATAATGGGTGTTCGCTCCCATTTCTTGAGCTAGTGTCTTTGTATATTAATTTGTACTTTAGATCTTGTTTATTTCGATCTAACGTTTGATTTTCTTTCGCAGCCCATAAGCTTGAAGCGTGAACAACAAGGAGCTTGAGGAAAATATGGTGAAAACTATTGATCCTCCTTGCATGCAAAGCCTTCCATTACCTCAAAATCGAAAGAATTAACAACTAACGCACTTTACATCCATCTTACTAAATTTTGGGTTTAATTAAACTTACATGCAGGAGCACCAAAGGCTACAAACTTGAACAAATCTCTTTTCATGTGTGTGAGCAATGCACATGGTTGGCAAATTTCAATTAAGTTAATGTTTATGCTTCACTATTTAGTCCATGCATGTTATACATTTTGAGGAACCATTGAAGCATTTTTTAATGAGAACTTATTTCAGTCCACTTGCCATTTAATGCTACAATACACATAAGTTTATTTGTCTCTCAAAGTTTGGCTCATTATTGCAAGTAAGCGCTATCTCATCTCTTGTGGAACATTGCATGTATCATTTAATTGAGATTAATCAACATCTATTTCATACAAACACTCATTAAAACTTTACCTCCAACATAAGTTGGTTATATTGACCTCTAGGGACTGTCTACTCCCCTATTGACTACTCACTATGAGATCCACATGATTTGGGCGAGGGTGAGGTTTGGGGATTGAAGGGTTGAGTTGAAATATTTGTTGTAGAGATAGTTAACTAAAATTAACCAAGAGCGCTCTTCATCACATTTCTTTTCATTTGTCTTTTGATGGTTGTTGATCTAATGCAAGTATTGTGATGCTTACTTTCCATATTTGCAAAGTTTAATTTCATATTTAGCATCTAATTTTTAGTTGTTTCTAACTATGACAAGATATGCTTTAATGTTGTGATTTGGTTATCCCATAAACAATTTTATTTTGCAAATATCTTGTGCTAACATTTTTTGTTTTCATTTCAGGATTATTGTGTCCTCATCTCGTTGAGCATTATTTTTACTTTTGAGCGCGTTATTTGTAAAGACATTGGTTGAATGGTTTGTCATTATTATTTCAAAGTTGCTCATAAATGCTCATGAATCTTTAAAAGTAATTTAGTTTCACTCTAACATCTCTCCTAGAAAACTCACATCTTTAACTTAGCTTTTCTTTAGGGACCGCCCCCCATAGCTAACCTAGTAGATAGCTTAAATAGAGATAGTCGAGAATAGGTGACAACCCCTTCTCTGAATTCCTTGCCACCAACCACACCTTGTGGGGATAAAGGCTTTTCTCAATGACTAGTAGGTAGGTCTAGGCGGCAAGGCGACAACAGGGCCCATGTGGGAAGAGAGGTGTATGAAACTATAAAAGGAGGGAGCTCAAATTCATTTTCATCTTTTGGCATATCGAATTCAACTTAGTTGCCCGAGCTACTTAGCCGGGTCACTTGTTGTTTAACATGAGTTTTCCAAGCGGAGAACTCACCCTTTCTTTGGGGAACTTTGAGTGCCACCCTAGAGAGGTTCTTTCACATCCATTCGGAGGAGACTTGCAGTGAAACATCCAACACTTACACTCAGAATTTGCTCAGGCAGTGCGTATTCCAGGAGGATGTAGGAGAGACTTGAGGGGAGACATTTCAGTGCTTTTCCCAGGAGCAATTTCCAGAGGAAATTAGGAGAAGGATGCTGAGGAATTTTGCAGGCTTTTTGGGGAGTTTGGGAGCCAGAGGACACAACTACATTCTGGAGTGAGTTTGCAGCTCTTGGGCCTGCGCAGAAGGGTGTCACTTGACACACGTGGGAGTGAGGAGCTTGCTCATTGAGGCTGGATCTTGCCGGGAGAAATAAGGGTAATATTTGTGGAGTTGATTGCAACCTTTTTTGAGTGTTTTTGGGGAGGTTTGTTGGTGCACAGACATGCAACATATCTCAGTAGCTAGTGGAGGATGTAGGGCCTTTGGGGGTCGATTTTCAAAAGTCAGAATTAGGCCAAACCCTTTCAGGGTTTTCGTGGGTTTTTCTTGAGGAATTTGGAGTTAATTTTGCAGCATTTTCTGAGTACCGGAGCTGGGGTTTTCAACTATATCTTTGCAACAGACAATGCATAATTGCTAGGGCAACGTAGAGCAATACTCTTGGGCAGTTGATCGCAGCATTCGGGCTTCATATTTCTTCACTTGGGCTTTGCTCCGGTTGCCTTTGAGGCTAACATAGGTGCATTTTTCCCATATATTTGTACTCTTGCTCCAATTTATAATAAAATGGGTCAGTTGCTTCTATATTTCTGGTTTTTCATGGGTGTGTTCTAAAGTTTGAAATTTTCTGTGGTGTAAATTTGTTGTTTGCTTTTCATATCACTGTCTTTCCTAATTAGAAACATTACACCTTCTTAACACAGCAGTAGAGGCTGCACTATCCAGTGCAGAGAGAGAGAGAGAGAGAGAGAGAGAGAGAGAGAGAGAGAGAGAGATTGAATTTCATGATGCAACGTATCCTACCCATAGTGGAACGTCGAGCTATTTGAGGACTTCACTTGATGCTTGACACCCCGAGGGACCCCTAGATGCTGAAACACTAAGCCCATGATGCTTATTGTTGGGGATGTTGATGATGTGCCCAGTGGACCAAGGGTGCCCCTAGGCTGGCCTTGACACTGTTTGATGGGTATCACTTGATCTAGAGCCTAGATGATGATGATCATCCTTGAGATGAGAAGGGAGGGCTTGTGCATCACCTTAGAGCCCCAACACTTGAGATATTTGTTGCCACGACACCCCTTTTCCTCTTTTGAGGGTGACATAGGGCACCTTGGACATGAAATGTTGCATGGAGAGACTTTTGATGGTTTGCACATGATTCATGAGGCATTTATTGGAGTATGGAGCACTCATTAGCCCTTGTCTCACATTTTGAAGGCTTTTTGAACTCACTTGGAGGGTGACATAATACTTTTAGAGCAATTATTCTCATGAGTGTGGGCTTCTATGGCATATTTTGTAATATCCCAAATGAGAAAATAACAGTAATAACAGGCTAAAAGATATTAAGGAGGCATCAAAACGAAAACTGATATCAAAACACCAATGGAGCCATAAAATACTGCTAAGCCATTTTATTAATTTGCTAGAAATGAGTACAATGGAGGTGTTGGAATGAAGGCACCTGGGCTTGCTCAAGGCAAGCTAGATGTGCCCTCTGAATCAATGCTGAAATCCCCCACTGATGGTACGCTGTATGGCTATAGTTGTGCACTGCAATCCGCTAGAAATGTTGCTGCTGCTCCCGAAGAAATGCCGCTAGGGCTTGCAACACTGCTCAGAAAATTCCGGAACTTCAACCCCGAACTCTACTTAAGAAACCCACAAAAACCCACGAAGGAATTGGCCAAATGTTAATCCCAGAATTTCGGCCCAATTTCCCCTAGTTCCTCTAGCTGCCGGCTAAGTTAGGATCTCTGTTTGACACTTCAAATCTGCCCAGAAAATTCTGCCAAATTAATCTTGGATTTTCCTAAATGAACCTAGAAAAACCCAAAAAGGGTTCGCTCAAAGCTTGACCCCAAAAGTTGGCCCTCATGGGCTTGGCTCACCGCATTGCTGGGTAAATCGATCCTCCTGTAAATCCTGCTACTGGAAGGCTCAAAATGCCACAAAAATCCCTGTTAGGAAGCCCCAAGCATCCCCCACCAAATCTTAGTTGCAACTCCCTCTCCTCACCTCTCGAAACAACCAAATCCTCTCTGCACTTCATCGCCCCCTATGCAGTCTCCTCCTCCTTTGCTCAATTCGAAACTGGCTACGCTTCCTCCTGATACTGCTGATGGAAATTCTCCTCACAAGGTGTAGAACTCTTCTATTGAGCGAGCACTTGACGTCCCCCGAGGTAGAGGTTGAGATCTCCGCTTGAAGATCTCATGTGCTAAACAACACTGCAGACTTGGCTCTCCGGCTCAAGCGTGCTTTGTCAAAATGACAAGAAGAAAATAGCTGAATGAATGAATCTCGAATGTGCCTTCCCTTCTTCCTTTTATCCATTGAGGCCCAAGTATGCCTTGGGTCCCACGTTGACTTGTGCTGCCTCTTCTTGGCCAATCACGTGCTACCTTCCTCTAGCCAATCTCATGATGTCCTTTTCGTGCCTCTTCTATGCTGCCACCTAAGGCCAACTTGACCCCACCGCTAGAGCCTCAATTTTCCTTCAGGGACTTTAGGAAAAGACTTTATTTGGCCTAGTTATTAATTGTGGGTCCCCTACCCACTTTATTTCCACCCAGCATTAGGATTTGCCAAAATTAATCAAAATTAATATCCCAATTAACTGACTACTAATTTGGGGATATTACAGTCCTCCCCGCCAAAAATTGCTTGTCCTCAAGCAATCGCTGAACAAGCATCCTCTCTAGCTGACACTCCCCACTGTCACTGTGAAGTTGTGCCAGGGCCCGAGATGCGCCACTGAATCATCCCTGACCTCTGCATCCCCGGGATATGAAGGGTGTTGAGATTTTGTATAGTTGGTGTAGCATCGGGTGTGCTCTAACCCTGAAATTTTGTGGATGGGTTAGGACACACTTGAACTCCAAAACCCAGAAAGTGTTTTGTGAAAGGTCAACTGGTGTTCAAGTTATTCAAATAATTAATTATTTTAATGGATTTCCTAAGTCTAAGTTTAGGAAAATTAAATAATTAAAGTGAATTAATTAACACATGTGGTGAAATGTTGTAAAAGACATAGATCAAACAATATTTTTAATCTCAACCGTTGATGAGTGTTTTAATCTTGACCGTTGAAGGGTTCAACGGAAAAGTATAAGAGAAAGGCTTGAGGGTCAGTTGGAGACACACACACAGTTGTAGAGCTGAGAAATAGATCTGGAATTCTAGGGTGGGTTTGTTAAGAATTTCCGGAGGAATTTTCTGCAGCGAGGGGTAGTATTGGCTAAGGGGATGATCTGATTTCAGAGCCAAGAGACAGTAAGAGGCAGAGGAGCAGCAACAAGGACATCGCAGAGAAGTAGAGCAGTAGCTACACAGGACAACACTGAGGCTCCAGAGGGCTTCAGAAATTACGTAGAGGGTCTCCAGGGCCAGCGTAAGGCCTGCGTCACCCTCTTAGGGGTTACGCATTCCCTCTTTGGGCAATGCAGTGGCATTCTGAGGCTAGCAGGGTTGACGCTGGGGCTTCAGGGGCAGCGCTGGGGTTTTTAGGGACAAATCCGGGCTGAGTCTTGTAAATCCAGTTTGAGGGTGTGGATCAGTCAGATATTTGGCACTAGAACAACATGTTAGCTGCAAATTTGATTTCTTTTATTCTCTGTCGAGTTTTCTAGATTTGGAACCCAGATTTACTGTACTCAAATCTACTTAATAAAATAAACCCTCATATCTGTTGCACCGGTTTTCCCTCTTTGGGTTTTTTCGGGGACTTATGTCCAAAATTCCATGTGTCACTTTGTTGGATGAGCGTATTATTCAGTAAATGATCTGCATGTGTAGGCTGTAGTTGTGTTTATTTCGATATTTTCTGAATCGAATTTCTAAAAATCACTTGTAATATTTTAAATCAAGTAGGATAAATAAACCATGATACTGTAGTAGAATTTTCACATGGTATCAGAGCAATAGCAGATCAAGCTGAATCTCCAACAATCAGCTGAAGAAATATTTTTCTGTAGGTGATAGAGGAAGCAGTAGATCCGGAAAGGGCAACTTGACGGCAAAAGAACGCAGATCCAGAAAAGGACAGCGCTGAAGCTGCATAAGGCCATCAGACTTACGCAGACCCTTCCCAGAGCAGCGTAAATACTGCGTCACCCAGTCTGGGGTTACGCAATCCACTTCTGAGCAGTGCTGAGGCTACGCTGGGCCAGTCACTGAGACACAGTCCAGTCATTTCTTCAGCTGCAGAAAAGATTTGCCAAGATCTGAAAGCAGTGCTTTAGATCTTCAGCAGTGCTGGTGGGGTGGAGATTCTGCAGGTGCAAAATTGTGCCTAGCTAAGTCAACAAAGGCGGGAGGAAGATGGTTACTTAGCAGATCTAAGCCAAACAGATCTGAGATTCGATTAGGAGGATCAGAGAGTGCTGTCCGATTGTGTTTGGGTGAAAGATTTCCAGGAGGGAAATCAGTCTTCAGTAGAAGCAGTTACTGGAGGGTTTCTAGTCACCAAGAAACCCAGATCCAGAGGGAGAAGAAGTACTGTTTTTGTCAGATCCGAGCAAGATGGCTCAATATGGATTGAGGGATGAAGATAGATTGGACGGGAAGTCCAACTATGTTATCTGGACGACCAGAATCCCGTCAGTTCTGGGGGAGTATGGTCTCAAAGATCATGCAAAGAAGGTTCTTGTTGTACAAACTGATGCAGA
The DNA here is from genome assembly GCA_034641835.2 of Pinus albicaulis. Taxonomy (NCBI): domain Eukaryota; kingdom Viridiplantae; phylum Streptophyta; class Pinopsida; order Pinales; family Pinaceae; genus Pinus; species Pinus albicaulis. The sequence continues at coordinate 795,399,158 of CM076572.1, read as the reverse complement.
TCCTCCGAAGAAGTATGAAGAAAATCAAGCGCGGCTAAACGTTTGATCATGGACGGAGTCGAGGACCACGTTATTCCTCATATTGCTGGAAATACTACAGCAAATGACATGTGGGTAGCCTTGGACACGATGTACCAAGGAGGCTCCGTCTAAAGAAGAATGCTTCTGCAAAACCAGATGCGGTTCTTCCAAATGATGAAGGGTGAAGAGATAAATCCATTCCTCTTCAGGCTTCAAGCTATCCACGATCAGCTGGTTGGTATAGGTGCTACTCCAAATGAGGGGCTCTTAGTGAGGACTGCCCTGAACACAGTCTCAGAAGATTGGGAAATGTTTGTCCAAAGCATTCTGGGAAGGGCAACGTTACCATCATGGGATGACATGTGGGCTATCCTCCGCCAAGAGGAGATCAGGAGGGTCACCAAGAGGCAGAATATCAGTGGTGGAAGCAGAAAGGCCAAAGCCAAAGAGGAGGAGGATGATGCAATCCTTGCATCAAGGGAAAAGAAGCAACAAGGGAAGAAGAAGAAGGACCTTTCCAAGGTCTGGTGCTTTAACTGTGGCGATCTTGGACACTTCGCCAACAGTTGTCCTAAGAAGAAGGACAAAGGATCTTCTGATTCCAAGGCTGTAGCAACAAAGGAAGATGGCTCTGATGATGATGCAACCATGAGTGTTCATGTGCCTCGAGAGAAGAGGTGGGGTGACATGGATCTGTAGAGCATCTACAGACATTGGCAGGATCCTTGAGTCAACCCTACTCTTGGATCACATACGAGCTACGAGAGGCTTAAGACGGTAGCGAGATGAGTCGGGAGATGGCTGTAGAAGGTCACATTGAAGCAGAAGAGGGAGCTGAAGAGTTGAAGAGGGAGCCATATGATGCAGAGACAACAATAACGTGGAGGCAACAACGCAAAGGGGCTGATGGGACTTCAATAATGCATTGAGATTGTGCTCATGCAGTGGAGTGTTGCAGCATAACATTGCCTCTAGGAGGACAACGTGAATCAACATCCATGGAACTTCAGTGATGGAAGGAAACCTGACTTATCTGTCAAACAGTTGGGCATGAGTCTTTCAATTGCTTACTTCTCAGCAACAGAGTTGCAGTGCAGCAGTTAGCAGTGGCAGTGCTATGGGCAGCGTGATGCAACAATTTGAGAGGGAGCTGCAGTACATGTGGTAGTGTTAGTGGCAGTGGCATGGGCAACAATATAGAGAGCAACAGTTCTGTGGATGGAGGGCAACATGCCAAGCATTAGCAACACAAATTTCAACTTCAAGATCTTGTAGTGCATGGTGTGGATGCATTACTAGAGCACACTCTGTGCTAAGAGGGAGTGCTGAGATTTTGTATAGTTGGTGTAGCATTGGGTGTGCTCTAGCTCTGAAATTTTGTGGATGGGTAAGGACACACTTGAACTCCAATACCCAGAAAGTGTTTTGTGAAATTTCAGCTGGTGTTCAAGTTATTCAAATAATTAATTATTTTAATGGATTTCCTAAGTTTAAACTTAGGAAAATTAAATAATTAAAGTGAATTAATTAACACATGCTGAAATGTTCTAAAAGACACAGATCAAGCGATCTTTTAATCTCAGTTGTTGATGAGTGTTTTAATCTCGGGCGTTGAAGGGTTCAACGAAAAAGTATAAGAGAAAGGCTTGAGGGTCAGTTGGAGACACACACATAGTTGCAGAGCTGAGAAATAGATTTGGAATTCTAGGGCGGGTTTGCTAAGAATTTCCGGAGGAATTTTCTGCAACGAGGGGTAGTATTGGCTAAGGGGATGATCTGACCCCAGAGCCAAGAGTCAGTGAGAGGCAGAGGAGCAGCAACAAGGACAACACAGAGAAGTAGCTACGCAGGTGCTGCGCAGCCGCTACACAGGTGCTACGCAGCCGCTACACAGGTGCTACGCAAAACAGTGTTGAGGCGCCAGAGGGCTTCATAAATTACACATAGGGTTTGCAGGGCCAGCGTAAGTCCTGCGTCAGCCTCTCAGGGGTTACGCAGTCCCTCTCCGGGAAGCGCAGTGGCATTCTGAGGCTAGCAGGACTGATGCTGGGGCTTCAGGGGCAACGCTGGGGTTTCTAGGGCTAGATCCGGGCCGAGTCTTGTAAATCTTGTTCGAGGGTGTGGATCAGTCAGATATTTGGCACTAGAACAACAGGTTAGCTGCAGATTTGATTTCTTTTATTCTCTGTCGGGTTTTCCAGATTTGGAACCCAGATTTACTGTACTCAGAATCTACTTAATAAAGTAAACCCTCATATCTGCTGCACCGATTTTCTCGCTTTGGGTTTTTCCGGGGACTTATGTCCAAAAATCCATGTGTCACTTTGTTGGATGAGCGTATTATTCAGTAAATGATCTCATGTGTAGGTTGTAGTTGTGTTTATTTCGGTATTTTCTGAATCTAATTTTTGAAAGTAACTTGTAATATTTTAAATCAAGTAGGAGAAATAAACCATGATAATGTAGTAGAATTTTCACAAAGGGATCCCTCAATACCTGGATCCTCGGCCATCATGTCCAACATGAAGTTCCCCCTGCTCCACTCACCATCCTGCGAGGAACAAGTAGCAGAAGCCCTCTCAACATCATCAGTGATTAGGGAATCATGATAATGTGGCACTATGCCCAACTCCTCATGAAGTTACCCTGCCAAGTAGTCCATCCCACGCACTCCAAGAGTAAACCCTCGAAGATACCGCCTGATCCCTGCAAAGATAGTGTCTCGCTCACATGAGCCCCTCCTACTATCATTCCGCTGACCAACCTGCCGTACTAATGAAGTCCCCCACTCCATCAGTGACTCGCTATAGCCCAATGGAAGATCTACATGATCTCCCCATGTAGTATACAACTCTCCCCTAGAGGTTATTGAGCTGTGTCGAGTTGTAATGCTCGAGTCCCCTACTAATCTCGTAGAGGTGCCACCATGCTGTCGCCGCGCCACTTTGACTATGAGATACCCCCCATTGTGCGCAAACTGTATCCCTCTCTCCTAGGGCCTTGTGGCGAAAAATATGTGAAGGCAAAGCTCATCTTGCCCGGGCATCTCCATTATGCTTATATCTACCCCTCCACTGTCGATCATGACCCTGAACAACAACATGATAAGTTTGCCTCGCCATGCAATGGAGGTCTCAGTGCTCCCCCACGTGTCAAACACAAGGTGGACTGGATCACCATCTGCTCTGTCCCTGCTCATCACAAAGTGGAGTGATCCACCTGCCTAACGGACCCCTGGATCCCCCAACCATACTGGAAGCTCACAAATCCCACTCCTCACGGGATTCTGCTGCTACCTGCTAGAACCCATCTGGCTCTCATCTCCGACCCCTGTATGTATCCCTTGGGTGGATACCAAGTATCAAGAGTCTATCCCACGGATGCGTACCTACCTTGCTCCTGCCAGACCACGTCATGATATCCGCTATCCGAACTCTTGTTGATACACCTAGATACTGCTCGGAGTTTGGGTACCCTCCTGTAGGCGAAGTCTACCATCCACTGTCCCTCAAATGTGAGGCCGGGGTGAAAGATATGTTACCTTGGCAATCAACCATGCCATCCCTAAGCCCGGACCCATCAACTCGTGCACCTACCAAGTGTCTCAATTAGAGAGTCTTCTCCCGGCTCATGACACACGGTATCTCATCCAACTGTCTAGGGTGAGCCTCCCATGCCCTGCTGCCTGAATGGAGAGTGTCAAGGAGCACCAACCAAACACTCAACGAACATAAGCAACACTGGAGCATGATGGGTAGGTATGTCCCAAAAGGTGTGACCAAGAGTCTACCTGAATGCTCAAGAGTAATCCTCCAGATGACACTCTCTCTGCCTCGGATCTGCTGATAACACTCTCGTAGCCTTGTCTCCTCTAAATGTGGTGTCTCCAGATGCTCAACAAGATCCTCATCGATCCTAGGTGAGCTACATCCCATGGTACACCTATTGCTCCTGTCCATATGTCTCTTTGGAGGCAACGCTCCAAGGGCCCACTTCTCTACATCATGTGTCACTGCATACCACCAAGTATCACCGTGCTCCTCAACTCGCCACTGTATGCCGCAACCTCCCCCTGTACACCAGTGGATACCCCCAGCAACAGCTATACTGTCCTGTACCGTCATTTGTCCTTCCTGCGTCACTGCACCTATCATTCCTCGCATGTACTCAATGCGATGGGAAGCACTCCTACTCCACAACGTAGTCCGACATACTACAACACATCCCCATACATCTCCATGCCCATCTACAGACCACTGCCCAATGATGGATGCTCCTACACGTCCCAGGGTGTGATGGCCTAAGGATACATCCATATGCGTCGACCCATACTCGATCGATACAATCACCTCCACTGCCGCATCACCATACTCTCCAATGAATGGATCTCCCTTCCAAATCCTCCCTGAGGGACCGAAGAAGTGAATCTCCCTAGGTACAAGTAGCGATGCCAATTCTGCTCTGCTCCTCCATGCCCTCCGTGCCCCACACAAATTGGAAGAATCCCCATCTCCATACAAGGCATTGTTTGGTGTCCTGCTAATGCCCCCTCCTCTGTCAAACTCTTGCCAGAGTATGTTGATCATCCCGTGATCCTGTGTACAATCCTCGTACCAAGACAACTCAAGAAGTCTGTACCTAAACTGGTTAGACACTAGTGTTAGCTGAAACTCCCCTAGTGAATGTGCATGCTCAACTGCTAGGTCAACTGTACTCTCCAGGTCATAGTCAACCGACATACCTGGGAAGTGATAGGTAGTCCCACCCGGATCCCATTGCCAATTCGGGCTTTTGATAACCCTAGTTCCTGGAAGCTCCCGCTGAACTCCACCTCGGTGGATCACCATCTCCATAACCCACTCCCCCGGGTACCAACTCAGAATCTCTCGCCATCCAACCCCAAGAGAGGGATCGAATGCGTGAACTGCTACACCAAGAGCAACCCTGACATGCAGATGTTGCACCCTGTGCAACTCAGGTCGTCTCATCCCGCTATCCAAGTCAACGCATGAGATATGACTAGGTAACTCCTCCTCTCTCTCTCCAATGGCCAAAGGTGACCCAACTGTGCTGCTAGCCCCATCTATGTATGCCTGAAGGAGGTTGCTTCGACGCTCCAATGTGCCCTCTAGTTGTACCATAAGTTGCTCCGGTGACTCATCATCCTGAATATCTCCCATAGAGTCCCCTGATACCACATGCACACTGGAATATGAAACCGACCTACTATCATCAACTCTGCATAACTGCGCATGCTCCCTAGAATCATCCTCATATGACCCCATAGACTCATCCAAAGAAGAGTCCTCATCCTGACATACAGAAGGAAGGTCCTCCTGCTCTACCTCCGTATCTCTTAGTGCCTCATCAAAGGTGGATACATCTCCTGGCACCTCACCCATCTGCTACGAGCGGTTGTCACACAAAAACTCGGACACGACTCTGGTCATCACCTCAATGGATGGCTCTACTGGGGTAGGCTCTACTCTCTCCACTAAGATGTCAACCGACACGGTCAAGGAAGTCTCTTACAAGGGTGAGTCCTGCGTCATAATAGGTGTATCTACGAGCTCCCCACAATCGTGTGTGCCCTCATCCTCCAAGTGCGAGGTAGTCATTTTGATGGCTTCCCCCTCTGTTATTCGGTCAAGCCGGAAAGAGATATCCAACTTTTCCACTCGATCCCGAGCCGTGTAATCAATGGATCCATCATACGTTGGAAAAGGTGTCGTCCCAATGGTATGCTGCAACTCTGAACTTTGCGTGCTAGACTCGCCACTGTTCCTTCCTTCTTCATCCTGCTTTAGCTTGCAGTAATCTTTGAAGGACAAAGCTGCTTTGAAGTTTTCCCCCATGGACTGCCATTCTTGGAAATAATCTCCCATGGATATATGATCATGTCGTCTACCTTGCTCACTCGTAACTAGAGGTAAGAATGTAGGCATTGTGATCCTGGTTGGCCTACTAAAGGCTGGCAGGTGAGTGGCTGGTAAAGGGTGGTCACATTGTTGTCAGACCCCTGAAGTCTTCCTAATTAGGAACTCATGATGGATGCTCTTATCCCTATTCTGTGTCTTGAGTCCTTCCAACATTCCCTTCTGTTCTTTGGCTAAATCATTTAGGGCCTTTAAGATGCTACCAAATGTTGATTCCCCTTTGCTCCTTGACTCCCCCATATTTTCCACCTCTACTGCCTACACTCCTTGTTCATAGGAAAAGATACCCACGACTGAGCCAAGAACAAAGCTTTGATACCACAGTGATATCCCAAATGAGAAAATAACGGTAATAACAGGCTAAAAGATATTAAGGAGACAACAAAACAAAAACTGATATCAAAACACAAACATAGCCATAAAATACTGCTGAGCCATTTTATTAATTTGCTAGAAATGAGTACAATGGAGGTGCTGGAATGAAGGCACCTGGGCTTGCTCAAGGCAAGCTAGAGAAGCCCTTTGAATCAATGCTGAAATCCCTAACTGATGGTACGCTGTATGGCTGTAGCTCTGTGCTGCAATCTGCTAGAAATGTTGCTGCTGCTCCTGAAGAAATGGCGCTAGGGCCTGCTACACTGCTTAGAAAATTCCGGGACTTTAACCGCAAACTCTACTTAAGAAGCCCACAGAAACCCACGAAGGAATTGGCCAAATGTTGACCCCAAAATTTTGGCCCAATTTCCCCTAGCTCCTCTAGTTGCTGGCTGAGTTGGGATCTCTGTTTGACACCTCAAATCTGCCCAGAAAATTCTGCCAAATTAATCTTGGCTTCTCCTCAATATACCCAGAAAATCCTAGAAGGGTTCGCTCAAAGCTTGACCCCGAAAATTGGCCCTCTTGGGCTTAGCTCACTACATTGCTGGGTAAATTGATGCTCTTGTAAATCCTGTTGCTGGAAGTCTCCAAAATGCCACAAAAGTCCCTGTTAGGAAGCTCCAAGCCTCCTCACCAAATCTCAGTTGCAACTCCCTCTCATCTCACCTCTCGGAACAACCAAATCCTCTCTGGATTGCGTCCTCCCCTACGCAGTCTCCTCTTCGCAATCCTGAACTGGCTACGCTTCCTCTTGATACTGTTGATGGAAATTCTCCTCACAAGGTGTGGAACTCCTCTTCTGAGCGGACACTCGAAGTCCCCCGAGGTAGAGGTTGAGATCTCTGCTTGAAGATCTCGTGTGCTAAACATTACTGCAGACTTGGCTCTCCGACTCAAGCGTGCTTTGTCAAAATGACAAGAAGAAAATAGTTGAATGAATGAATCCCAAATGAGCCTTCACTTCTTCCTTTTATCCATTGAGGCCCAACCTATGCCTTGGGTCCCACCTTGACCTGCGCTGCCTCTCCTTGGCCAATCACGTGCTGCCTTCCTCTAGCCAATCTCTCGCTGTCCTTTTCATGCCTCTTCTATGCTGCCACCTAAGGCCAACTCGACCCCACCACTAGAGACTCATTTTTCCCTTGGGGAATTTTGGGAAAATACTTTATTTGGCCTAGCTATTAATTGTGGGTCCCCTACCCACTTTATTTCCACCCAACATTAGGATTTGCCAAAATTAATCAAAATTAATATCCCAATTAGCTGACTGTTAAGTTGGGGATATTACATATTTATCTTGTTTGGGAGCTATGAGGTTGGCTTGTAACATCTTCCTTGTAGAACACTCGAAGTGAAGTTGTCTTTAGTGCTTCTTAGTCATTTTATTTGTAAAGTGAGTGCGAGGAGGCTCATATAAATAGAGCATACCCTCACTTCGTATTTCATCACACACATGTGAATTCAACCTGTCTAAAAAGAGTGTGAACTAGCTTCGTTTTTTCGCTACTTGCACATAATGTGATCTTTTATGGATGAGACTTTTGCTTGGAGACATTATTCTGGGATTGAAAGAAATTCTATTGAGGAAGATGTTGTAAATTTATTGTATATTATTGATATTTTGCATGCTGTAAATGTTTAAAATAGGGTTTCTCTTGTTCCATGTCGAAATGCTTACCATTGATGAAACTTTGCTTCATAATTGCATGTAAAACTATCTTTTTCATAGCCTATAAGGAAACTTCGAGTGTGCAGACCTTATAATTAATTTCTTCCCTCACAAGAAAAATATCTAGGATTTTAGAAGTGGATGCTCTAGAGCATCCCCCTTTACTCCATCATAGTCCTTCCTTGGTATTTAGCTCCATTAATACTCCTTTAGCCCTTGTAGGTGAAGGGGCTAGTTTAAGGGTGTGTTGGTCGTCTTAAAATCAAATAAATTTTCCCTAAACTCTCTCTCTCCTAGACGAATATGGTAGCCACTAGGATTTTAGGTGCAAATTTGTGTGTAAAGTTTTGTTTATTGCTTGAAAGTGGCTCTTAAGTGCAGGTCAATTTATATAAACCTTCTAAAAGCAAAATCTAGCTTTTTAGGTTGTCTTGCATGCCCTAGAGGGGCTAATGTCACCTCAATTTATTGTTGTTTATATACATCTAACAACTGTAAAACCTGTTTACTTAAGTTAGTCCTAGTCTCTATTGGAAACACTTGTTCCTTTCTTGTTGAACCAAGGTTACTTGGGAGCAGGAGCGGGGAGCGACATTTTCAAAAGTTCCCAGGTCGGGAGTGAATCGTGAGTGAATTTTTATATAATATATATTTTTTATATTTTGATGCATATATGTCAACAAAATCATGTAGAATGATGAATTAGATATAAAAAACATAAAAACATGGATTAAACCATATAACATCAATCATCTAGAAGTTATAATCTTCATCAACCACTTCCACAAGTTACAAGTTCTCATTTATATAGCATGCAAGGGTGCACATAACCAAAATATCATTGAGTTTTATATTTGAACTGAAAATACATCAACAAATAGGCTCTAGATGGCCTCTAACATCCAAAAAAATCATGCTATAACAAATAGCTACATATCATCAATATCATTGCTTATCTTGGGATCTTTGTCATTAATATCACCCCTTTAAGCAATTAACGTAAGATAGAAAAATGTAGCATGTCAAGTCAAGATTTTGTTTGAGTGATGGGTACATTTTTAGTAGGGTCATGATAGAGGAGTTGACAACCAATGTCACTAACATCAAGGTACATAGAGGGCTTGGTGCTCTTTATTAAATACGAGTCCCATACCCTACTACATGACAAAATCCAATGGAAACATTGCAATCCCCCCAATCCTGAAATCTTGAAAAACTGACAAGTCTGTTTGATTTTGAGTGATATCTAAAATTCTTCTTTCTCCATATGAAATCCAATGAGGTCGAAACCACTCTCAAACATCTAGAGTCATTTCATGGTAATGTTAAAAATTTAAGTAAAAGGATGAAAATGAAAATGAAAATTTAACATTACCATGAATTGCATATCAATACTAGGGCCATAGGCTTGAATATTAGGTTGCCCTACTCAAAAACTCTTTTTTCTTTGAAAAAACTGTGTTTGGAACATCTTTGTGACAATTGTGTGAAAAAACAAGGGAGAGATTTTTTTTGTGGGAGCGCGCTTCTGGGTCGCTCTTGCTCGAAGTACGCTCTTGGAGTGATTCGAAGAGTGGGGAGGGGCGCTCTCCCTCAACCCTGTGTTGAGCATCATTTGTAGGGTTTTCTAAGGCTGCTATATGCCGTTGCATGCCCTAATATTGAACATCATTCAAACTCTGACTTATAGCGACCTTGTTATTGGTATAACTTTAGAGAGCTTGTACCCTAGCCTTGAATACCTTGGTCATATATGGCCCTACCAAGCTCTTTATCTATTATTAACCCTAAAAAATAAGTCAACTGGAGCCATAGTATTATTGGAATACTTTGTAGGTGGCATAGGGAAGCCTCCCTTGTGTTCGAAATCCCACTAAACAATAGGAATAAGGTTGCTGAGGTGATAGTGTCAACCCTTCCTCATTGTTGCCATAAGGTTGGGTCCCTTGCCCGGTGTGATATTTCCATTGGCAATATTGCTAAGGAAATATCAATCTTGCCCAATTTTGTCTTATTTCATTTTTTCACTTTGGAGATGTGGGTTCAGGGGTCCCACGTGAATTTTGGGATTAAGTGGGGGCCCAAAACATTAGGAAGGAAGGAAAATATTACGGCTCTAGTGGAGTGTGGGGACCAACCCATGGAGAATTACGACCCACATGCGGAATACGCTCTCATTGGAGCGAAGTTGGTTGTAATATCACAAATGGGAAAATAACAAAAATAACAGGCTAAAAGATATTAAGCAGACAACAAAATAAAAAATGGTATCAAAATACCAATGGAGCCATAAAACACTGCTAAGCCATTTTATTAATTTGCTAGAAATGAGTACAATGGAGGTGCTGGAATGAAGGCACTTGGGCTTGCTCAAGGCAAGCTAGAGAAGCCCTATGAATCAATGCTGAAATCCCTCACTGATGGTATGTTGTATGGCTATAGCTCTGCACTGCAATCTGCCAGAACTGCTGGTGCTTCTCCCGAAGAAATGCCACTAGGGCCTCCTACACTGCTTAGAAAATTTCGGGACTTTATACCCGGACTCTACTCAATAAACCCACAAAAACACACGAAGGAATTGGCCAAATGTTGATCCCAGAATTTCGGCCCAATTTCCCTTAGCTCCTCTAGCTGCTAGTTGAGTTAGGATCTCTGTTTGACACTTCAAATCTGCTCAAAAAATTATGCCAAATTAATCTTGGCTTCTCCTCAATAAACCCAGAAAAACCTAGAAAGGGTTTGCCCAAAGCTTGACCCCGAAATTTGGCCCTCTTGGGCTTGGCTCACTACACTGCTGGGTAAATCGATCCTCCTATAAATCTTGTTGTTGGAAGTCTCCAAAATGCCACAAAAATCCCTGTTAGGAAGCTGCAAGCCTGCCCAACAAATCTTAGCTGCAACTCCCTCTCTTCTCACCTCCCGGAACAACCCAAATCCTCTCGGCACTGCATCCTCCCCTACGCAGTCTCCTCCTCGATGCAGTCCAGAACTGACTATGCTTCTTCCTGATGTTGTTGATGTAAATTATCCTCACAAGGTGTGGAACTCCTCTCTTGAGCAGGGACTCGAAGGCCCCCGAGGTAGAGGTTGAAATCTCTGCTTGAAGATCTCGTGTGCTAAACAACACTGCAAACTTGGCTCTCTGACTCAAGTGTGCTCTGTCAAAATTACAAGAAGAAAATCATTGAATGAATGAATGACCAAATGAGCCTTCCCTTCTTTCTTTTATCCATTGATGCCTAACGTATGCCTTGGATCCCACCTTGGCCTGTGCTGCCTCTCCTTGGCCAATCATGTGCTGCCTTCCTCTAGCCAATCCCACGTTGTCCTTTTCGTGCCTCTTCTACGCTGCCACCTAAGGCCAACTCAACCCCACCACTATAGCCACAATTTTCCATTAGGGACTTTAGGTAAAGACTTTATTTTTCCTAATTATTAATTGTGGGTCCCCTACCCACTTTATTTCCGCCCAACATTAGGATTTGCCAAAATTAATAAAAATTAATATCCTAGTTAGCTGACTGCTAATTTGGGGATATTACATTGGTGGGGGAAAGTCAAGTTGGGCCCACATGGGAATTTTGGAGTCTCTTTGATAAAAAGAGCAAGAGGCACTCATTTGGGGCATTGATGATGATTTGCAAAATTGTCTTTGACATAACACGCTTGAGCTGAAGCTAAGCCTGCAAGTGTTGTTCAACAAACAAGTGTTTCAACTTTCCGAGCGGAAACCTCAACCCTTGCTTCGGTGAACTTCGAGTGCCACCCCAAGGAGGGAGTCCTACCAATTCCATTTCGTACCAGTAGCAGGTAACTCGAGTTTGTGGAGGGGTTCAACAGTAGCAACGCAGTGATTGCGCAGTCCTTGGAGGAGCCACACTCGGTTGTTGAGGAGAGAAGGGGGTTTGGGCCTGAAACATGAGGTGGAGTCTGGGGAAGTGTTTTGAGGGAGGTTGTAGTCATTTTTGTGACTCTTTGCAGCAAGATTGTCAAGTGGGTCGAATTACCCAGCAGTGGAGCCATTGAGTTGTGAAAATTCCTAGATCTTAATGATCTCTAGAATCCTACTGGAACCAGCTGAATTTACTTCTTTTATTTGTAAATTACATTAAGAGTTATTTCAGATTTCTTCATGAAATATTGAAGCAAATTACTGAAGCAACCTACACTTAATTACTTATGATTCTGAAACAAGGAAACTGAGCAAAGAAAAATATACACATAGGACACCATTATTTGTGGACGAAAGTCCCCAGAAAAACCCAATGCGGGAAAACCATTGAAGCAGATATGAGGGTTTTATTTATTAAGCAGTAGCAATTTCTGAATACATCTCTGAATACCACAAGGGTTATTCAGTTACTGAGAGAAAAATACTGGTAGAAAGATTGTGAGTTATACCTCACTCAATCATTGGAAAATCCGGTTGATTCAGACACTGGATGAGATGCCCCTGGAGGTCCCTGCGCTGCCTCTGCACAGTGACTGCGTAGGCACTGCGTCACCTCCTCTTGGCATTGCGTCACCCAAGCAATAAATCGATTTGCCTCCCGGAATCTCAGATCTCAGCCTCCTGGTTGTTGAGATTTTGGGGTCGCATCGGATGTGCTCTAGCTCCGAAACTTTGTGGAGGGGCTAGAACACATGAGATCTCCAAGACCCAAAAAGCGTTTGGAGAAATTCCATCTGGTGTAAAAGTTATTCAAATAATTAATTTTTTTAATGAGGACCCTAAATCTAACTTAGGGAAATAAAAAAATTAAAGTGAATTAATTTACACATGTGATGAGAACATTCTAAGTGACGTGGATCAAGCCTTTTTTAATCTTAGCCGTTGATTAGAGATTAGATTACGGTCATTGATGTGTCTGTAATGAATAAAATAATATAAATAATGGTTAATTAGTTAATTAGTAATTAGGTTGAAAGGGCATGTCTGATTAGACATGACCTTTCGTGAAGAGGCACCTGTCTAGGTATATAAGCAAGCCTCGTTTGTAACATTTATCAATCAATTCATTCATCATACTTCTAATATAATACTTGTATCCTCATGGATATTTTTATATTCCAAGTCTTCTGGAGTATTTAACTTGAGAAGGAACTTTGTTTGCTTCATTTGGTATCAGAACAGTTTGATCTTCTAGCCGCTCACCGCTGCACAGAGCCACGCTCCTTGATCCAGGTCTTTGACCATTAAATTCTTCAACGTTGTTGCCGTTGAAGTGTTTTGCTACTAGAATGCAGTTTCTCCAGCTTGCCTGTAGGCCTTTGGCCGTCATAAAAATTTAAAAAAAAAGAGAAGAAATATATATATATATATAAAATATATATATTAATAAAAAATAAATAAAAGAGAGAAGGAAAGTTTAAAAAAAAAGGGGAAATAAATTAAAAGAAAAAAAAAAGATTTAAAAGAAAATAGTTCAAAAAGAAAAAAAATGGTTCTACATTATTGTTAAAAAGTGCATGATAAAACACCTATACGTAAGAGAAGGAAGAGTAGATGAGATTATTTTGATTCTTATTTAAGTTGTTTACAAGCTCGTGGTTTTAGAAGCCCATGGTAATTGCCCATGGTATTTTCAAGGTAAAATTGAACAAAAGGAATAAAAAACCTCTGCGTGAATGCTAAGTGTACTTTTTACGTGGAGAAAATTAACCGAGTCAAATACAAATAAGTGGAAATATATTTTATATTATACCCAGAGAGGTGAATAGCCACGTTTCACTAGGGTTGTAACTTTTCAAAAAAAATTAAAATAAAAAAAAGTAAAAAAAAAAAAAAAATTATAAATAAAAATAAATGAATAAAACTAGAATTTTCTTAGTCAAAGAACTCATCACTAAAGGAGGTCTATATTTAAGGTTATAAGTGATAAAAGTACTTTACAAAAGTGTGAAGAAAGTAAAAAGTACTCTCCTTTGAGAAAAAAGATAATTCAAAATATTATTGTAAGGTTATTTAGGAGAAAAATAAATTAGTTATTCCAATTAACTATTGGAATAAGGAACTTGACTATTGGGAAGTCAAAATTTATATAAGATAAGTTTAATTAAAAATCAAGTAATTAAGGGTACAAAGTAAAAAAATTTATTAAGTGTGCTATATATATATGAAAAGGGAGTAATTAGTATTTAAAAAAAAAGAGAGGTATTATAAAAATAATACCTTATAGTACTAACAGCGAACAACATTAAAAATTTAAAAAGGAATAAGAAAGGAAAAGGTTTGAAATAAAAGGAGGGTGACTTTAAAAAGTTAAAAACCTAAGTTATCTTAACAAATAAGCAAAATGGAGTCTAAGTCAGAAATGAAACAGAAGAGGTTTTTAGAAACCGTACCCATCGATGCTAAAGTGCTATTTAAAATTAAAGGAACTCTCGGTGGAAAAGATGTCACTATTGCTATATCACCCGCTGAAGATAAAAATTACATAAACCCTAAAATTGCAAACTTGTTGGTGATTCCTGAGTCAAATATAATCGAAAAATTAGACTTTTTTGACAAAAAAAAGTACGATATAAAAAGTCTACAACTTAATATTGGGGATTATACTTTTATCTCTCAATTTACTGTGAAAACATTACTTTTTGATGATAGTGACATTGTGTTGGATTCACCATGGATGGAAACTCTAATTTCATTCATCCTTAATACGAAAAATAAGTTTTTGACATTCTCCTACAAAAGAAGAAAATAACGTTATAAGATGTGAACTTGAAGCCACATCCAGTGATGCCTGAAGACTTAGAAGAAATTTCAAAAGTAATTTTTCAAGAAGGTAAAAAGGTGATACAAAATATACAAAAGGAAATTGACAAAATCACCACTAACAAGAATGAAGAAGTTGCTCGCCTCAAGGACCAAAACGACAAATTACTAACGCAAATTAAGAAGCTGAAGAAAGACAAGAAGTCATTAGAAAACAAGGTGCAACAACTTGTCCTAAATAAAGCATCAAATGTAGAAGTCCAAGTTGAAGAGAAAGAAACTGGTACTAATGCAGTGAATGTCATAACTCAAGAAGAAGATAAGCAAGTTGCAGAATATACAAACTTATGTGTTGTAGTTCAGACGATGAACATCCGATGTGAAGGTTCTATAACCAAATCAACAACATCCTCGCCAGAAGAAAATCAAAAAGTTACCACTCACCTAAGAAGGGAAATTCAAACCAAGAAAGTTCCCTATCGACATCCAAATCACAGGAGCAGACAACTCGATCGAGATTTGTATTCAGAACAGAAACAAGCTGATGTTTCGAAGATACTAATGTCAGTGCAATCTGCTCAAGTGATAATTCATCACAAGTTTCAAGTCGCCGTAAGATTCCACAAAAGATTGATTTAGGATGTTCTGATCCATTCTCAGTGCGATAGTTTTGTTTGTCATTTCGAGGTTCATATCAACTTGTATCGACAAGGATGACTGACCTGAGACGAGAAGACGTTCGTAGCAGGAAAAGAAATCAAGGCCTTTCATCAACAAGCTTTGAGGACAATTTTTTTTGAGGAGGAAGGCAATGTAATGAATAAAATAATATAAATAATGATTAATTAATTAATTAGTAATTAGGTTGAAAGGGCATGTCTGATTAGACATGACCTTTCGTGAAGAGGCACCTCTCTAGGTATATAAGCAAGCCTCATTTGTAACATCCATCAATCAATTCATTCATCATACTTCTAATATAATATTTGTATCCTCATGGATATTTTTATATTCCAAGTCTTCTGGAGTATTTAACTTGAGAAGGAACTTTGTTTGCTTTAGTGTCAACGAGAAAAGTATAAAGGAAGGGCTTTGGGTCAGTTGGAGGACACACATAGAATCTAAGAGATCGAATTCTTCTGACGGAGCATTGCTCAGACGAATATCAAGTCTGAGTGATTCAAAGAAGCAATGAGGGGCAGATGCATTGATTGGTCAGGAGGACCAAGAGTCCAACGCAGAGAAAGGGAAATAGAGACGTAGTGGAGGCAGTGTAGCCATCAGAGGGTGTGACGCAGTCCCTAGAGAGGGTGACGCAGGCCCACGCAGGGGCAGCGCAGTCTCTCCAAGGAAAGTCTGAAATTCAGCTAGAGACTGGGGTTTCTGAGCCGACAGGGCTAAAACCAGACACCGAAAGAAGCTGATCAACGCAGAGCAAGCGTGACACAGTTCCTTAGTCAGGGCCACGCAACCTTTCGCAGTGGTAGCGTAGAGATCGCGTAGAACTAGCTGGGGTTTCACCAGTGGCTCATCAGGGTTAGTCGAGACTTGCGAGAGTGAGGTATATCTCACATTTTTATTTGTCGCCAAGGTTTTCCTTGTTGGGTGAGCCGGTTTATGGCACCCTAGATGTACTTTTAATACTGCTACTTAATAGTAATAAACCGTCATATCTGCTGCACTGGTTTTCCTGCATTGTGTTTTTCCAGGGACATTTGTCTGAAAAGTCTGTGTCCTTTGTCATATGTGCGTGATGTTCAGTAAATGATCTATATTTGTGTAGGCTGGCAATTGTGTTTACTTCGAAGTTTTCTGAATATTTCTGTTAAATAACTTGTGTATAATAAAACAAGTAGAAGTAAATCAATATTTAGCAGTAGGATTTCTGTGCTCAGATATTTTCACATGGTACCAGAGCATTGCAGATCAAGCTGAACCATCAGCAAAGGGGCTGAAGATATTTGTTGCAAGAAGGGCAGCTGAAGCAGTCAGATCCGAAAGAAGGCAGCAAAACACCAGAGAGGCAGCATAGACCCTGCAAGGGTGACGTAGAGCCAGTCTGCTCACGCAGAGGCTAACGCAACTTCAGAAAGGTGACGCAGAGCCAGTCCGCTCACGCAGAGGCTGACACAACTTCGGAAAGGTGACGCAGAGCCAGTCTGCTCACGCAGAGGTTGACGTGGCACCAAGGGAGGGAAGTTGAGCCAGGTTGCTCACATAGAGACTGATGCAACACCAAGAGGGTGACGCAGTCCAAGAGGGAGAGACGCTGTGCAGTTTTCCAGGGCTGGAAGTGCAGCTTTCGGTCTTCAAGAGTTGCTGGTGGGGCATCGGTTCTATCGGTGCAGAACAGTTCGCAGCAAAGGTGACAAAGTGAGGTGAACAGTCTCTCAGCAGATTTGTGCCAAAGAAATCTGAGATTCGATCAGGAGGGTGATGGTAGAGCATTGATTCAGAAGATTTGGCGGAGGATTTTCAAGAGGGAAATCAGTTGTCAGAGGGAGCAATATCTCAAGAGGGTTTCTTTTGCCAAGACACCTAGATCTGGTCTTTTGTTGAGTGCAACAGCAGTAGAAGGGAGAAAAGTATCTGCTTCGACAGTTTTTGAGTAGAGATGGCCCCGTACGGACTGAGAGATCAGGATAGGTTGGATGGTGTGTCCAACTTTGTGATCTAGAAGGCCAAAATCCTGAAAGTCTTGGAGGAGTACGGTATCAGAGACCATGCGGAAAATGTCATAGTTGTGTCGACCGATGCGGACGCTCTGAAGAAGTTCAACGAGAATCAGGCGCGGGAAAAGCGCTTGATCATGGATGGGGTGAAGGATCACGTGGTCCCACACATTGCCGAGAAGAGGACGACACATGAGATGTGGACAACTTTGACCACGTTGTATCAAGGCAACTCCGTCCAACGAAAGATGCTTCTAGAGAACTAGATGAGGATGTTCCAGATACACAAGGGAGAGGAGATCGATCCCTTCCTCTCCAGATTGCAGACAATCCGAGATCAGTTGATTGCTATGGGGGCAGCTCCGGATGAAGGGATCTTGGCAAGGACTGCCCTGAATGCAATCACCGATGAGTGGGAGACCTTTGTCCAAAGCATCTTGGGCAGAGCACAACTCCCACATTGGGGTGACATGTGGGCTATCCTTCGAGAGGAGGAGATCCGGAGGGTGACCAAGAAGGAATTCAGCAGCGAAGGTGTCAAGGTGAAGGAGGAGGAGGAGGATGCGGCCCTAGTATCAAAGGGACAACAACAACAAGGGAAGAAGAAGAAGGACCTATCCAAGGTCGGGTGCTTCAGATGTGGCGAACTTGGACACTTCGCCAGCACTTGTCCTAAGAGGAAGGACAAGGAATCTTCAGATTCCAAGGCAACAACAGCTAGAGGGGACAATGGTAGTGATGATGATGTGGTCATGAGTGCTCATGTGCCTCGAGAGAAGAGGTGTGGCGATATTGATATTTAGAGCAACTACAGATGGTGAGGCAGGATCCTTGAGGTGCCCAAAATCATGGATCACATACGAGCTACAGGAGGCTTAAGACAGTAGCAAGATGACTGGAGCAGTGGGTGTAGAAGATCATGGAGAAGCAGAGGCAGTGCTGGGACACTGGAGAGTAGAGCAGCGCAGTGCAGAGGCAGCAGCAGCATGGAAGTAGCAGCGCAGAGGTTGATGGGACTGCAACAACGCAGAGGCTCTAGAGGGACAGTGCAGGACAATAGCAGAGGGTGCTTCAATGATGAGATGCAACCCAACTGACTTGTTTGTCACTGATTGGGTAGTGGTCCTTCAGTTGCTTACTTCTCAGCAACTGAGTTGCAGTGTAGCAATTAGCACGGTCAGTGCTATAGGCAGCATGATGGTAGCAATTTGAGAGGGAGCTGTAGTACAGATGTGGCATTGTCAGTGATAGTGACATCGATAGCAGTACAAAGAGTAGCAGCGCAGTGGACGGAGGGCAACAGGCCAAGCATCAACGCAGAGACCGATGCCAGAGATCAGGGCAATGCTTCAGTGTGGAAGTAATTCTAGAGTACACTCCTCGCTAAGAGGGAGTGTTGATATTTTGGGGTAGCATCGGATGTGCTCTAGCTCCGAAACTTTGTGGAGGGGCTGGAACATATGAGATTTCCAAGACCTAAAAAGCGTTTGGAGAAATTCCATCTGGTGTAAAATTTATTCAAATAATTAAGTTTTTTAATGAGGACCCCAAGTCTAACTTAGGGAAATTAAAAAATTAAAATGAATTAATTTACACATGTGATGAGAACATTCTAAGTGATGTGGATCAAGTTTCTTTTAATCTTAGCCATTGATTAGAGATTAGATCACGACCATTGATGTGTCAACGAGAAAGGTATAAAGGAAGGGCTTGGGGTCAGTTGGAGGACACACACAAAATCTAAGTGATCGAATTCTTCTGATGGAGCAGTGCTCGGACGAAGATTGGATTTGAGTGATTCAGAGAAGCAGTGAGGAGCAGATGTAGTGATTGGTTAAGAGGACTCAGAGTACAACATAGAGCAAGGGCAACAGAGATGCAGTGGAGGTAAGCGCAACCATCAGAGGGTGTGATGCAGTCCCTAGAGAGGGTGACGGAGGCTCACGCAGGGGCAGCACAGTGTCCCCAAGGTAAGTCCAAAATTCAGTTGGAGACTGGGGTTTCTGAGCCGGCAAGGCTAAAACCAGACTCTGGAAGAACCTGATCAGCGTAGAGCAAGGGTTACACAGTTCCTCAGTTAGGGCCACGTAGCCTTATGCAGTGGCAGCATAGAGATTGTGCAGAGCTAGCTGGGGTTTCACCAATGGTTCATCTGGATCAGCCCAGGCTTGCGAGAGTGAGGTATATCTCACATTTTTCTCTGTAGCCAAGGTTTTCTTTGTTGGGTGAGCTGGTTTATGGCACCCTAGACGTACTCAGAATAAGGCTGCTTAATAATAAAAAAACCCTCATATCTGTTGCACCGATTTTCCCGCGTTGCATTTTTCCGGGACATTTGTCCAAAAAATCTGTGTCCTTTGTCATATGTGCTTGATGTTCAGTAAATGATCTGTATTTGTGTAGGCTGCTAGTTGTGTTTACTTCGAAGTTTTTTCTGAATATTTCAGTTAAATAACTTGTGTATAATAAAACAAGTAAGAGAAGTAAATCAATATTTAGCAGTAGGATTTCTGTGCTCATAAATTTTCACAGGTCTCACACCTCGGCTCCCGACTTCTGAAACTGATTCGACAACAAAATCTCGGAAACACTCTTGGCCTTTGCGCAACCTCTGCGTAGCCTTGTGTGGCTCTGCGCTGGCTTTGCTGGATCATTCTCTGCCTGTCTCTGCTGATCATTCTCTGTCACTCTGACAGAGAAAATTACTATCTCCAGAAGCTATCTCTCCCCCTCTCTGTGCTGGAATCACTTAGATCGATTTCTAGTCTTGAGCACTGCTCACTTCAGAAATTTTGATCTCTAGATTCACTGGGTGTGTCCTTCCAAATGACCCTCAAGCCTTCCTTTATGGCCTTCTCGTTGAGACTTGAACGACCGAGATTAGATCTCCAATCAACAACTAAGATTATAACTTGACTTGATCCATGTTCTCTAGAAGATTCACACTTTGTTTTATTAATACCCTTTAATTATTTTATTTTAATAAAATTCATTCTGAGTGGAATTTTCACAAACAATTTCTGGGTTCGTTGGAATACATGTGACTAAGCCTCTCCACAAAGTTTTAGACTTAGAGAAATTTCGATGCTACCAAAAATCAACACTCCCTCTTAGCGAGGAAAGTTCTCTAACAACATGCCTGTTGCACATTGCTCTGACCCTGAAGAATCCTCTGCACTGCTGATGTCTGACAAGCTGTCCACCAACCACTACGCTTCTACTGTAACTGTACTATTTCCCTTGACACTGCCATTGCCAATGCTACATCCGTAGTACAACTCCCTCTCGAATGCTGTATCTACTATGCTGCTATCATTGCCACTGCTAACACTACACCTACACTGCAACTTAGTTGCTGAGAGAAGCAACTGAAACCACCCAAAAACTGAACAAGCGTGCAGTGGATGCACCTTGGTGCTGAAGATCTGACTGCTGCTAGTCATACGCTGCCCTCTGAAGACACTGCGCGGTTGAAGCTACTGCACCATGCTTCTACGCACTGCTGCCTCTCTGCTCTGCGCTGCTCAGATTTCGGCGCTGCTAACCACTGCATCTGTTGCTCCATTACTTCTTGGCTCCGACTGAAAACTCCTCCATCCCGCTACTACTGATCATGGGCTCCCGTAGCAAGGTGATGATCCATGAGGTGGGTTCCTCAAGGATCCTGCCCAAATGAAGTTCGAGGTGAGCTACAGTTCCATGTCACCCCATCGCCCTCCTGGAGATGCGTGGGCACTCATGGCATACTCATCCTCCTTGATCTTCACGGCTGCAAACTTTGGATCGTGCTTCTCATCCTTGTCCTTTTTGTTCAAGGGACACTGTGATGCATAGTGGCTGATCTCGCCTTATTTGAAACACTTCACCTTGGAGACGTCTTTCTTGCGTTTCAGTTGCCCTTGCTGCTCCTTTGATGTGAGGGTTGCATTCTCCTCCTCCTTTGGATTCTTTGATTCGCTCCCACTACTATCGTCAAGTTTACACTTGACCAAATCTCTTCTCAGCTCCTCCTAAAGCGCTGCCCACATCGCCTCCCAACTCTGTAGTGTTGCCTTGCCCAAGATACTTTTGACAAAAGCTTGCCACTCCTCAGTGACTGCGTTAAGGGCCAGTCTCATCATAGTTGTAGCAGTTGGGGTAGATACCACGACTGCGAACTGATCACGGATATCTTGCAGTCTCGGTAGGAATGGAACAATGCATTCTCCCTTCTGCATCTGGATCATCCGGAGCTTTTGCTCCAAGTACATATTCCGCTGCTCGGAAGTTCCTTCGTACAACACAGACAAGGCCTCCCATATCTGCCTGGCTGTGTCCTTGCCAGTTATATGAGAGACTATATGATCCTTGACACCATCAAGGATTAGCCTCTTGGTCTTTTCCATATCGGACTTGTACTTTTTATTCTGATCTGGATCTGTAGGCGCAACAACCACGTTGTCTACGAATGCCTTGAGATCATACTCGTCTAGAAGGAATATGATTCTTTCCTTCCAGATCATGTAGTTGGAGGATCCCTCCAACCGATCCTGATCTCTAAGTCCGTGAGCTACCATCTCAGCCGAAAACTATCGAACTGTTCCCTTTTTCTCCCTACTACGTAGCTTCTAGGCTGGCTTACACACTCCTTGATGGAGCTGGTAAGTCTATTTCTCCTCTGCTACAAAACAAATGAGAAAAACTGAATTCCTCGGCAAGGAACTCACTGAGGAAGAATTCCCTCACTATGTGCTCTTCTTCTTCGTCTGATGCTTCTCTGCCCAACAACTGCTTGCAGAAAAACTATGTCCCTCTGGCTCTGCGCTGCTCCCTCCACCTCAGCAAGATCTCGATCTGGAAGTCTTACCTCTCTGTCGACTCACTCAGAGAGAGACCACCTCGAAAATTCAGCCCTTCCGGCTAGAACTGCGTAATCCCTCTGGGGATTCGATCTGTTGCTGCTGCAACAATCCGACCTTCACTTCAGTGGTAGATCTGCTCTTCCTGTTTCACATCAAACACTCTGATAACATGTGAAAATTCTTAGATCTAAATTATCTCTAGAATCCTATTGCAACCAATTGAATTTACTTCTTCTATTTGTAAATTACATTACATAATTATTTCATATTTCTTCATGAAATATTGAAGCAAATTAATGAAGTGCCTACACTTAACTACTTATGATTGTGAAACAAGGAAACTGAGCAAAGAAAAGTATACACATAGGACACTGTTATTTTTGGACGAAAGTCCTCGAAAAAACCTAATGCTGGAAAACCGGTGCAACAGATTTGAGGGTTTTATTTATTAAGCAATAGCAATTTCAAAATACATCTCTGAATACCACAAGGGTTATTCAATTATAGAGAGAGAAATAATGGCAGAAAGATTGTGAGTTATACCTCACTCAATCATTGGAAAATCTGGTTGATCCAGACACAGGATGAGATGCCCCTGGAGGTCCTTGCATTGCCTCTGCGTAGGCACTGCGTCACCTCCTCTTGGCATTGCGTCACCCAAGCAATAAATCGATCTGCCTCTCGGAATCTCAGATCTCAGCCTCCCGGTCAAACACCCCGGCTCCCGGCTCCTGAAACTGATCTGACAACAAAATCTCGGAAACCCTCTTGGCCTTTGCGCAACCTCTGCGTAGCCTAGCGTGGCTCTACGCTGGTTCTGCATCAACTTCTATATCTCTGTGCTGGCTCTACAGGATCTCTCTCTGCCTCTCCCTGCTGATGATTCTTCGGTTGAGAAAATCACTCTCTTCGGAAGCTATCTCTGCCCCTCTCTGCACTGGAATCACTTAGATCGCCTTGTCGTCTTGAGCACTGCTCACTTCAGAAATTTCAATCTCTAGATTCACTTGGTGTGTCCTTCCAAATGACCCTCAAGCCTTCCTTTATAGCCTTCTCGTTGAGACTTCAACGGCTGAGATTAGATCTCCAATCAACAACTAAATTATAACTCGACTTGATCCATGTTCTCTCGAAGATTCACCCTCTGTTTTATTAATACCCTTTAATTATTTAATTTTCCTAAGTTTAAACTTAGGGTCACATTAAAATAATTAATTATTTTAATAAAACACATTCTGAGTGGAATTTTCACAAACAATTTCTAGGTTATTGGGAATACATGTGCCTAAGCCTCTCTACAAAGTTTGAGACTTAGAGCACTTCCGATGCTATAAAAAATCAACATGAGGGAAAAGAGGGTCGTATTTCCAAGGTCAACCATTGGCCAATTCCTTTGTGGGTTATTCCGAGTATTTGGTGGAGAGGCCATAATTAATTCGACAGATTTTTCTGGGCAGATTTGAGGGGTGAAGCAGGAACCTTAACCAGCCAACAATTAGAGGAGCTAGGGGAAATTGGGCCAAAATTCCAAAATTACGTGGTCAACATTTGGCCAAACCCTTTCTGGGTTTTGGTGGGTTATTGGAGGAGAGACTGGGGTTAATTTCCCAGAATTTTCTAAGCATCGGAAGAGGATCAAATCAACTATTCTTTACATCCAGCAGTTCAATTTCTGGGTGATCAGTGCAAAGCCATAGAGGGGATAGCTACGCAGCAGTTGGGGCACTTGCTTTCATCACTTGGGCTTTTCGAGCTTGCTTTGGGCAAGCCCATGGGCACACTTTCCAAATATTAGATCGTAACCCCATGATTTTATTATAAAATGGCTTAGAACAATGCAGTTTTTGGCTCTTTATTGGGTTTCTGATTTGTGTGCAAATTTTATTTGTTTTTTTACTATGTTTGCTTTGTGTATCATTGTATATTTCCGTTAGGAATATTACAATGGTGTCAGAGCATGATTTTGGCTAGCTATGGGTCTAAATCACGCAAATTCTCAAGTGCTATTGTGGACTATAATTCTAGAGGCTAAAACACTAATCCCACATTATTCTCCAGATTGAATTTGTTCCCAAAAATGTCTCAACAGGATAAATTTGAAAATGTTACTAGGAGGCTCGAGAGATGGAGGGGTCACTCGAAGTGTGGGTGTCAGCAAGGGCAACGAGAAGAGAAAGTAGTTGCCGACTTGCAAATGAAGAAAATAAGAGGACCATGATTATTGAACAAAATGCTAGTATCAATACTGCAGAGACAAATATAGGAGGCAAAGGTAGTCACGTGACGAGAGAGAACATACCCATTGAGGAGGGAGTTCATCCAGATGCATTCCAGCTAGTTGAGCAAGAGACTAATGGCACGCAGGAGGAGCACGGGGATACATCTAGTGTGACGCAGGAGTCATCTCTGGTGGAGTTTCCTTTGGTAGTCCAGTAGACAGATTGGAGGAGGCAGTTGAAGACACATCCATTGATGAGGCTTCCTAGTCTATGACAAAGCTTTAGAACGACAACCACCTACAACTGACTAATGAGCATGTCTTGCATGTTGGGTTGTTTATGGAGGAGTAGTTGGAGGCTCATGTCGAGCCCATGATGGAGGAGGATGTGCAACCATCCTTTGGGCTAGCCATTGATGGGGGGCAGCATAGAGATGTTAAAAACTGAAAGTTCTACGCAGAAATTTAAAAATTATTTGTAGAAACTTCAAAGTCCTATGCAAAAACTAAATGTACTTTCAGAAAATTGAATGTACTTTGCAGAAAACTGAATGGAACTGAATGTACTTTGCAGAAAGCTTATTGTACTTTGCAGAAAACTAAATGTACTTTGTAGAAAATTGAATGTACCATGCTGTTACAAATACTTAGAATGCAGATTTCTTCTTTACAACTTTTCAGATCAACAATTGTAGATAGAACAAAATCTTAAGGATCATATGAAGACAGCCAAACACAAGTATGAGACACTGAGAGTTAGGTCCAATGACTAGGGCAAAACCCACAAGGGGAAAACCCAAATGGTTCTTCTTTTATTAGATTTCTTCCATTGTTCAACGGAGTACAAAGAGAGAGAGAATGAGAATGAATAAAGTCACCAATGTTTGATCAACTTGCAGCTGAATTGTTATTGCTCTTTGCTTGAAGATGTCCTCCTTATCTTGATTAGATCTTGTCCTACACACTTGCTCCAACTCTTCCCTTGCTCTTACTCTTCACTTGCTCTCACACTTCTCTTGCACACATTCAACTTTAGCTCTCCTTCTTCACAATGAACATATTACTCTCAACTCTCACTTGCTCTTGCTTAAATAGATGAGAAATGAGAGAAGTTACAAAATGAATTCATTCCTTGAGCCAATAATAGGCGAATTGAATTCCATGAGGGAGGAGTTACTTGAGAAAAAATGTAACTCATCCCAAGAATAGAGAGGGAGGTACACTTGTCTTGAGGAGGTACAATTCGAATTAGGAGTGATAGAGTTTCACTTAGATATGAGAGAATATTTGGTGAGAGTTACAGATCGAATTGAATGAGGGAGTTACAAGTGCATTTAATGAGGAGGAATTACGCTTTTGCCATGCATTGAATTAGTGAGGGAGAGTTACATTCTCTTAAGTGTGGAGTTACTATTTTATTCCAAGAGAGAGGTTCAATTTGCCACATAAGAGATTGTCAATTTAATTTACTTATTTCATGATTGAACTTTTTTTTGTTAATCCATTAAAGGTGAACGAGTTTAGACTATTTTATAAATAATAGTATCATAATAATAATAATACTAGTAAGGATAAAAATATTAATTCTTGACTTGTATAATCATGATCAATTTGATTTTAAAGTGGATTCCATATGTTGAGATCATCCTTGATCATTTAGACATGACTTTCTATTTTTAGAAAGTCACTTCCAAATTGAGATGTGACTTACTATTTTTCGAAAGCCATATTAGAATTGTTAGAAATGAAATTTTATTATAGGCGGTTCAAACAAAACTGAAAGATATGATTTCTTCCAGGAGAAATTCATCCCTGAGCTGTGAAATTTGAACAAGAGACCACACATTGGGATTTCAGCACAGTTTGATTTAGAGGCACATTGACAGTATCTACAAGGTTATCAGCCCACCCCTACGCCTTGGATTGAGAAAGACGGAGTTTTCTAGACATACTAGAGGGTATCACCAAGTTAGCAGCACCATTGGGTCACCCTTGATCATTGGAGAGAGGGAAAAAGAGCTGCCTAGTCAAATTTCATGTGTTGACCTGGATAGCGAGATGAGACAATCGGAGTTGCACATGGTGAAACATCCGCATGTCGGGGTTATTCTATGTGTGGGAGTCCGTGCATTCGATCCCTCTTTTGGGGTTGGATGGCGAGAGATTCTGAGTTGGTACGCTGTGGAGTGGGTGATGGAGATGGTGGTGGACCCGGGTGTAGCTCAGCAAGAGCTTCCAAGCACTAGGGATACCGAAAGCCCAGACTGGCATTGGGATCTAGGCGGGACTACCTATTACTTCCGAGGTATGTCGGTTGACTACGATCTGGATGGTACAGTTGACCTAGCAGTTGAGCATGCACGTTCGGTAGGGGAGCTTCTGTTGATTTTTGGTAGCATCATAAGTGCCGTAAGCCCCAAATTTGGTGGAGAGGTTTAGACACGAGTATTCCAAATAACCTAGAAACCGTTTGTGAAAATTCCACTCAGATCATGTTTTATTAAAATGATTAATTATTTTAATGGAGACCCCAAGTCTAACTTAGGGAAATTAAATAATTAAAAGGCATTAATAAAACAGAGAGAGAATGATCTAGAAAACCAAGATCAAGTCATGTTATAATCTTAGCCGTTGATTAGAGATCTAATTTTGGTCGTTGATTTCTCAACAAGAAGACTTTAAAGGAAGGCTTGAGGGTCATTTGGAAAGACACACCGAGTGAATAAAGTGATCGAATTCTTCTGACGGAGCAAGTGCTCATACGAAGATTAGATCTAAGTGAATCAGTGCAGTGAGGGGCAGAAGTTATTATTGGTCGGAGGATCTTCTCCGAGACCAAGAGCCATGATTTCTCTGTACTGGATAGCTAGCAAGGCATCCAAAGATTGTATTCAGAATACTGCTGCTTAATAATACAAACCCTCAGATCTACTGTAGCAGTTTCCGCGCATTGGGTTTTTCGGGGACTTAGTCCAAAATAAAGGTGTCCTATGTGATTGATTTCTTGCTCAGTTTCCTTGTATCAGAATCATTTTAATCAAGTTTAGGCGGCTTCAGTAGTTACTTCAATAATTCAGATCTAAAATAATTTTGTAAATGCAATTTACATAATAGGAGAAGTAACTCAGATAGTTGCAGTATGATTCCTTAGATTGTAAGATCTAGAATTTTTCACAGTTTCGGTCAACACCAATGGCCAACCAGTTTATGGACATACTTCTTGACTTATCTTGGTATGATGTTTGTACACGGGGTCATAGGGTGATCAACATACTCTGGCAGGAGTTTGTCGGAGGAGGTGGCATTGGCAGGCCACCAGATGGTCCTTGTATGGGGCTGGGGATTCTTCACCTTTGTGTGGGGCACAAAGGTCATGGAGGAGTAGAGCAGTGGTGGCTTCACTATTGACACATAGGGAGATTCACTTCTTGGATCCCTCAGGCAGGATTTGGGGTGAAGATCCATTCATAGATGGGTATAGTGATGCGATAATGGAGGTGATGATACCGATTGGGGGTGGGCTGACACGTAGAGACACAACTCTAGGCCATCACATCCATTGACGTGTGGGAGCATCTAACGTTGAGTAGTGGACTATCGGTGGACATGGAGGTGCATAGTGGTGTATCATAGCATGTTGGATTGCGTTGTGAAGTAGGAGTGTCTTACATCACATTGAGTACACACGGGGAGTGACTGGTACCTTGACACAGACAGGGCATGGGACGGTACAAGGTGGTACAGTGTGAAAATTCCTAAATTTGGAATCCTATTGCAACAACCTAAGTCACCAGGTTCGTGTTTGTGTTCGAGTTCGACGACATTGAAATTCGAATAAAGTCTGGCACCTAAAATTTTGTCGATAAAGTTTAGCATAAAATTCGACATATATATATATATATATATATAACAATTTTAAGCATGTTGAAAGATAAATATGATGCACATAAATAAATAAGCATGTCAGTTTTCAAATTGCATAATGCACATTGCAGACACATAGGATTATTGCTCAAATATTTACATCATTTCCACATATAAACCATGAAAGCAAGTGCGAAATTGCCAATAAAAAACAAACTTTAGTCTTCCATACATAGTAAACAAGGTGAGAAATTCATCATAGACATTACCAGTAGCTACTAGAGTCTAACATGCATAAGAATATCAAATTCAGCGAAACGAACAAAATATATAAACTTTAAGATGCTAGAGAAGAATGAGGATCTTTGAATGATACTGATCATTTATTCCCCCTGCTACTAGATATATGTTTGAAACTCAAATCCAGTTTTGAAATCTGAAGCAAAGTTGAGAATGACTTTTCTTTCATCTGATTATGCATGTGATCTCACCCATTTGGAAAGCCTTCATTAAATGAAGTTAATCCAAAAATGTGCATGAAAAAGGTCCTAAATTTAGCATCCCTTTCTGCAAAAAATAAACCACCATAACAGTAAGAAAAGCATAATAAATCAAACAAAAAGGCAAATCCTTCTCTCTGTGTCTGCTTGCTAAAACAAGCCTAACAACTAAACTTAACAAAATCTAAAACAACAAAACCTAACAGCTAAACGAACAAAATCGAATTTTTACCCAAATTTCAAAAAAAATTCGTTGATGTTCAGCTTGAAATTCGTGTTCACCTTCATGTTTGACTTGAAGTTCGGCGAACAAATTCGAATTTGTTCGAATTCGGTTCAAATTTGGCGAATTTCGAACTTCAAGCATTAAGTTTGGCGAACTCGGTGACTAAGCCTCCAACTGACCCCAAGCCTTTCCTTTATACCTTTCTCGTTGACACATCAACGGCCGTGATCTAATCTCTAATCAACGGCTAAGATTAGAAATAGCTTGATCCACACCACTTAGAATGTTCTCAGCACATGTGTAAATTAATTCACTTTAATTTTTTAATTTCCCTAAGTTAGACTAAGGATCCTCATTAAAAAATTTAATTATTTCAATAACTTTTACAACATATGGAATTTCTCCAAACGCTTTATGTGTTTTGGAGATCTCATGTGTTCCAGCCCCTACAAAAAGTTTCAGAGCTAGAGCACATCCGATCCTACCCCAAAATCTCAACACTCCCTCTTAGCGAGGAGTGTGCTCTAGCAATATTTCCACACTAAATCATTGCCCTGATCTCTAGCATTGGTCATCGCGTTGATGCTTGGCCTGTTGCCCTTCATCCACTGCGTTGCTGCTCTCTGTACTGCTACCCATGTCACTGTCATTAACACTGACACATCGTACTGCAGCTCCCTCTCAAATTGTTGCGTCATGCTGCCAACTGTTGCACTACAACTCAATCACTGAGAAGTAAGCAACTGAAGGACCTCTACCCAATCACTGACAAACAAGTCAGTCGGGCTGCATCTCATCACTGAAGCACCCATAGCTGTTGCGCTACGTTGTCCCTCTAGAGCCTCTGCTCTGCAGCTGCGTAAACACTGCCCCTCTGCGCTGTTGAAGTCCCATCAACCTCTGCGCTGCTGCTTCCATGTTGTTATTGCCTTTGCACTGCACTTCTCTAGTCTCCAGCGTCCCAGCACTGCATCTGCTTCTCCATGATCTTCTACACCCACTGCTCTAGTCATCCTGCTACTATCTTAAGGCTCCCATAGCTCGTATGTGATCCAAGAGTCTGGGCACCTCAAGGATCCTGCCTGCACCATCTATAGCTGCTCTACAGATCTATATCGCCCCATCGCTTTTGTCGAGGCACATGAGCACCCATGGCCACATCATCCTCACTACCACTGTCCCCTCTAGCTGTTGCTGCCTTAGAATATGAAGATTCCTTGTCCTTCCTCTTAGGACAAGTGCCGACGAAGTGTCCAACTTCGCCACATCTAAAGCACCGGATATTGGATATGTCCTTCTTCTTCTTCCCTTGTTGTCGTTGTCCCTTTGATGCTAAGGTCGCATCCTCCTCCTCCTCGTTCTTCACCTTGACACTTCCGTTGCTAAATTCCTTCTTGGTCACCCTCCGGATCTCCTCCTATCGAAGGATAGCCCACATGTCACCCCAATTTGGCAGTTGTGCTCTGCCCAAAATGCTTTGGACAAAGGTCTCCCACTCATCAGTGACAACATTCAGGGCAGTTCTCACCAAGAGCCCTTCATCCGAAGTTGCCCCCATGGCAATCAACTGATCTTAGATCGTCTGCAATCTGGAGAGGAATGGATCGATCTCTTCTACCTTGTGCATCTGGAACATCCTCATTTGGTTCTCTAGAAGCATCTTCCATTGGATGGAGTTGCCTTGATACAACGTGGTCAAGGTTGTCCACATCTCATGTGTCGTCCTCTACTCGGTAATGTGTGGGACCACGTGATCCCTCACCCCATCCATGATCAAGCGCTTTGCCCGCACCCGATTTTCGTTGAAATTCTTCAGAGTGTCTGCAACGGTCGACACAGCTAAGAAATTTTCCATGTGGTCTCTGTTACCATACTACTCTAGGACTGTTAGGATTCTGGCCTTCCAGATCGCAAAGTTGGACACACTGTCCAACCTATCGTGATCTCTCAGTCCATATGGGGCCATCTAGCTCAAAAATTGTCGAAGAGGTTACTCTTCTCCCTTATACTATTGCTGCACTCAACAAAAGACCGGATGTGGGTTTCTTGGCGATAGAAACCCTCTAGAAATATTGCTCCCTCTAACAATTGATTTCCCTCCTGGGAATCCTCTGCCAAATCTACTTAATCAGTCCTCTATGATCACCCTCCTGATCGAATCTCAGATTTCTTTGGCACAAATATGTTGAGAGACTGTTCTCCTCACTTTGTCACCTTTGCTAGGTACTGTTATGCACCGACATAATCGATGCCCCACCAACAACTTCTGAAGATCAGAAGCTGCATTTCCAGCCCCGACAAACTGCACAGTGTCTCTCCCTCTTGGATTGTGTCACCCTCCTGGTGCTGCATCAGCCCCTGCGTGAGCAGACTGGCTCAACGTCCCTCTCTTGGTGTTGCACCAGCCTCTTGTGGAAATTTCTGAATCTTTACACTTTATGCGGAAATTATTACTGTTAAACTGGTTATGCTCCTCCTACTTAAGACAAGTTATTAACTGAATAAATTCAAGTTAAAATCGAAGCAAAACACATAACAGATCTCCACCAATCTAGATCTAGAATAAGTTCATGCACACAGACAAAGTGACACAGTTATTTATGGACAAATACTCCCCGGAGAAACCCAATGCGGGAAAACCGGTCTCTGGCTGCTGGAGGGTTTTATTATTAAGAATTTTTCTGAATACACAAATCTGGGTTCCAGATCTGGAAAACCCAACAGAGAATATACTAGATCTATAATTCACTAATTGATCTAGGGCTAATGACTGATTCACACCCTCAAACAAGATTTACAGAACTCAGCCAAGATTAGGGCCTAGAAACCCCAGCGCTGCCCCTGAAAGCCTCTGCGTCAACCTCTGAAGCACCTCCAACCCTCAACACTGCTTCGAAAGGGACTGCGTTACCCCAGACTGGGTGACGCAGTCTCTACGTTGCCCCTTAGGGTCTCTGCGTAACCCTCTGAGGGTTTCCAGCTGAAAATTACACTGTCCTTCGAGGGATTGCGCTGTCCTTGCTGCTGTAGCTTCCCTTCTCTTCTGCGCTGTCCTTGAGCTGATCTTTTCCTCTTCTATATTCTAGACCTCGAAATTAGATCATCCCCTTGGCCTAAATTCCCCTCTCTGTAACTGAAAGACTTCTGAGTATCCTTAGCAAACCCTGCCCTAAAATCTTAGCTTAGTTTCAGTGCTCGGCCTTTGTGTGTCTTTACAAATGACCCAAGCCTTTCCTTTATACTTTTCTCATTGACAAATCAACGACCATGATTAGATCTTGAATCAATGGCTAAGATTAAAAGAAAGCTTGATCCGTGTGACTTAAGATAATTTCATCACATTTTTAATTAAATTCACTCTAATTATTTAAGTTTTCTAAGTTTTAACTTAGGAAATACATTAAAATAATTAATTAATTTAATACCTCCTAAACTAGATGAAATTTCCCAAATCAATTTCTAGGTCTTGTAGATCAAGTGTACTCTAGTCCCTCCACAAAATTTGGGAGCTAGAGCACAACTGATGCTACCCTAAATACACAAAATCTCAACACTCCCTCTTAGCATCAAGGGTGTGCTCTAGCAATACATCACACTATGCATTACATGATTTTGGGCACTAGTTCTGTGTTGCTGAAGCTTGGCCTGTTGCCACTCTAACTCTGCACTGCTACTGCCATTTTGTACTACTGCCCATGACTCTGCCACTGCCACTGCAACCACTGTACTACAGCTCCCTCTAAATATGTTGTATTTGTGCTGCTCATAACACTGCCACTGCTGATCTGCTACACTACAACTTCAGTTGTCGAGAGAAACAACTAAATCTCCTGCCCAATCTTTTGACAAAAGAGTCTGATGGGATGCATCCTTATCACTGAAGCTCCATAGGCTACAGATCTGTGCTAGCATCTAAAGAACGATGCACAACTACAACTCTGCTTATGTAATCAAACTCCCTCTGCACTACTGAAGTGATTTCAGCCCCTTGTGCTGAAATCTATTACGCAGTCCCTCTGAAGCCTTCTGCGCTGCTGCAGTTTTGCACTGTGTATGAAGCTCTGCTCTGTGCTGCTAAAGTCACATCAACCTCTGCGCCGCTCTTGCTTTTCTCTACGCTGCTCCTTCCAATCTTCAGATTTGCCTCTGCTTCATTTGCAATCTATGCACCCACTGCTCCACTTGTCCCGCTACTATCTTAACGCTGTCGTAGCTCGCATGTGATCCAAGAGATGAGTTGCTCAAGGATCCCGCTTTACTTCCATGTAGCTCCTCTACATGTCCATGTCACCCCACCTCCGTGGTTCATGAGCACTCATGGCTGCATCATTTCCTGACCTATCATCTGCCACAGCTGCTTTGGAAGAAGATGCTTCCTTGTCCCTTTTCTTCTTAGGACAATTGTTGGCGAAATGTCTCATTTCACCACACTGGAAGCACTCGATCTTTGAGAGATCCTTCTTCTTCTTTGGCTGCTTCTTTGATGCCAAGGCTGCATCTTCTTCATCTTCCTTCCTCACTTTTCTCAATCCAAGGCTACGCTGCCCTTGGTGAATTTGCGGAGTTCTTCTTGACGCAGAATTGACCATAGGCTGTCCCAATCTGGGAGGTCCGCTTTGCCCAAGATACTTTGGACAAAGGTTTCCCACTCATCTGTGACTGCATTGAGGGCAGTCCTGACTATCACAATAGCATCCACTGTTGCACCCGTTGCAGTCAGCTGATCTTTGATTGACTGCAATTTGAAGAGAAAATACTCCATGTCTTCTCCCTTGGTCATCATGAATGACCTCATCTAAGTCTCCAAGAACATTTTTCTTTGGACAAAATTTCCCTCATATAGGGAAGTCAAGGCCTTCCACATCTCGTTAGTTGTCTTCTTCTCAGCTACGTGTGGTACAATATGGTCTTTGATACCATCCATAATCAGCCGCTTGGCATGCCCAACAACCTCCTTATGCTTCTCAAGGAGATCCGGATCTATCGGCGTGGCCAGAGTTTTCTCTGTGTGGTCTCTTAGATTGTATGCCTCAAGGACTGAATCCTTGCCTTCCAAACTGAAAAGTTTGAGAGGCCATCCAACCTATCCTAATCACGCAGTCCATGAGGAGCTATCTGCTCAGAATTTGTCGGAACTTCCTCTTCTCTTTGCTAGAGAAGTGGATCTAAGGCCCTTGGTGATACAGGGACCTTCTGCTCCCTCTGACAGCTGATTTCCCTCCTTGGAAATCTACCAAATCAACTATGATTCAGCTTCTTCTTTGATCGTTTTATCAAATTGCAAGTTTCCTTTGGCAAGAAACTCTCTGAGAAGCTGATCTCCTCCCACTCTTTGTCACTTGTGCTAAGGCTAAAAATCTGAAAGCTTCAGAAAATTAACCCCACAAGCACCTTCTGAATTTCTGTAGATTTTCTTCAGTCTTTTCTGGATCTGACAGATTCAGTTCTGCATCACACTGGCTGGCTTTAGACCAATCCAGCATTGTTTCTGAGCTGCCTCTGCGCAGTAATTGCATGGGCTTGCTAGGAGACAGTGCTAGACAGTGTCACCCTTCTTTCTGCGTGGATTTGCCTCTGAAAACTGCGCTGTCCCTTCAGATTTGCGTTTCTGTTGCTTTTCCAGCTGCTTTTTGCAATTAGAACCTTCAGTCTCTTGCTGGTCACCTTCCTAGATCTGCAATTGCTCTGATACCATTTGGAAATTTCTGAATCTTTACACTTTATGCAGAAATTATTACTGTTAAACTGCTTATGCTCCTCCTACTTAGACAAGTTATTAACTGAATAAATTCAAGTTAAAATCGAAGCAAAACACATAACAGATCTCCACCAATCCAGATCTAGAACAAGTTCATGCACACATAGACAAAGTGACAATTATTTCTGGAAAAATAGTCCCCAGAAAAACCCAATGCGGGAAAACCGATCTCTGGTTGCTGGAGGGTTTTATTATTAAGAATTTTTCTGAATACACAAATCTGGGTTCTAGATCTGGAAAACCTGACAGAGAATATACTAGATCTACAACTCACTGGCTGATCTAGGGCCAAAATAATGACTAATCCACACCCTCAAACGAGATTTATAGAACTCAGCCAAGATTAGGGCCTAGAAACCCCAACGCTGCCCCTGAAAGCCTCTGTGTCAGCCTCTGAAGCACCTCCAACCCTCAACGCTGCTCCGGAAGGGATTGCGTTACCCCAGACTGGGTGACACAGTCTCTACGCTGCCCCTTAGGGTCTCTGCGTAACACTCTGAGGGTTTCCAGCTGAATATTACGTTGTCCTTGCTGCTGCAACTTCCATTCTCTTTTGCATTGTCCTTGAGCTGATCTCTGCCTCTTGTGTATTCAAGACCCCGGGATCTGATCATCCCCCTGGCCTAAATTCCCCTCTCTGTAGCTGAAACACTTCTGAGTATTCTTAGCAAACCCTGCCCTAGAATCTCAACTTAGTTTCAGTGCTCTGCCTTTGTGTGTCTTTACAAATGACCCCAAGCCTTTTCTTTATACTTTTCTCGTTGACAAATCAACGACCATGATCAGATCTTGAATCAATGGCTAAGATTAAAAGAAAGCTTTATTCGTGTGACTTAAGACAATTTCATCACATGTTTAATTAAATTCATTTTAATTATTCAAGTTTCTTAAGTTTAACTTAGGAAATACATTAAAATAATTAATTAATTTAATATCTCCTAAACCAGATGAAATTTCTCAAATCAATTTCTGGGGCTTGTAGATCAAGTGTACTCTAGTCCCTCCACAAAATTTGGGAGCTAGAGCACAACTGATGCTACAACAAATACACAAAATCTCAACACATCTGCGTGACCTCTTTGGAGTTGTGTCAGCCTTTGTATGAGCAGACTGACTCTGCGTCACCCTTGCAAGGTCTACGTTGTCCCTCTAGTGCTGCGCTTCCTTCTTCCGGATCTGGCTGCTTCAGCTGCCCTTCCTGTAACAAATATCTTCAGGCCCTTTGCTGATGATTCAACTTGATCTGCAATGCTCTGATACCATGTGAAAATTCCCGAGTAGAGAAATCCTATTGCTAAATATTGATTTACTTCTCCTACTTGATTTATTACACAAGTTATTTAACTGAAAATATTCAGAAAAGCTCTGAAGTAAACACAACTAGCAACCTACACAAATGCAAATCATTTACAAAACATCACGCACATATGAAAAAGGACATAGATTTTTAGAAAAAAATGTCCCCGGAAAAACCCAATGCAGGAAAATCGGTGCCACAGATATGAGGGTTTATTATAACTAAGCAGCAGTACTCTGAGTACATCTAAGGTGCCATAAACCGGCTCACCCAACAAAGAAACCTCGACTACAGAAAAATGGCAGATATACTTCACTCTCGCAAGTCCCAGCTGATTCGGATGAGCCACTGGTGAAACCCCAACTAGCTCTGCGCAGTCTCTATGCTGCCACTGCGTAAGGCTACGTGGCCTTGGTTGAGTCACTGCGTCACCCTTGCTATACGCTGATCATCTTCTCCCATATTCTAGTTTCAGCCCTGTCGGCTCAGAAACCCCAATCTCCAGCTAGATATCGGACTTTCCTTGGAGGCTGTTCGCTGCCCCTGTGTGAGGCCTATGTGGGTATGCGTCACCCTCTCTAGGGAGTGTGTCACACCCTTTGATGGCTGCGCTGCCTCCAATGCGTCTCTGCTGCCCTTGCTCTGCATTGTACTCTTGTCCCTCCTGACCAATCAATGCATCTGCCCCTCACTGCTTCTCTGAATAACTCAGATTTGATCTTCGTCCAATGACTGCTCCGTTAGAAGAATTCGATCTCTTAGATTTTGTGTGTCCTCCAACTGACCCCAAGCCCTTCCTTTATACCTTTCTTTTTGACACATCAACAATCGTGATCTAATCTCTAATCAATGGCTAAGATTAGAAGTAGCTTGATCCACGTCACTTAGAATGTTCTCATCACATGTGTAAATTAATTCACATTAATTTTTTAATTTCCCTAACTTAGACTTAGGGTCCTCATTAAAAAATTTAATTATTTGAATAAATTTTACACCATATGGAATTTCTCCAAATGCTTTCTGGGTCTTGGAGATCTCATGTGTTCCAACCCCGCCACAAAGTTTCGGAGTTAGAACACATTCACTGACACCCAAAAATCTCAACAAGCACCTCCACAATGTCACGGCCACCCATCCAACACTCGCCCTGAGCTGTAGTATGTTGGTCACTGTTGACCACACTTTGTCAACGACCCCATAGTAGTACGCCCCCATTTTTTCAAATGGTACTTATCATGTTCGAGGCTCGTGTCATCCAGATTTCATCGCCAATCGGCAGTTTTTTTATAATGATGTAAACTCATTCTGCATGTTATGATGTAAATGATTTAAGTAAGACCGTCCATGTATGTAACAACTAGGTAAGCCTAGTATGTTGTTGATGATTTCCATCCTAGGAGGTTTTTTGTCTCACTGATTCACGTAAGTGATCGGCAGAGTTTTTCCCTCCAGCCTCACCCCAAAGCTAGGGTGGATTTTGTCATCAGCATGCTAAGTGAGTCCTAGTGTTTCTATCGAGTCCTTGTAAAAGTAGCTTGAGCTACTTGGTCTACTAGATCATATTTTGAGTCGCAGAATTGGGTATTTATTTGAGGGTCTATACAAATGGGTATTCCCCCATGTATGTAAATGTATTATCTCATGTAAAGAGGGTTGGAAAAATAATTAAAATCCCCTCTCAGTCAATTAATTAAATTTTCTGGTCAATTAATTTAAAAAAATATTAAACCAGAAATCTAATTAATTTAGGGTCCTAAGTTAGGATTAAATCTTTAAAGGCAAAATTTGTGGGTCCTTGGAAAATGATTTTGAAAGCCCCAGGCCAAGGGAATATTGAGAATTCTAAGAAATATTGGACCCTTGGGCCTTGGTGGTTAAGTCAAGGTCAAAATTTTGGGGTAATTAACTCAAAAATAATATTTTTGAGTTAATTAAAATTGAAGTAAATGATAAATTCGTTTTTTCCCAAATTTATAATTTCAACGCTCCGGATTAAAAGATAATTAAATCTTTTGGACGGTTGAGATTATTTTGACGAAGATCATCCAAACTAGCCATTGGAGATTTTGTCCTATAAATTTAGAGGTCTTTGCCAGTATTGAGTCATCCGATCTCAGGATCATGCACTTGTTCTTAGAAGCTCTTGTAAATTTTTGAGGAATAAAGCATAAAGACTTTGGGGTTACAAATTTTGATGTTCCTTCTCAGATCTATGTGGTGAATTGTCTCTGAACTCTACTACTTTGTTTCTTGCATTTTATGATTGATGGCCTTCATGAATTAATCTGCATACAGGTATCTTGTGCAGTTTTCTGGGTTTATAAAATAACATTATGATTTTTCTAAAAAGGTCTCATGTTGTTTTCTTAAATCTCTATCGATCTAAGGTCCAGATCTAAGTGTGCAGGGAAATTTTTCTTAAGATTGAGCGTTTGGGGAAGTCTTCGGTTGGACCAACTGAATCTCGATAGACATAAATCTGAAAAGCTCATTATTTGTTAAATTTCAAGTCTATCTTACGAAATTGGTGGTTTTGCAGGGTTTTCTAAGGCTTGTGCCTCTCACAAAAATTTTAAATCTCTGAAAATTGTGCTAAAATGGATTTCAAATTTGACCATGAGGGTTTTAAATTGTAAACTAGTTGTAAATTTGTAAATTTTCTTTTAGGACTGTAAGGGTTTAATCGTTTCTTGGTGTGTATCTTCAGATCTGGCTGGTCTCTTGTAGATTCAGGGTTCAAATCGAATTTTTTTTAGATTTGAGCCAGATTTGGTCTCAAATTACAACTGTGGATGAATCTGGATATTGTTTCAATTTAAGGAGCGTAAATTGGAGAAAGTTTAAGTTTGCTGGGCGACATTTGTGCACTGGGTTTAACAGAAAAAATTCTTAGTTTACTGGACGTTTTAGATGTGTATGGGTTTATTTGTGTCTCTGTCTACTGCGTTAGCCCTTATCTACATCCTCATCTTGCTGACCATCGATACCCTTGTGTCATTCATTGGCTCCGTTCTCTGCATTTCCAATCAGGTTTCTTTGCCATCCAACTTTCTTCTTGCGTTTCTCTTGCCGTCCAGCGTTTCCCGCTATTTCCCTCACACCTTTGCATCCTGCTCTGTCCTTCATTACCGTCGAATTCACTTCTGTTCTCATCGTTTTCCTTTACCTGCGTCCAGATTTGCCCTCAAGTCGTCTCACCTAATCCTCGATCTACGCCTTCATCCCATTTCGTCCCCTGTTGTAATGACCCATACCAGATCGATAAATAATATAAACGTTAAATTGGTATGTGGCTGACCCAATAACTTAATAATATAAATTAATTAAGGAAAATTAATTAAGTTATAAACAAACATAAAGTCATCACACCCATCTCTAACTTATAAACAAAAACAGTTAATTAAACCAAATTAATTAAGTATTAAAATACAAAGTGAGCCTCCATAAAGTCATCTCCTCTACGTAAGTGGATAAAGACTCAACGAATATAATTAATTCACTTAATCCCAAAACTCATCTCAAACATTAAATGGACCCTTAAATAAAGATAAGGTCGCCTTAAATGATGGCAGACCCTCATAAATATGGAAAAGATCTTCGGGAGTGAAAGGCGGTGGGGAGATGGTTATAAAGGGGGGGGATGTGAAGGAGAAAAGGGGAGTTTTTGGAGGAGGAGAAGAAAATTCTGCATTCTGGCTAACAGGGGATTGAAGGATACACAGAGTTCTAAAAGGAGAGTTTCACCGTTCTGGGATTCTGGGCACGGGGGCAGAAGATTACTCTTCTGGGTCTAGGATTGCTCCTAGATCGGCTGGGAGGATTGTTGTCTTGGGTAATCTGTTCTGTTCATCCACAGCAGTGGGAGGAGAACTATCACCACAGTCTGAAATATCAACATCAGCGTTTCAGGTATTTTCCTTTGAGTACAGATTTGTTTCTCCATTCAATTTTACTGCAATTGTTTAGTGTAATACAACACTGCCGAATATCTATCTCTGCAATTAAATTAAATCTGTGTAAGGAACCTTAATTCTGTATATGTATGTCTTGTTTTGGGTATTTTAGATATCTCCAAGAGGGTATATTAACATTTGATGATACTGAAGCGCTAAAAGAATATATATATATATGCTGCCCTTCTGAAATTAGACCTTAAACTTAAGTTCATATAGGTTTTTTTTTTACAGCCTTTTTCCCTTCTGCCTTTAACCAGAATACTCTCAGTCGTTAAGTACACCATCCCAGTACATGATTACGTAAGGGATCTGGCTGTAGACAACAAATCACCGTCACTATAGATCATATCTATATAATCAAGTCACTGCTATATCAATAATGCAACTATAAATATCACTGTTATATGTCAGAGTCATTGTGGTTACTGTTATGTCATCAAGGTCAACCAGGTTACTCACAAATAGATCATACCTCCGCTTAGAAACTTCAAACCTTGGCAACTTCATTTACTTGTCATCTGCATCACCATCAGCTTGTGCTACAAATCCTGCTATCTTCAAAATACTTGTATCCAAATCTCTGACCTGCAGCTATAAATTCTGGAGAGATCCTTCTTTCAGCTCTTGACACCCCTCGTTAATCACCTTCTGGATAGGGGTTAATCTAAACCAAGAGACAGAATCCTTGAGTAATCACAAACCAGCTAATTAATGCCAGAACTTCATAACAGAAAAGATGTCAGATATACTATGGTATGCTTCGTGTTAATAAGATTGCTGTAGATGTAGGAAGAGATAAGATTAGAGAAAGTAAAGAGCTTCGATTTGTACCAAAACTGAAACAAGCACTAGAGCCCTTGTGGGTTGGGGGGGGGGACCTTACACCTGTCCATCGACCTTCACGCAGTCAATCAGCTCTAACGTAGACGCCCAGGCTACTCCGTCCTCACGTGCCTCTATTCTGCTGTCCAAGCCTGCGTTCTTCACCTTGCTATCTGCGTCACGCCATCTCTGATCTTCTCCTCGTGCCGCCGTCCCTCCGTCGACCTGCAAACTCTAACCATAAACAATGCACGTATAAAGTTTTCAAAAGCCCTTATGATTTGTTTCAATGCGGATTCTTTTTTTTATTTGTATATAGTTTAGCTTCAGGTTTTAGATTTTCGTTTTAAATGTTTTTTTTTTTAGATTTTAAGCTTTGTAATGATTAAAGTTAGGGTGTAATTTCAAATTTGATTTTTTTTACTTTGTTTTTAGCGTTAGTTTGGTTAGGATTTAGGTTTCGATTTTTAAAGTTTAGATTTAATGTATAGTTTGTAAGGTAGCCATTAGTCGTAGTCTTTTTTTTTAGTTTTAATTAGATTTTGTCTTGAATTTCTTTTAGATTTTAATAAATTTAGTTTAGTTTTTTTTTTTTAAGATCTAACTTAGGTTTTAGTTTAGATTTAATTTAGTCTAACTTTAGCTTTAATTTTAGATTTTAAACTTTAGATTTTAAATTTTAATTTAACCTTAGTTTTAATTTGTGTGTTTAGTTTCAGATTTGACCTTTAGATTTTGATTAGAGTTGATTTAGATTTAGATTAAATTTTTAATTTCTAGATTGATTTAGATTCAAAAAATAATAAAAAATTATAAAAATATAAAAATCCTAAAAATCTAGAAAATACAAAAATATAAAAAAATTTCAAATTTTCTATAGTCAAATGCGCAAAATTTTTCTATCTGAAGTTTGACTGTGGAGCACTTTAATTTTCGAGCTGGGTCATATTGGAAATATCTTAATTTCGGAAATATTTCAAAGCATCTGGCATGATTGTTTCATAATAGCTTTGCTTCAGTATTTTAATTCATGGTTGTGGTGTTTTCAATTGAATATCATTGTGATCAATCATATTTTCATAGCAGCAGTTAATCGTCATTTGCTTGTTTCTAATTGCATAACGGGATTTTGTTTGACTCCATAAGGCACTGGTTTTAATCCAATCTTTAAAAGATCTCGTTAATTTTATCAAGTATTTGATGTTTTAGCTGTGTCTCCTGGATTCTTCTTCTTCATTTCTGATAGGGTCTACCTCCCTTAGCTTGCAAGGAGACAACTTAAATAGAGAGATTGGGGATAAGGGTGACAACCCCCAATCTGAGCCGTTGTCGCGGTGCCTGGACAATCTGTGCGACAACAGTCACTTTAATTGTTTTAACAATTCAAGTGCTACATAAATTGTCAATCCAGGAAGGTCTGTTTATTCCAAAGGCAATCACACACTATATATGCTCAATTTCAAAAGCAAAGAAATGTTGTAGTATTAATCACACTAATTATATTAACCACACTATGCACACCTTCCTTTAACAAAGCTGAAGCCTACTTGTGTTACAACAAAGACAATCTTTCTGTTGCAGACTTTCATTAAAAGAATCCTGGAAAAGATAATGAAAGGAAATCATTCTGCAGAAAGGAAGTTCAGTCAACTATAATGGAGAACAGGACTCTATTCTTCCAAGTAGGAATCTTCAACACCTGTTTCCTGATATCAAACTGTCACACACTCATTCCATAAACAGATTGCTGAAATAAAGTAACTCACAGCTTCTCAAGAATGAATTGTATAAAACCAATGCAGTAAATAACGAAAACAGAGCTCTAACAATAAACACGAGGTTTCAGAACTGCATAAATAGCTTAAGCAAACAGGGTTTAATCAAGGTGCGAATAACATAAATAGTTAACAGACTACAGGAGCAAATGGGTGAATCTTGTGATGAAGGCGAGCCCTTTCCTTCTCACAAGATTCCCCAGAGAGAGGGATTAAATTGAAGTGCTCAAAACAAACTTTTATTCATCTGTCAAAAAGCAGCATATTACAATGGAGTTGCGCTCCTTCTCTGTTCAGGAAAAATGAACCTCCCGCAGTCTCTAACTATCCTTCTAATGCTGATGTCTCCTCTTTAGGAGACATCTATTACAGTTACATCATAGAGATTCTATTTTTATCCAAATCTGATCTTCTGTTATAAAACAGGGTTTTTCTATTCTTCCATAGCAGAATGCTGTTACGATGGATACAAGAATACTGGCTTCAGAATGGTCCGTGTAACAGCTTCCCTTGCTTGTCTTTTTCTTGTTGCCGTCATACTTGAAATACATCTTCAAAATTGCAAATCACGGGCTGTTTCAGCAACGGGATTTGCGTGCCTGTTGACTGTTTCAGCAACACAATCTTCAAAATAGATTATCTACGGTCTTTAAACTGTCTCAGCAACTATATACCTTCGATTAATGATTAAATATAAAAGTAATGTAGAATTATATGCAAAACAAATTAAACATATAGTAAAGAGAAGAACATTATATACCTTTGGGGAAAAATGGATGGAAGTGATAATGTAAGCTTTAAATATGGACTAGAAAGAGTAAAGTGGTAACAAAATATGTAGTCAAAATGGTACATTATGAGGTCCTAACATCTCCCCCAACTGAAAGGGTTGCATGTCCTTAGGCAACTTTTAGTCAGAGTCAGAGTCTGGATACTGACTTTTTGCATGCAAATTACTCGAGCAATAACTATGGAAGGTGGTATCTGTTAAAGGTCTGAATCCCTGGTTACTTTGCAATTTCTGCCATGCTGCTGCTTCATCCCTGTTAGCCAATCTGTAATGAGCCTGATATTGTTCTGCTAGCATCCATAAAATAGGAAAGTGAAAATGATAGCCTATCCAATTCTCAGCACATTGCTGAACACATCTGATGTAGTTTGGTACTCTGGACAGTGCAGTTTCAAGGTTAATAGGGCTAAAGGGATTATACTCTTGTCTCTCCTTAGAGGATTGTTGCCACAACATGTTGTTTGCCCT
Organism: Pinus albicaulis; assembly: GCA_034641835.2. Classification (NCBI taxonomy): domain Eukaryota; kingdom Viridiplantae; phylum Streptophyta; class Pinopsida; order Pinales; family Pinaceae; genus Pinus; species Pinus albicaulis. The sequence goes on along the minus strand of CM076572.1, from coordinate 795,355,252 downwards.
CAGAGCAGCAGTCTCTTTGGCCCTGATACACTGGTGACACTCTTGGAGTACTGAGGCTTGCAATCGCTGTATATGTTTAATCATTCCTGGCTTCTGCAAAAACTGATGATATTCAGCCACAAAAATGGCCGGGTTTCGAGGCTCTGGCCTTATCTAGAGAAGGCGATTATCCTCATTGTGCTTAGTTGCAAGAAAAGCGGTTTGCCATATAATTTGATTGGCAAGAAAGGAAACAAATGCCCTAATCTGTACATCACCAACAATAGGATTAAGATTGATCTCTCTGTTTTCAGGCATAGCCTCATTATGAAGATACAACTCACATAATAGATGTTGATCACTAGTGGAAGCCTCAGCAAATGTTTTGACAAACTGCTCAGCTGTGAGCAGCTCATGAGGTCTTCCATCCTTAACTGCTTTCAACTGGAAATAAACAAGGCGTTCTGAAAGAAACAAAGAATAGTTCAAAGATGGTTTCTTGGTGGCTAATAGTTTTTGTACTAGTTGAAACATCAGGATCAATTTATCTTTTAATTCTTTATTCTCTTTCTTGGAATCTCTAAGTTGCTGAAGTGTCTGCTCCCAGTTATCCCAATTGGAATACATATGATTTTGCCAGGCCAATTTATGCTGTTGTAAAATTTTGTCTTGATCAATAGCATATTGCTTCTTCCACTTATTCATTATTTCCAACTCTTTCCATGGTGGCGTTTGTGTTCCGGCATTATAAGTAATGGGCCGAGGCATAGTCTGAGTAGCAGAATCAGTTAATGTAGGGCAGGATACCTGTACCTTGGTTTCTTTCTCCAGAGTTTTTGAAGGCCCTACTGGTTCTTGTGTAACAGTAGGGCATTCTTCCTTAACTGTAGATGATGTGGATGCACCAGGCATTGGAACTTTAACTATCTTGTATCCTCCCTGTTGATAGATGTTTCCACACTGATGACACATGTATTCTTTATAGGGATCGTTCTCTGTATGTTTTTCTTACATGGATGCTGTATGGGCCAAGGTATAAAGATTTAGTTCCTTGTCAAAGGCTTCCCTTGCCATTACCAATTCTTTCTTGCAGGCTTCTAATTTTGACTTTAAAAATTCATTTTCCTCTAAAAGAGAGGCCATGGTGACTGGACCCTGTGTATCGGTCGCTTTTTCTGAAGTTGATTGCTGTTCTTCATGTAATATTCCTAATTATCAATAGCTAATTGGAATATTCGACTTTGTATTGTTTTGCCATATGTGGTTTGTAGATAAATAAAAAAGTGAGTGAAAGGGGGTCTAACTCACTTTAGTGGAATAAAACACCTTCCTAGTAGCACAACGTTGTAACTTAAGGGGGGAGCCAAGGGGGGCCACACACCACGTGGAGGAGAGAGAGACTACGTTGGTTTTGGAGGGAAACCAATGCTATAAAAGGTGGAGGAGCCTCCTCATTTGGGGCATTCTTGTTGTTGATGATATTGGAGGTAGACATTGTGTCTTCTTGAGCACGCTGGCTATTTAGCCTGTCTGCAGCACTGTTTAGTGCGTTGAGTGTCTCTGATCAGAGATCTCACCCTTAGCCCCGGGGGACTTCGAGTGCCTGCTTGGGCAAGGTTTTTCCTTCGCTGTGGCGTGGCCTTGTCGTTTTGTGTGAGGAGCCGGCCTCAGGACCGCGCGTCCCTGGGGGAGAGGACGCAGGCCTGTTGGAGGTGATCCCAGGTTTTCCGCAGAGTTTCGCGTACATCCTGTGAGGTTCGCCTTGCCAGAAGAGATTTTCCGAGGAGTTTGTGGCCCCGTTTCAAAGCTTCATCATTCATCTGCTACCATATTCAGGGAAGGCCGCGACCTCGAGGAGGGTTTCTATGGTGATTTTCGACGCCGACCATTTTCTACATGGTTTCTGGGTTTTGTCCGAGGTGGTGAGTTCAGGTGTTCTGCAGATTTTCAGCTCATTCCGGCAAGGGGATCAGCCCCTAGTTCCAGCTCATTCCAGCACAGTTTCTTCCAGCAGCTGGGATGCAGTTTCTATAGTAGCCATTTCCTGTTTTCTGAGAGGGCTCTTCACTTGCCTTGTGCAAGGATAGGTGCTATTATTCTGATTATCCATTGTATCCCCTTATATTCTCAGATTAATAAAATGGCTTAGCATTCCCGGCATTTTATGTGTATTTGCTTTATGTTCTATTTCCGGCAATTTTCTATATTGTTGTATGCTTGTATTGCTGTCTATTTCCTATTCGGGATATTACAGTGGTATCGGAGCATAGATCTGGCTCAGCCTGTGGTCTATGACATTGGGAAAGAGATCATACAGAGGTTTGCTGGAATTTTGGAGAGCAATAGCAGTTGCAGTACCAAACGAAATTGGAAAAAGGGCCAAAATATAAAGGGTCAAATTTTGAAGGTTGGAATTAGAAGAAACGTTTTCTGGGTTTTTCTGGGTTTTGGGCAAGGATCACTTTCCCAAATTCCTAGAATTTTCTGAGTAGTTTTCAATGGGTAAATCGGAGGTCGAAATCAAGCAGTAGTATGGTTTTGCAGCAGCCGTGCAGTTTCTGAGGAGCCTGTAGACACATAGCAGGAAGAGCCGATGGCAGGTGATGATGATGAGAGGAGATTTAGAGAGGCGCTCCTCCAACACATGCAGGAGGTGTCACAGAGACTCACTGCGCTGGAGGTTAGGCAGCGGGAAACCCCAAGGGGTTTTTAGATCGGTGAGGGATCAGGTATGTCACACCATATGCCGGAGCGTGATGCTATCCCCATCATGGCATCGCATGCACCCACGCGACCCACTATGCCCACTTTCCTAGCAGAGGACACAGGGGCATCAGCACAGTGGGAGCCGAAGGTTGACCCTGGCCAGATGGATGCCTACATTACAGAGTACCTGGCACACGGGCCGACGATCAGAGATCTTATCTCATTTAGAGATTATGTACAGCTCCAGCGTGATGGTAGACCCCGTGATCATCACAGGGGACACAGACATCATCATGACGTCCACCGCGCAGCTAGCAGATTTCATTTGCCCACGTTTGATGGCTCATCAAACAGTTCGGCAAAGTCTTGGGTAGAAAAGTTGGACATCTATTTCCAGCTTAACCAGATGTCGCAGTCGGAGGCCATTAAGGTGGCAACATCGCACCGTGAGGATGAGGGCACACAAAGATTGCAGTGGAGTCTCGAGGTTACACCCAGTGTGACACGTGAGTCACTCTCATTGGAGACCTCCTTGGCCGTGTCGATTGATGTGGTAGTGGAGAAGGTAGAGCCTACCCCAGTAGAGCCATCCATTGAGGTGATGACCGGAGTCGTGTCCAAGTCTTCAGGTGGTAGCAGCACACGACAGATGGGTGAGGCGTTAGGAGATATATCCACCTTCGATGAGGCACTAGCAGGTACAGAGGTATTGGATGATGGTCGCGGACAGCGGTATCATCGGCTTCGGACGGACCTTCGAGTTTTGAGAGAGAAGGCCACGTCAGTACGGGAGGCCATTTTGTTGCAGGACCAGGAGCTGGAGGGTATGAGAATGACTTGTGCCAAGTCGGCGGCCAAGTTGGTTCGCATTGGGGAACAACTAGATTCCCTGATGGTACAATCAGAGGGCACGCGCACGCCGCATCATTCTTCGGTGCATGCATGGATGGGACCAGCGTTGTTGTTGGGTCATCTCTTCCCCGTGGAGAAGAGAGAGGCAGAGCCACCTAGTCACATCTCATATGTTGACTGGGATAGCGGTATGAGACGATCAGAGTTGCACAGGGTACAGTATCCACATGTTGAGGTTGGATGGCGAGAGATTTTGAGTTGGTACTCGGTGGAGCGGGCTATGGAGATAGTGATGGATCCGAGTGTAGCTCAGCAGGATTTTCTATGCATGGGGAATACAGGAACCCCTGATTGGCATTGGGATCCAGGTGGGATCACATACCGTTTCCCAGGCAGGTCAGCTGACTATGTCTTGTAGAGTACAGTTGGCCTAGTAGTAGAGCATGTGCAGTTTCGGTCCGCTCCAGTGGCCAACCAGTTTTCGGGCAGACTCCCTAGGTTGTCTTGGCATGACATTCATACACTCTGCGGCAGACCGCCCCGGTGGCGCCGCACGCTCATGTGAACTTGTCAGAGGAGGTGGCATTGGCAGGCCACAAGATGGCACCTTGTATGGGGCCAAGGATTCTTCACCTTTGTGTGGGGCACAGAGGACGCAAAGGAGCTGAGCAGTGGAGGTAACACTACTGACACATAGGGAGATTCACTTCTCAGACCCCTCGAGGAGGATTTGGAGTGATGATCCATTCATCGGCGGGTATAGTGATGCGACGGTGGAGACGATGATACCGATTGGGGGTAGTCCGACATGTAGAGGCACAGCTCTAGGTCATCACATCCAGGGATGTGTGGGAGCCTCTAGCATTGAGCAATGGACTATCGGTGGACATGGAGTTGCATGGTGGTGTATCGTAGTGTGTGGGATTGCATTGTGGAGTAGGAGTGTCCCACATCACATTGAGGGCACGCGGGGAGTGACCAATGCCCCATGGCCGCCGTGCACGAGATGCAGGCTGTGGTGCCGCGCAGTAGCACATGGTATCCAAAGAACAGCAGCGTGAGATGCCCAAGGTGCGTTGGCACCATCGTATATATGGATGATCAAAGGGTATGCGAGGGCATACGTACGTTACGCGAGGTCTTGCAGCACGTTCCAGGGAGACTCATGGACAGGGACATCGGGCTTACCTTTGGGTGTAGTTCACCCAGGATCGATGGAGAGACAAAGGAGCGATACTTGGCAGTATCTCTGGGGACTCACACACCTGTCTCGCTTCGACATCACTCACAGGTACAGCTGATTATGTTTTTGACCTTTGGCACTTTGGGCGTGAGCAGCAGGGTATGCGAGGTTAACCCCAAATATTTTGATGACACTCAGTACGCTAGGCGAGAGACTTCTCAGTAGCGGCACTGGGTTGGTGTGCTAGTTGACAGCCACAGGTTGGGGGATGAGATGATCCTTTGCAGAGGTGGTGTATCAGTCATCACTGAGCCTACGCTTGGAGAGCAGGTCATGAGGGAGACATGCATCACTTTTCCCTCCCGGCATGTCGAGAACACACAGTAGCGCAGGATACCGGGTGCATACAGAGGTAGCATCCCGCATGTGTTTGGGCTCCTTACATTGTATCGACACTTTATCGAGAAGATGGGTGCCTACGTTGAGTCGATGAGGATATGCGGCCACATCGTCGACATCGAGGTGGGACAAATACATGGACCGACATCGAGTACGGCAGCGTTGTACCGCAGTTGGTATTTCCCAGAGGTTTTGGAGGTCGATGGGATTGTTCTGCAGGGGACCAGTAGACAGCGGGAGCATGCCAGTCCTGATCAGGAGTGGGAGGAGTTGTTGGATATGGTGGAGCATCCATCTGTGGGTCGACACAGGGATGAGACACAGATAGGTGCACACACAATCAGCAGAGCTGCAGTGTTTTTAGTGTGTAGCACTCTCCAGGAGTACATCGATGGAGCTTGCAGCATATCTTGCCCACTTTGGCCCATTATAGAGAAAGGGGCTTCCTTCTACAGGCAGCTTCTGGCAGACAGGGCAGAGCAGTGGGAGTTGATTACGAGTTGGCGACAGCACTCCCGACATGTTCCATATGCAGTTGTTATCGCTACATCAGATTCTTCTCCCATGATGGACTGGCGGGAGATCATGAGTTGGTACCCTCTTGATGTTATGGTATTCTTTGGAGGGAGCACAGCGGAGTAGGGGCCCATGGACATAGCACATGTTCTAGATTCCACCTTGGGGACACAAAATATCATTTCTTCGCACCCTCCCATCTCGATTTCAAAGGAGTAGGATCGCATGGGATTGAGTCGGACTTGACCGGAGAGAGGCAGAGCTCAGGCGTGGGGCTGGTGGGGCAAGATATGTAGTTACAGTAGTACAAGATGAGACTTCTAGAGCACTGATGCCAGTTGGTGGTCTTCCCCCCTGAGAGCATCAGTTATAGCTAGAGATAGTGCGCAGCCTGAGCCGTGGGACTTGGGCGATGATTGGCCTTGGTGGCATTGTGAGCTGAGAGGACTGTTGGTCAGTGAGAGATCAGTTTGGGATCCTGGTATTGAAAGGACCCTTCATGTTAGGGTGATGCAGAGGTCAGAGAGGGTTCAGTGGCACATTTGGGACCCAGGCACATTTTGCAGTGTTAGTGGGGAGCATCGGCTAGAGAGGAGGCTTGTTCAGGCATTGTTGGAGGACAAGTAGTTTTTGCCGGATGAGGATGCCACTCGGGAGAGCGAGGAGATTTTGCAGCATCCATCACCTTAGTTGCTTGAGGACAAGCAACATTTTGCCGGGGGAGACTGTAATATTCCTAATTAGCAACAGCTAATTGGAATATTCGACTTTGTATTGTTTTGCCATTTATGGTTTTTAAATAAATAAAAAGTGAGTAAAAAGGGCCTAACTCACTTTAGTGGAATAAAACACCTTCCTAGTAGCACAACTTTGCGACTTAAGGCGGAGCCAAGGGTGGCCACACACTACGTTGGTTTTGGAGGGAAACCAATGCTATAAAAGATGGAGGAGCCTCCTCATTTGGGGCATTCTTGTTGTTGATGATATTTGAGCTAGACATTTTGTCTTCTTGAGCACGCTGGTTGTTTAGCTTGTCTGCAGCAGTGCGTTGAGTGTCTCCGATCGGAGATCTCGCCCTTAGCCCCGGGGGACTTCGAGTGCCTGCTCGGGCAAGGTTATTCCTTCAGTTTAAGCAGGTGATTTGGTTGGTTGTTTTGTGGAGGAGCTAGGCTCTTTTGTGACTGCGCAGTCCCTAGGAGAGAGGACGCAGTTCTTGTTGGAGGTGATCCGGTTCGGGGTTTTCTGCAGGAGTTTCAGTGGATATCCGGTGTGGAGGTTCAGTCTTTGCCAGGAGGAGATTTTCCGAGGAGTTTGTGGCACTGTTTCAGCATTCATCATTTGGCATCTGCCCTGGGCCTAGGAGGGCAGCGTAATTCCTTGAGGAGGGTTTCTGTGGTGATTTTCAGAGGCTGACCATTTTTTATATGGTTTCTGGGTTTTGTCCGGGTTGGTGAGTACGAGTGGTCTGCAGATTTTCAGCTCATTCTGGCAAGGGGATCAGCCCCTAGCTTCCAGTCTATTCCAGCAGCAGCAGTTTATCAGCTTTCTTCCACAGCCTAGACGCAGCTTCGTAGCGCCCATTTCCGTTTTCTCGAGAGGGTTCTTCACTTGCCTCGTGTAAGGATAGGTGCTATTATTCTAATTCTCCATTGTATCCATTTCTATTTCGATTAATAAATGGCTTAGCATTCGATGCGTATTTTATGTGTATTTGCTTTATGTTCTATCGCATTTTTCTATATAGTTGTATGCTTGTATTGTCGTCTATTTCCCTTCGTATATTACACTTCAAATTATCGGTTCTTGTGTTACAAACATACTGCTGGGGCTGGTTTCCTTGTAGTAGCATCTTGGATGTTTAACTTTTGCACGTTAGCAGCTGGTTCTTGTGTTTCAGCTGTTGAGTGAGTAGCTGGTTCTTGTGGAGCAGCTACTGGTTGTGTAGAAAATGATATCATATTACCCTGGGCATCTGGTTCTTGTGGAGCAGTGCCACAGGATGAGACGGGTAATGATTCCGGGATTTGGAAAGGTGGTGATGACTGGAGTTTTAGCAAAATGGCTGCAGGATCAGGGGTAATGGGAATGGTTTCAGATTCAATGGTTGTTTTCATTTTTCTCCTAGGTAGGAAAGCAGAAAAATCAGTAGCTTGCTTTTTCTTTTTATGAGAAGATTTTTCCCTAGGAGAAGGGCTATCGGAGGTGGTGGCTGCTTTAGATGCAACCCTTGTTTGCCTTTTTGATACAGAGGCGGTTGTAGTTTGCCTCTTTCTTTTATGAATAGGGAGAGATGGTGGTGTTTCAGCCTAAGAGTCATCACTAGGGATGTGGACGGTAGGATGGGATGACTCTGCTAAATGAGATGGGCTTGAAGACAGGTCAACTGGATTGATTTGTTCTGAAGATGGGATCGATGGAGGATCTGGGATATTCTCCAATTGCTGTTCGTAGGAACTTTCAGGGATTTCTTGGGGGTTTGCAGCTTCTTGGGGAATTTCGGGAGCTTGCTCGGGAGGTAAAGGTAAGTTGTTTAGAGGGAGGTTTTGTTGAGCAAAGCCCCTCTGGATCAATAGTTGACAAAGGCGATGATGAGTAAGGGAAAGTAGTGGAAATTTTACCCGTCTACAGTAATATGACATATTTCTAATACATCCAAGCAAATAATAAGGAATGTTTACTAGTCTACCATGTCGTAAGTGGCTCATTAAAACAAAGTCGTGCTGATAAACTACCTGATAGCGGCCCTCGCGAGTTAAATAATGCTTGACAAATTCAGCTACCTTTGGCCATGGAGGAGGTAATGAGTGCAGTCCTACGCCACGACCTTTAATCTCAACATGTTCTCTTGGAAGAAGGAAGTCCTGTTGCGCGTTTAGGATGATGTGCTTCCGACTAAACCACTGAGCACCTGTGACTGGCAAACCCGAGACTTGCGCTATGTCGTCCTCTGAAACCGGAATTCGGACCCCCTGAACTGTAGAATGGTCCTCCTGAAGGTTCTGTGCAAATTCTAGGACCTGCTGAGGGTCGAATTCTTGAAGTCTTTCAAAATATGCCACCCATACTGCCTGTTGGAAGATATGATAAGCATCCGGAAACAATTCAAGGAGAGCTATTGATTCGGGCTCATGTCTAATGGCTGGTCCTCCCATAGTTACTAGCTTAGGTAAACCGTAAAATGCAGAGGCAGAGAGTAGAATTACCAGGCTTTGAACAGAGTAATCGTTGTGACTGAGAACATGGAGTATCGGTAAAGGGCCGAAGTAATGGGTGTAAAGAGTGACAGTAGTTTGCATGCTGTGAAATGATGGTTTGTAATTTCGAAATCCCCCCCATGTATGGTGAAATGATGTTTTTAAGTGTGCGGAGATTATAGTCATAATGAGAGAAATCTTCTCTTTAAACTATCGTTTAATTGTATTGCATAAAATTCACATACATTATATTTACCTTTGCTTTGTGATTCGAAATATATAGTGCTTGTTTATGATAGCTTGATATTGATGGAAGAACTTTAGAATTCTCTGAAATGTAAGGAGGATCATATTAGAGTCTGCTTTATCATAAGAGAGAGCTAGTGAATGGACATTATTCACACAAGGAGTATGAAGAATAAAAGTGAAGGACTGAGGAAGTTGCATAATCATGTTTTTAGGGGAAAGAAATGGTGTTTTAGCAATGGAAAGATAAATGACATGGTGCTGAAAGTGGTGTTTCAGCACTGGAAAGATAAGGGAAATTTTGCTAAAAAGTAATGATTTAGCAATGGGAAAATAGGGGAAGTATTTGCTGAGGAATGATATTTCAGCAGTAAGGAATAGGGAAAATACTTGTTGGAGAATGGTGTTTCAGCAGTGGGTAAAATGAGAAAAATAGGAAAATGATATGAAAAGGGAAAGAAAGAGTGAGGGAATAAGTAATGAAATGTTACTGGGAGATGAGGAAATGAATTTAAATAAGGGAAGCAAAGCTTTTCAGATTGAAGCTTAGATCTTCTTGTGATGAAATTGTCCTGCTTGGTAAATTCTTCCTTAATCTGCAAAATACAATTGTAACATGCCAACCCTTGACAGGGATTATTAGTTTTAAGAAATCTAATCTAATACTAAAAATATAGTGCAGAAAACAACTAAATGTTGTGAGGAGCAGAAGACTCCCCTAGAAAAAGATAATGTGCATCTGTCATGAAAATGGCCTTAAAATCTTCTTTAGAAATAGGGCACTGGTACAAACGAAGCCTATGACCATTTACTAGTAGAGGTGTTTTAGAATTATCAATTGTTAAAAGTCTTACTGTTCCATTGGGAAAAACAACATCTACTTCATAAGGTCCCAGCCATCTTGTACGTAGCTTGCCTTGAAAGTTCTCAAACCGAGAATCATACAATAAGGCCCAATTACCTTTTTGGAACTGCTTGTGCTTGATGGTTTTATCATGCCACTTTGTTCTTTGTTGTTGGATCATGGTTGTCTGATGAATGGCATCTAATCTCTTTTCATCCAGTTCAAGAAGCTGCTGCAACTTGGCTGTCTGCACATCAGTCAAATCAAGGCTAACAGTTAAAGCAGTTCTGAAAGTTTTAATTTCAAATTCCACAGGAAAAACAACACTTTTACCATAAACCAATTCATAGGGAGAAAATCTTGTAGTATTTTTCCAGGTAGTTCTATAAGCCCATAGTGCTTCAGGGAGCTTTTGAGACCAATCCTTCCGGTTATCCTTCACTGTTTTCGTTAGAATGACTTCTATTACTTTATTTGTGCTTTCCACCTACCCATTGGCTTGGGGATGGTATGGTGTAGTCATTCTATGATGAATATGATATTTTTGAAGGGTAGATTTGAAACCATGAGAATTGAAAGGAGGTCCTCCATCTGTAACTAGCTCTATAGGGATTCCAAATCTAACAAAGATTTCTTCAAATAAGAAAGCTAGGACAGCTTCTTCATTAGCTCTAAGAAGTGCTTTGGCCTCCACCCATTTGGTCATATAATCTGTACAAACTAATATATAAATCCTTTGATTGGATGGAGGATTAATGGGTCCTATAAAATCTAAGGCCCATCTTTCAAATGGTTCAAGTATTACCTGGGGGTTTAATGGCATTTCATCTCTATGATTAGGTTGACCCATTCTCTGACAGCGATCACAAGCCCGCACATATTTCTTTGCATCCTTAAACAGTGAGGGCCAATAGTAACCCATCCTCAGAATTTTATGTGCCGTTCTTTTATCAGCAAAATGCCCTCCACAAGGGCCATCATGGCAAGCTTTTAGTATGTCATACACCTCATCCTCTCTAATGCATCTTCGGATTTCATGATCAAATCCTGTGTAGAAAAGACACCCGTTTATCCAGCTATACCTGTCACTTTGTTGAATAATTTTTCTCTTTTCTCTATGTGACAGGTGTGATGGTAACTTTCCTGCAACCAAATAATTGGCAATGTTTGCGTACCAAGGTGAGTGAGTAGATACTGCAAATAAATACTCATCAGGAAAGGAATCATCTACTGGAATATTATTATTAGTTTTTAACCGTGAAAGGAAATCAACCACAACATTTTCTTTGCCTGGTCGATCTACAATTGTAATATCAAACTCCTGCAGTAACAATAACCATCTGGTAATCTAAGTCACATGACACGAGGACACGAGACACGGAGGACACGTAAATACGAGTATTCGACACGAGACACCGTGACCTCGAAAACAGGACACGAGAGACACGTTTTATTTATATTTAAAATATATATATATATATATATATATATATATAATCACATTTGCATATTGTTTGGCTCAGTTTAGTTTTCCACATTTCTGATTAGGAAAATTGTTTTTTCTGCGGGTTTATGCTTTGTGTAATGCTAAGATTTATAAAATCCACACATTGTGAGTTTCATTTTGGCTGTTAAATATTCAAGGAAATCCAAGTGATCCTGACTGAGACCAATGGTTTTTCTTCCAAACTGATAGCAGTGAGCATTTCTAAATCTTTAAGAAGTAACGGAGAGCAGGAGAAATATTATTGCAGTTTGAATGTGGCCATTCCACAAGACATTAAAAGAGTTCTCGTTAATCATCAATCAGATTAGAACAAACAGCTATCTTCTTCTTTTCTGGAAAGTTGCTTTAATATACAAACCTTGAGATTGGGGTCTATTCCACATAAGTCATACGTATAACATGACTTTATTTTGCTTAGTGGACAAGTCCAAGAGAAACCATTCTGCAAAAATTGTCCAGGATTTGTACCCTTGGGGGATGGCTTAATACTTTTTTGACATCACCAGTGAACCAAGATACATAGGCATGCTTGCAATCTATAATTTTAACATGAATCCATTACTTTATTTTGTTGTTTCTAAAAAGTTATCCACTAACACAAATAGAGCATACTGTAAACAAAAAAGGTCGATTACATAAATGATATATCATATATGATATTACATACCGTGCGTGTGTAACCGTTTGGCGTTAACGCGTTCCTCTGGGCAGTCGAGGCAGCAATGGCAAGGCAGTGCCAACGCAGTCGGGGCAGCAACGACAACCTTAACGCCAAACAGCACTGGAGTCTGGAACTTGGAATGCACTGAGGCAGCAGCAGCAACGGGAATGCGGCCGGCGGGCAATGGAAACGAAGGTTCAAGGCACAGAGGCAGCAACCGCAAACAAAGGTTCAAGGCAGCAGCAACCACATCGACGGCAACATCAACCACACCGAACAGAAATGAAAACTAACAAAATTTTTATCATTTTTGTAATTTTTGGTGGAAAACGTGTCCAAACGTGGGAATACGTTAGGGCAAGTATTCCAAACCAAGGACACGAGTATTCGATTTAAGGACACGCATTCAAAAACGGAGGGTACGTATTCAGTTTCGGAGGACACACCCAAAAACGTATTTGACACGTTTTAGGTCGTATTCCGTGTCCGACACATGAAATACGGGACACGTGACCCTGGAGGACGTGTCCTGTGACTTAGCTGGTAACTCGAGCATTTGTGACAGACTTATTCATTAAATACTTAATAGCCGAGTGATCAGTATGGACAAAGGTAGAATACCCAATAATGTAACGTCGAAATTTATTAATGGCGTAAATTACTGCTAAAAATTCCTTTTCGGTAACTGTATAGTTAAGCTTAGCAGGGGTCATATTCTTGCTGATAAAGTAGATAGCATAAGGAAGATGGTTTTCTTCTTGTCCCAAGATGGCTCCAATTTCAGTATCTGAAGCATCACAAGATATATGAAAGGGAAGTGCCCAATCAGGGCCTCTCAAAATAGGAGCTATGGATAACTGATGCTTGAGTTCTACAAAGGCTTCCTGACAAAGATCAGTCCATTTAAATTCATCATTTTTCATAAGCAACACAAATAAAGGAGAAGCTATCTTGGAAAATTTTTTAATGAATCTTCTATAATATCCAGCATGTCCTAGAAAAATTCTCACATCATTTTGTGTTTTAGGAACAGGAAGATTCTGAATGACTTGAATTTTGGATGGATCTACATGAATTCCTTGACATGAGATAAAATGTCCAAGCACTACTCCTTCGCTCATCATCATATGTCATTTTTCAGTACTTAAGGAGAGGTGAGCTTGTATACAACGTTTGAGTACCTTCTCAAGATTCTGTAATGCATCTTTGAAATACACACCATAAGGGGTAAAATCATCCATAAATATTTCCATGGAGTCATTCAGCATATCAGAAAAGATTCCTATAACAGCCCTTTGAAAATTTTTTGGTGTGTTACATAGTCCGAATTGAAGAACTCTACATGCAAAATTTCCCAAAGGGCTAGTAAAAGTGGTCTTGTCTTGGTCTTGGGGTGCAATTCTGATTTGATTATACCCACTGAATCCATCTAAAAAGGAAAATAATTTCTTCCCTGACAAACTATCCAACACCTGATCAATGAACGGTAAAGGAAAGTGATCCTTTTGAGTGGATTTATTTAAGGTTCTATAATCTACACACACTCTCCATTTCCCGGTTTTCTTAGGAACTATTACCAATGGGAAACCCATTCACTGTCAGATATAGGGTATATGAATCCTACATTAAGCAATTTCTGAAGTTCCTCTTTAACAATTTCTCTTAAATTAGGGTTCATTCGTCTTTGGGGTTGGCAGACTGATCGACAACCTTCCTTAATATAAATCCGGTGAGTACATAATTCAGGAGAGATTCCCTTCATATCCGTGTAATCCCATGCGAATGCTTCCTTATTTTCAAGTAGTAACTTCATTAACTGCTGTGTTTCAGCAACTGTCAGATCAGGATTTATGTTCAGTGTTTTACCAGGTTCGATTTCTACTGTTATGCTTTTAGAAGAGATGGTAGTTGATGTTTGAGGTGAATCTTCGGATTTAAGCTTCTGCTGGGTATCTGTTTCCAAAAGTGCAGTCAATTGATTGTTTTTTTCAGCAGTCACAGAGGAAGGTTCACAAATTAAATTATTAATTACTTCATCCTCTGTGTTATCTTTAAGACTTAAAGCTTGTCCGATAGTCAAAATAGGTTGAATAGCATTATCATCATAATCCGTCCACACAGAATTCTCATTGTTAGTCATGGGTGTAGCATGAGGGTAAAGAGTAAGCTGTTTAGTTTCATATCCATTGGAAATTTTCATCGAACCAGATCTACAGCTGATAAAGGCATCGGCTGTGGCTAACCAAGGCCTTCCTAGAATCAGAGGATGTCCCCCCAACTTTGTTTTAGTTTATAACACCACAAAGTCAGCTGGGTAATTCCAAGACTCAACCAAGATAAATAAGTCTTCAACAACTCCTTCTGGTTTAATTGTAGAACGGTCAGCTAACTCTAGAATGGTTGGTGTATCTCTGATTGTGTTCTTTGGCTATAACAATTGTGAAGTTTCGAGAGTCATAATGTTTATAGCAGCACCTAAATCTACCAGAACTTGAGGGATTATTGTTTTACCAATTTGGACTGTCACAATAGGATGGCCGGGGTCACCATATTTGACTGGAGGGGTTTTACCGGACATTAATGCAGATATATCACCCATAACATGAACTGCAAGGGGATCTTTAGCTTCCTACCAGGTTTCTTAACACAAATGTCTCTCATGTTTCTGGCATAAATTGGTACATCTCTTAGTGCCTGTAAAAGTGGAATTTTAACATACAAATTTTGCAATTCCCCTAAAAGATTAAAAACAGGTAGTTCAGGCGTTTTAGTTAAAACTAAATGCTCAGGGAATGGTGGCTCTGTTGTTTCAGCACCCTTATTAGAGGGTGGTTGTACCTCTTTGTGTGAGTCATGTTTCTCAGTTTCTTCTTTATCAAAATCGGAAGAAGTTATATCATCAATGATGGGTTCTACTATTTTCTCAGATCTTAAATGAATATCATTACATTGTACAGGGAAAGTAGGAAATGTAGGCTGGTTCTGAATATCAATGACTTGCACAGCTTTATTATTGGGGTTAGGATTTGGTTGTACAGGTAGCTGGGGTCTCATTTGATTATTTGGTGGAGCACCTGATGGTAGAGGAAGTGGTTGTTGAAATTGAGGAAATTGATTTTGAAATGGGAGTTGATGGCCCCTCTAATTTGAATTCCATTGATTAAAATAAGATGGTTGTTGTGGAGGCCAAGGAGTCCACATTGCAGGATCTACAAAGGGAGGGTTTGTTTGTTGCATGGGTGGGTAATTCATTTGATTAAAGGGTGGGTATTGCATTTGGTTGAAGGGAGGGTAATTTGTCTGACTAAAAGAAGGATAATTGTTCCAACGATTAGAAGATGTAAATGGCATACTAGGATTCATACCTTGTCCTCGTGGTTTCCATTGTCTCCTCTGTGTTAGCAAATAAACTGCCTCAGCTTCTTCTTCTGTTGGTTGCAATGCTGCCTTTATTCCTGGTAGAGAATGGCATTGTTGTGTTTCATGATCTTTCTCACAAAGGGTGCAAATTGGTATCTTGTCTAATGGGAATTCCCTTAGTGAGTGTTTATCTCTGCATTTGGGGCAAAAGACAGCCAAAGCTGCTTCTGCTTCGGCCTACTTCTTTTTAACCTGCAAGGTGTCAATTTGTGAAGCAAAAGAACTTAACATTTCAGTTTTAAATTCTTCAAGTAAATTATCTATTTCAGCTCTTGTTGCTCCCCCACTAGCTGATTTATGAACTCTTGAATATGTGGCATCTATGTTGTTTGATCTATTCCTTGCAACTCCTCTTGAACATCTTTTACAGAGATCAACAATCTCATCATATGATTCTTTAGATATATCTCCTTTACCAAGCATGTTTAGCATGTCTAAACAATCATCCCTCACTCCTTTCAGTAATATTGTTTTAAGAATATCTTTACTTACCTCGGGATGATCAGATGTAATAACCCTCTAAGGATTATTCCAAGTTTGACACTTAATTTCAGCTACTGCTAGAGAGGGACTTTGTGCTAAATTGACCAACAAGGTATACCACTGTTACAACTGTCATTCTTTCCATTAATACAATCTAAGACATCCTATTTAAGTTCAGAATCTATGCATATATATATATTTCAGCACTAATACGATTTGATGCAGAGCAGCAATGAAATTTCTATTTTTGCATAAGGAACTAATCTATACATGGGAAATACCTGGAATACAGCAGATGATTTAATGGTGGCACTCCTCAGGCACTCCTCCTGTGATGTTGTGGACAGATTGAACAGTTCACCGAAACAATATAATCCTCCCAGCCGATCTAGGAACAATCCTAGACCTAGAAGATCACTCTTCTGCCCCCGTGCCCAGAATCCCAAGAACGATGAGACTCCCTTCCAAACACTTTGTATCCTTCAATCCTTTCTTTGGACAGAATGCAGAATTTTCCTCAAAAGACCGTCCCCTACCTCCTTCACATCCTTTCCCTTATATTAATTTTCTCCACCGCCCCCAACTCCCGTAGATATTATCTCATTTATGAGGGTCGGTATGCATTTAAGGAGATATTATGTTCATTTAAGGAGATATTTATCTTAGAGATAAGGTTTTGGGATTAAGTGCATGAAATATCCATATTGAATCCTTATCTAGTTACGTAGATGTGATGGCTTTATGTAGATTTTAATTTGAATTTAATTTGTATTATGTTTGTTTTTAAATTAATTAATTTGCCTCAATTAAATTATATTATTATTTTATTGGTTCACCCACATAATTTTTAACTAAATAATAATCTGATTTTCTTAAATAACACTCTCCCATGCATATGCAGATAGAGCGGTATACGTGTTAGGTATCCTGTTGATATTTCGTTATATCATGGCGAGATAAAATATATAGTAATATTCAATTCGTTATTCTTACTTGGCAGTCTTAATACTAGTGCGGGGTATGCGATATAGGCATGTGTAGTTATCATATGCGTATGTCGTATACTCGCTAATGTTATTTTACTTATCAATTAGGAATGGGTCGTTACATACTTCCTCCCTTCAGAAAAACTTCGTCCCGAAGTTAGGGCTTCATATACTCATATCAATAATTATGTTTTTAGAGATTAGGGCACATGTGAGAAGGTTTGTATTTTAAGATTGAATTCCATTTGAATATGCATGTTTTTATTTATTTATTTATTTGTTACTTCTCATCTCAACCGCATCTACAAACTATTCTAAAATCATCCCATCCTTCCTAATCTCTTCCACTCCCATCCTATCCGTCCTCTACAGGAAGATGACATGGCATCAGTTTTACTGATCCATTCATAGACCTTAAGGATATCAGCGTCGATTACATCGACCTGACATGCTTGTAGGCATCCGACAGTCATCATCACATGTCTAGGGGAGCGTGACTCGCACAGTCCTCCCATGACTCCAGGTATTGGAGGATAAACGGTGGGCAACACCTCCACCCTTCCCAGTAGAACTAGGGTCAACACTCTATCATGGTATCACATGGAGTCTCAACGTTCTGGGGATTCTGTCATCACGTCTATTGTTTTGGTAACCTGTGTTCTGCGAAGTAATCATTGGTACACAATCTGCAATGTAAACACTCGTACCGACGTACACATATTACAGCATATGCATCTATATGGTTCATAACAAATTGTTACGCATATAACAATCTCTACATATTCCAAATATATTGCTATATATGATATTGATCCTAGGGCTTATATATCATACTTGGTTTAAAACATTTGTCCATGTATGTATCAATATGTCTAATACAATTTTTCGTTTAGACACTGCTTCCGTTTAGTTCATACATGTTCCATCTATGATGCATTTGTTTTAACTATTTTCAATCTATATACCAATATGTATTTTCATATTTAAAAATGTAGTTACTCTTCTATGTCCTTTCCTTCAATCATATTTGAAATGAAATGAAATAAATTGATAGATTGTTTCATCTATAATGTTTAATCTATGATTTCATATTCTTGCAATGTTAATTTAAATGACATATTGCATATCGGTGTCCATGCACCAGTAAATTTTAAACAAACAGCATATATCCTGTATCAGTAGAGTGAAGTAGTATTCTATCTTTATGGGTATCCATGTACCAGTAAAGTAAAAACTCATCTTTACGTAGTATTTCAAAATTTCAAGTATCAAAATAGAGCAGTCATATATATAAAAGTTTTCAGTTCTAAAAAATTTAGCATAAGCTGGGGTAATTCTGGCAAAAAGTCTCAGCATCCTCCCAAGTCGCTGATCCAGGACTAAACTTGTCCCATTGGACTTTCACTTGGTCCATCCGGCGGTTCCTGAGCTGTCGAACCCTACGTTCCAGAATACGTAATGTTTCGACCGTTAGGGTCCCTCGTTCGATACCTGCAGTTCCTTCCATTGAAGGTCATGAGATTTATCAGCAATATAGTGTTGTAAAGCAGATACATGAAATGCATTATGAATTTTGTGTAGGTGGGTTGGCAGTGCAAGACGATCAGTGACAGGTCCAACTTTTTCCAGGACTTCAAACGGTCCTATAAATCGGGGGGATAATTTTGTCCCCCTCCCAAACCGAATGGTGCTCTTATTTGGTCTGATGCGGATGAAAACCTGATCTCCTACTATATAGCTTCTATCTGTCCTGTGAGTGTCCGCATAACTTTTCTGTCTATCCTGAGCCTCTTTTAACCGCTGTCTAATCAGTTTTACCTGATCCTCCATCTCTTGGATCAAGTCTGGTCCGACGATTATTCGATCTTCTAACCTGTCCCAACTCAATGGCGTTCTGCAAGGTCTTCCGTATAATGCTTCGAATGGCGGCATCCCGATTGAACTGTGATAGCTATTGTTGTAAGCAAATTCTACCAAGGGTAAGTATTTTTCCCAGCGTGACTGTTGGTCCATAACATACATCCTTAGCATATCCTCGAGTACTTGATTCACCCTTTCTGTCTGTCCATCGGTCTCCGGATGATATGCTGTACTCAAATTTAACTGAGTTCCCAAGGTCGACTGCATACAATTCCAGAACCTTGATGTGAACCGAGAGTCTCTGTCGGATATGATTTTCTTAGGTACTCCATGAAATCTGATAATTTCATTTATGAATACCCGTGCTACGTCAGCTACTTCATAAGTATCTCTTACTGGGATGAAATGGGCACTTTTGGTTAATCTATCCACCACAACCAGAATGGTATTATGCTTTTGTTGCGTAAGAGGCAGTCCAACGATAAAATCCATAGAAATTATCTCCCATTTGGTCATAGGGATGTCATGAGGTTGTAAGAGACCTGCTGGGTGACGATGATCAGCTTTTACCTGCTGACATTCAAGGCACCTAGCAACAAATTGGACAATGTCATTTTTCATGCCTGACCAGAAGAAGAGTCTCTTAGTGTCAGCATACATCTTCTTTACCCCAGGATGTGTACAATATACTGCCCGGTGTGCTTATTTCAAGATGGTGTTTCGGAGATCCCCACTATCTGGTATATACATCCTTCCGAGAAATCGTAGAATTCCGTCCTCTTCCAAATCATACCCTTCGAACTTAGGTTCCTTCGAATGGTCGCTTTCGAGCCCTGACCTTACTTTTAAGTACCAACTATCTTTTACGAGATGTTCAAGCACTTGATTTCTCAAGTTCACCTTGATAGGTACGAGGGAGAAGATTCGAGGTCTTCTACTTAATGCATCTGCTACAACATTCTCCTTCTCTTTGATATATGAAATCGCAAAATCATATTCGCTTAGGAGTTCACTCCATCGTCTTTGTCTTGCATTTAAGTCTCTCTGGGTGAATAAATACTGCAAACTTTGGTGGTCACTTTTAAGCACAAAGTTTCTCCCCACCAAGTAATGTCTCCACATCTTTAAAGCTAGGACCACCGCGGCTAACTCCAAATCATGCGTAGCATAAAGTTCTTCATGGGTTTTTAATTTTCTCGAAGCGTATGCTATTACGCCTCCTTTATGCATTAATACTACGCCTAACCCTTGCTTAGATGCGTCGGTACACACAGTAAAGTCTTTATCCATATCTGGTACTCGCAAAATCGGTGCACTAGTCAGTAATCGTTTAAGTTCAGAAAAAGCTTTATCACATTCCTCAGTCCATTCATACTTAACACCCTTGCACTGAAGGTTTGTGATTAGTTTTGCAATTTTGGAGAATCCCTCCACAAACCTTCGGTAGTAACCTGCTAAACCCATAAAACTACGCACTTCATGTGCATTCTTAGGTATCGGCCACTCCCTGATTGTATTTACCTTTTCAGGATCTACAAAGATTCCTTCGCCTGATATGATATGACCTAAGTAATGGATTTCCTTCTGAAAGAAAGCGCATTTGGATAATTTTCCATATAACTTGTGCTCTCTGAGACAAGATAACACTATCCAAAGATGCTCTTCATGCTCCTTCTCATCTTTAGAGTAAATGAGAATATCGTCCTGGAAAATTTGTACAAATTTGTCGAGATATTTGCAGAGAATGCTATTCATAAGGTTCATGAAGACTGCAGGTGCATTGGTCAACCCAAATGGCACCACAATGAATTCATAATGCCCGAAACGAGTTTGGAATGCAGTCTTAGAAACATCACTTCTGCTAATCCTGAGTTGATGATAACCCAATCGCAAATCGATCTTTGAAAATACTGTAGCTCCCTTCATTTGATTGAAAAGGTCGTCAATGCGAGGCATTGGATACCTATTCTTTACCGTGGCTCGGTTCAAATCTCGATAGTCCACACACAGTCGCAATGAACCATCTTTCTTCTTGACAAAGATTATAGGAGCACCCCATGGTGAAACACTGGGTCGAATGTGGCCTACATTTAACAGTTCTTTCAGCTGTATTTGCAATTCTTGAAGTTCCGGGGCAATCATTCGGTAAGGAGTTTTAGATATAGGTTCCGTACCGGGTTTCAATTCAATGGTGAGGTCTAGCTCTCTCCGAGGAGGCAGTCCAGGTAGTTCCTTTGGAAAAACATCCGGAAATTCTGATAGAATTGGATACTGATCTAAGGAAGGCCCTTTTTCTGCGCTTACCATTTGAACGGCATACACCTGACAACCTTTCCTTAAGCATCGTTTCATTTGCATAGCTGAGATGAAACGCAATGATACTTTTCTCTTAATATCTTGAATTTGGATTGTCTCTCCCACATCGTTTAAGCAAAGTGTTGTTTTCCCGGAACAATCTACCCATGCTCGATGAGACTCTAACCAATCCATTCCTATCACCAGGTCGTAAGTTCCTAGGGCTGTGACATAGGCTTTTAGTTTGGTCAAACAGACTCCTAGATCAACTTTGCAATCCTCCACACTTAATTCTACCGATTGAAGGTCTCCTGAAGCCATTTCTACCTGTCTAAAATCGTCTTGTTTGCAGGTTGCCAACTCACATTTATTCAATGCATAAGATGAAATAAAACTATCAGTAGCTCCAGTGTCAAATAAGATTTTGAGTTTTATTCCGTTGATAGTACCTGAAGATTCCACTACCGTGGATTGATGTGCTGCTTGGTTGTTGTTAACGACAGCATGGATTCTATGATTGCTTTGGGCATCTGATGATGGTTCTTTTCCTGTTCGCCGAGAGTTCTCCGGACAATCACGTCGAAGATGAGGTCCCCCACACCCCCAACAGTCCACTCGGGTTGGTCCTTTTGCATTTGACTGAGAAATCCCTGACCAAGAACTCTGTCCCCTGGTGCTGCTTCCTCTCCCATTCATTCCTCGATTACCAGTCCCTCGAGACCTCCACGCACTGGTGTTTGAGGACCAGGAAGCTATTGCATTTATGGTCCTGGGAGCTCCTGCCCCCGCTCCTCTTGGGGTAAATCTGTTACCATAAGGAGGTGGTCTCGAGTTATTTCCTCGGAAGAAATTTCGGGGAGTTTTTCCTGTAAATGCCTGCGGTATTGGTTCAGCTAGTCTGAAATCCCTTTTTATCCCCAAATGTTCTTCTGCATAACGAGCACATTCAACCGCCTCTGCCACCGTCGGTGGCTTCCACATTCTTACCATGGCTCTGATCCGAGGATTTAATCCAAATACGAAACGCTCGGCCTGGCGTTCATCTGTGTCTAGATAAGGAACATATTTCACAAGTTCCATGAACTTTATCTCGTATTCTTCCACGGTTTTACCACCTTGGGTTAGAGTATGGAAGGCTCCGGCTTGCTGCTCTTGAAAGAAAGGCGGTAAGTATTTCGCACGGAATCGGTCCACAAACAACTCTTAAGGAACGGTATCTGACGTCAGATGCAGCTGTTTTTCCATATTTCCCCACCAAATCAGAGCATTCCCTCTGAGCTGGAATACAACGATCTTTGTTTTAGAGGTTGAAGAATATTCTCGTAATGCGAAACATCTGATCATCCCTTCCAACCATGCTTCGGCATGTTCTTCAGCTCTTCCTCCAGAGAATTCCGGGAGTTTAATCTTTTGCAGTTCCCGTGAAATATCTTCTCTGTGAGGTTTGTCATCAAAATCCTTTGGCTTTTCTGAATGTCTTTCCTCAGAATGATGTCGTTCCTCCTTGTTCCTGGTCGACTGCGACCCTTTTAAGGTTTCCATAATGGCTTCTAAAGAGCTCATCACAGTGGTGAGATCGGGCGGAGCAACCGGTGCTGACGGCGATCTTGATGGTGGTGAAGGCGATGGTGAAGGTGGAGGTGGCGACGATGCATTTCGCTGGCGCTGCCGCCTTTGGAACGTGTTAAACATGGTAATTTTTCCTGAAATACATAATAATAAATTCATGAGTGGATAAATTTTCAGACTGACAAAATATAATTTTTGTAAGATTTGAGCTGGCATACGGGATAGTTCTTTTACTATTTTACCTGCAGGCAGGTCTCACTGGTATCGAGGTCAAGGAGGGTGGCAACGCGACCTCCTTGTCCTATGCAGGGTATTTTATGCATACTACTCTAGAGTAAAATGCAGGAGTTTTCATAGATCAAAGTGTTGGTTCGAAAATTGCCTAGAATGTCCTGTCCTAGATGTAGTTATAGGAGTTAGAAGGTTTTACTGACTTTCTGTTACTTATGACTACAAACAATACTTGGATTCTAACCAGTTTAAATTCTCGTTTTGTTACTGTGTTATTATGCTGTTTTAACTTCATAAAACACAATCTTATAAACCTGAATCCTCCTTCAAATAAATGAACATTTGACTTTCTTTTATATAATACTTTCTTTATATGATACGCCCTAATAGAAGCGTTACCCTAATTTAGATATCGACTCTAATGTAAATTTTTTTTTTTTTTTTTAACAAAACTTTTCTAAACCCTCTACTTTATCATAAAGTTTGTCATCCTAACTTAGATGTAAATAAAACATACGTTTCAACTCTAATATGCCATACCTCATTATAAATTATTTATTTTTATTTACAGTTGGCCAAATATCAGATTTAGTTCTGAGTTTCGAATTTAATAGACTATTTATTTTTTTAATGGTGGAATATTAATTATTATTTATATCTTTAAACCCAAAGGTCTAAAATCTAATTTTCAATGGTAGAGCGTATTACTAATGGTGGAATATTAATTCATTTGCAAACCGCAAGTCATATCAATTGGCATATATATTAAATGGCGTATGGAATTTTATATGCTGTGGCTATATAAAGCATGGACTATATTTATTGTAAAGTTCGAAATCCGGTGGCGTAATGTTCCGTTTCAAAATTAAAAGGCTGTATAACTTATAACTTAGACTAAAACACATTTACCAGGTTTTGAATCGGTGAGTAGCTCGTTGGTAATGGCGTGGTGTTGAGTTTTGGAGGTGGGGTCCCAGAGTCAAACCCCGACCTTGACCCACGTTACAATGGTTTGAGTATGTATATATATTTTATTGGCTAACTTTCTTTTGGAGGGTCGGCGGTTCAGAACTCTGCTCGACTCCTCCTTCCCTACGGCGGCCTTTACGCTGTATATAAAACAAATTTTAAAATGCGCATTTTATATATATTTTATTTTTACAGTTAATTTCACCATACCTTCTAATTTCACACATATACCATTTCAAAGTGGTATATCGGCATATTTTGTAAACCCATAATCCGCAACATCATATGCCATTGCGTTTTTAAAATATAATTAAATTACAGTGGAGCTCATATAGTAACGGCTGCAAAGTTTATCATTGGGGCGTGTTTAAATTTGGATGTTATATCTATATTCGGGCAGCAGGTCACATTTTGGGGCATAGACTTTTAGACACGCAGCCACAGAGGTTCCATACCCGTCCGAATGTGACCCAGATGGCACTTCATGACTACGTTAATAACCCTCCGTAATCTTGTGCATGTATTAGCGTTGGCAGCTCAGTAGTCTCGGCACATATACCCAGTGTGAAGTGTATGGTATTGTATGATTCTGGCCTCATCAGGTACAACATATGAATGGTCTCTCGACATTTCAGTGTATTGTCTCACTTTAACACAGAAGCATCATGGATATGTACTCCAATAGTAGCATCTCTATATACAACAATATTGACATAATTGTACAGAGATATTAGACCTTAGTTCAGTTATTTATATCTGACATCTCTCGCATTACAATCTTGGCATCCTTGACGTATGGTTTGATTCATCAATTCATATTTCGGTCACTCATATGATTTGGTTCCGATGTGGCGTGCACTGGATTCTCTGTCCTATGGCACACTCATGACATTGCTCTTCATATATAACTTTATGGATGTTATGGATGGCTTGATTGGTATTGTAGTCTCTCACAGGTGTATGGCCTGATATCATTCCAGAAGAGACAAGCCATGTACTTACTCATTCGCTGGGGAATGTCAACTATGCAGATGAGAAAAGTTTTGGTTAACCAGTCAGCTTGTGCCATATTAAATCTTTTTCATGATTTTCAAATGCAAATTTTTTTTGAACTTGCAGGTTTGGCTGGTACCCATGATTCATGGTATCCTCAAATTAAAGGCTTAACAGGGGTTGACATTCCAAATGAAAAAAACGTATGTCACACAAAGGATAAACATGGAGATGAAGCATAATGTTCGACTGATGAATCACATAGCTCTAGTTTTCGGATTCTCTAAAATGCCAGAGTTTTTGGTTCATAACAAGGATGAAGAAATATCCTTGAAGAACTCTATCCAGGTCTGCTCTTTTGACAACCGGGGTGTTGGAAAAAGCTCTGTCCCAAAGGATAAATCCTTTTATACAAGAGTTGCATACTATCCTTACCAAGGCAAACATATTCCAGTGTAAAATGAAAAGTAAATCCAGACATGAGTTTGTCAGTTGATTGTTTCTTCTTAGAAGAAAAATGTTATTATTTTTTGAATACCTATCTGTTTTAAGGATTCATCTAATCATCAATTATTGATGTTGTTTTGGAAATCTTAAATTAACTGTCCAGAGAATACAATTTGGCATAGGGTCAATTGATACCCATTTCAATTATAACTGCTATCTTGGCTTTGTTCCCTTTTTTTTTTTTTTTTTTAAAGTAAATATGCCTATTAAGTGAAAAGTAAATATGAGTATTGTATCAAAGATGGAATTGCTCTGTATATTTGTATATTAAGGTTGAATTGCTTTTGTCCTGTACAGGTTATGCAACAACAGAAACTGCCGAAAGAGCTCATCGTTTGTAATGTTACACAATATTTTCTGAAACCAGTCAATACTAGAAACCTCATCATACCTCTTCTACTAGGTTTATCTCGATTACTAGAGCTTCTATCTCATTCTTTCAACAATAATTTCGGTGAAAGACTCCTAGAGCACCTAAAAAGGTGTCAGGAAAAAAGTTTGATAAGAAACAAAATCCTGGAATGCTAGTGAGGAACCAGTAATTGTTGCAGTTTAGTTATTGTATAAAAAGTATTTGTTTATGCAGTTTATGATCTGTAATAACGTTTGTCCTCTTTAAATTTGGAACAACCAGAGGCTAGTTTACACAAGCAGCTTTAAATTTGGAACAACCGGAGACTGGTTTACACAAGCAGCAGCTTATAAATGATTTTTTTTTTTTTTTTAATGGGCCTGTAAGGTCATAAGAGGGTTTGAAACACCCTCTGATACCAAATGTAATAACCCTCTAAGGATTATTCCAAGTTTGACACTTAATTTTAGCTACTGCTAGAGAGGGACTTAGTGCTAAATTGACCGACAAGGTATACCACTGTTACAACTGTCATTCTTTCCATTAATACAATCTAAGACATCCTATTTAAGTTCAGAATCTATGCATATATATATATATATATATATATATATATATATATATATATTTCAGCAGTAATACAATTTGATGTAGAGCAGCAATGAAATTTCTATTTTTGCATCAGGAACTAATCTAAGGCGAGTCATCTGGCTGGCACATGATTTGGTTTGCACTGCACACTCTCCGTGATGCCGTGGGATGATTGAATAGCTTCACCCCGAAACAATATAACTTCTCTCAAAATTTGATTCTAGGAACAATCCTAGATCCAAGATCACTCTTCTGCAGCTCTCCGCCCAGAATCCCAAGAACGACGAGACTCTCTTCCAAAAACTGTATCCTTCAATCCTTTTGACAGGGACAAAAGAATTTTCCTCAAAGACCGCTCCTCTCTACCTCCTTCATATCCTTTCTCATATTAATCTTTTCCACCGCCTTCAACTCCTAGAGGCTAATATCTCATTTAAGAGGTAAAGGCATCAATATCAAGGAGATATTATATTCATTTAAGGAGATATTAACTTAGAGATAAGGTTTTGGGGTTAAGTGCATGAAATATCCATATTGAATCCTTATCTAGTTACGTAGATGTGATGGCTTTATGTATAGCTTAACTTGAATTTAATTTGTATTATGTTTGTTTTTAACATAATTAATTTGCCTTAATTAAATTATATTATTACTTTATTGGTTCACCCACATATAATTTTTACTAAATTATAATCTGATTTTCTTAAATAACACTCTCCCATGCATATGCAGATAGAGCGGTATACTTGTTAGGTATCCTGTTGATATTTCGTTATATCATGGCGAGATAAAATATATAGTAATATTCAATTCGTTATTTTTACTTAGGTAGTCTTAATACTAGTGCGGGGTATGCGATATAGGCATGTGTAGCTATCATATGCGTATGTCGTATACTCGCTAATGTTATTTTACTTATAAATTAGGAATACTCACACCATACCGATCTCTGCTGCATTGCATCACAATTTCTCCACAAAGTCCTCCAAATTCTCATCCTCCTTTTGTACCATTTTGAATAGTTCCTCCCTCTTTTCTCTTGTCCGACAATAGTCTTGATATTTAAGCAGAAATTTCTGTTTCATCTGTTCCCATGCTGTGATTACCTGGCTTCCGAGGCTCATGAACCACCTTAATGCATTTCCTTTTAGTGTTGCTGGAAATAGTTTCAGCTTCTGAGCATTATTAACATAATCATAACTTCTGCATAATATATCAAATTCAAAAAGAAATTCGTCAGGATCTTCAGAGGATAAACCATGGAAGTTGGGTAGGGCTGACAGTGGGATATTCTTCATAGGAGTTTCTCCTCTAGGGAGATCACTAATAGGAAATCCCAAGGTAGAGAGAGAATTTTCATCTTTTCCTTATCCTTCAGAATCTACTCGTCCTCCACCAAATAATCCTTCGTTGTTTCCCTCCATTGTTTGATCTCCTACTGCACTTGCTCGATCCTCAAAATTTTCTACTGGCTCCTCAATGTTTTCCACTAGTTTTTCAATGTCTCCTGCTGATTCCTCAACGTTCTCTGCTGATTCTTTAGTGTTTTCTTTTGGTTCTTCAACACTGTCTACTGGTTCTTCAATACTTGCTGTTGGTTCCTCAACGTTTTCAGGGCTCACAACTTCTTCTGTTTCATATTTTGATTGAGGGGAGCGTTGAGGCTTTGGTCTTCGAGAGCTTAATCTCTGAGAAGATTCAGCCTTTGACACAATTTCGTCAATAAAAGTCTTTCTTCCTCTCCTTCCTTTGCCCTTGCCACCTGTAGGGTTAATTTTCTTATGGGTTCCGCGTCCTCTCATACAATCTGCACATCTAGAAGAAAAACATCAATGCTTTTGAAATCTATAATTGCCTTCCCCGGCAACGGCGCCAAAATGTTGGTCACTTTAATTGTTTTAACAATTCAAGTGCTACATAAATTGTCAATCTAGGAAGGTCTGTTTATTCCAAAGACAATCACACACTATATATGCTCAATTTCAAAAGCAAAGAAATGTTGTAGTATTAATCACACTAATTATATTAACCACATTGTCCACACCTTACTTTAACAAAGTTGAAGCCTACTTGTGTTACAGCAAAGACAATCCTTCTATTGCAGACTTTCATTAAAAGAATCCTAGAAAAGATAATGAAAGGAAATCATTCTGCAGAAAGGAAGATCAATCAACTATAACGGAGAACAGGACCCTATTCCTCCAAGTAGGAATCTTCAGCGCTTGTTTCCTGATATCAAACTGTCACACACTCATTCCATAAACAGATTGCTGAAATAAAGTAACTCATAGCTTCTCAAGAATGAATTGTATAAAACCAATGAAGTAAATAACGAAAACAGAGCTCTAACAATAAACACGAGGTTTCAGAACTGCATAAATAGTTTCAGCAAACAGGGTTTAATCAAGGTGCGAATAACATAAATAGTTAACAGACTACAGGAGCAAATGGGTGAATCTTGTGATGAAGGCGGGCCCTTTCCTTCTCACAAGATTCCCCAGAGAGAGGGATTAAATTGAAGTGCTCAAAACAAACTTTTATTCATCTGTCAAAAAGCAGCATATTACAATGGAGTTGCGCTCCTTCTCTGTTCAGGAAAAATGAACCTCCCGCAGTCTCTAACTATCCTTCTAATGCTGATGTCTCCTCTTTTTAAAGAGGAGACATCTATTACAGTTACATCATAGAGATTCTATTTTTATCCAAATCTGATCTTCTGTTCTAAAACAGGGTCTTTCTATTCTTCCATAGCAGAATGCTGTTACGATGGATACAAGAATACTGGCTTCAGAATGGTTTGTGTAACGACTTCCCTTGCTTGTCTTTTTCTTGTTGCCGTCATACTTGAAATACATCTTCAAAATCGCAAATCATGGGCTGTTTTAGCAACGGGATTTGCGTGCCTGTTGACTGTTTCAGCAACACAATCTTCAAAATAGATTATCTACGATCTTTAAACTGTCTCAGCAACTATATACCTTCGATTAATGATTAAATATAAAAGTAATGTAAAATTATATGCAAAACAAATTAAACATATAGTAAAGAGAAGAACATTATATACCTTTGGAGAAAAATGGATGGAAGTGATAATGTAAGCTTTAAATATGGACTAGAAAGAGTAAAGTGGTAACAAAATATGTAGTCAAAATGGTACATTATGAGGTCCTAACATAACAGTGACAAGGAAAACCCGCTTTGCCCATCGACAAAGGCCTCATCGCTGCAAGTAAGGTCCACCATCGTCTGTAGATACTCATTATACACCTCAGAATGTCTCACCAAAAGGGAGTTATGCATCTCCCTAAGCGTGGACTCAAAGGTGGCGCAAGTCCTATCTTTCCAGAAGATCGGACTACCCCCAAGCCTGCATCTACCAATTCATGTCCTAACCATATGCCACAACTCAACAACCTCTCTCCCAATGTATCGTGACCAGTCCAATTGTCTCAGATGATCCTCCTGGGTCTTGTGGCTCATGATAAGAGCATCAAGACATGATATCCAGGTCGCCTATGTCATTGTGCAATGTTGGAGAGTGATAAATAGAAGCTCACGGTCGACCCTATGACCAAGTCGCGCTCCAAATCTTAGTGTGCCAAACCCAATGGTGTGCATAATGTCCTCATCAAGAGATCTCTCTAGTGACAACACTCTGACAACCTATTGTGTATCATCATGTTTGGTTGAACACAAGTACATACCCCTACACTCCTCTGCATAGCAATGAACTCTGTGGCACAACTCCATGCACCATTGGTTACCAATGCTCAATGCCCTGCCCCCATGTACCATAGGGCATCCCATATGTGCACGTGCATCCATCATTCTGCTATTACATCTGCCATGATGTGATCTACACCTCCTTAGTTTCCCAGGTAAACCTGAGTGACCTAACGCCACATCTGCTAGAGGGAATATCTCCGCTGAGTCAATCCTTAGTGGCTCATGTGCCCAATACCCCAATGGGAGAACATCATTTCCATACAGAGCCCGGTCTGGTGGCCTACTCATGCCACCTCCTCCCACTAGCTCCTGCCATAGAATGTTAATCATCTTGCGACCCCATGCACAACCAACATGCCAATACAGCCCACGGACCCTGCTCACAAACCGCCTGGACGCTAGTGCCGATTGGAACTTCACTAAGGAATGCATGTGCTTAGTTGCTGGGTCAACTACCTCATCAATGCCATAGCCATCTCGCATGTCTAAAATCGGATAGTAAGCCCCACCTGGATCCCAATGCCAGCTTGGACCTCCAGTTCCCTCGGTGTCTGAAAGCCCCCATTGTGCTTTACTCCAAACTATGATCATCTCCATAAGTCTAGCCCACTCTACTGGATACCAACTCAAAATCTCTCGCAATCCAACCCCTAGAGAGGAATCGAATGCAAGAATCCCTGCACATAGAACAAGCCCTCCATCCTGCGAGTGTTGAACCTTGCGCAACTCATGTCGCCTCATCTCACCATCTCGGTCAACACCTAAAATCTGTCGAGGTGACTTTACCTCTCCCTCTCCAATGTGCGGAGGCAACCTACTAGTGCTACAAGCCCCGTCTATGTATGTTTGAAGAGGGTTGCTCAAATGCCCTAATGTGCACTCTAGCTGGACCATTAGGGAATCCAATCGCTCCCCATGAAGGCGAACACGACCATTAGGCAACAACCGGAAAATATTCACCTAATTGTTTTTCATTACTTAACAATTTATACAACAAACATTGAATACATCACACTGCAACCTTCACTACATAAAATAATATATAGAAAAAAGAACTGAGCAAGAAGGAAATCAAACACACGACATCGTTATTTTTGGACAATTGTCCCCAGAAAAATCCAATGCGGGAAAACCGGTGCAACATCTGAGGGTTTGTATTATTAAGCAATAGTTCTGAATACGATCTAGGATGCCTTACTGGCCATCCATACAGAGAAAATAACTAGCAGGGAGTTAGTGAGAAAATGACCTCACACTAACACTGGAGATCCGACACTGACCAAACCCTGAATTGACAAGCCCCACATTTCCTCTGCGCAGATCTGCGTCACTTAGGCCAGGGACTGCATCGCTTCCTTCGGCTGGTCTTTCTGCGTCACTTAGCGCTGGCTCTGTGTGGCTCTGCGCTGCCCAACGTAGCCCTTATGCTGCCTCTTCTGCGTCCTCTTCTCTGCCTTCTTTGTGATGTATTCTTGACTCTGGAAAAATCTCCAACTGGAACTATCTTTTCCCCTCACTGCGTAGAATCAACTCGATGATCTCTTCTGCAGCTCTGCACTGTTCACTTGAGAAATCAATCTCTGGACTCTCTCTGATGTGTTTTCCAGATGCCCATCAAGCCTTCTCTTATAACCTTCTCATTGAGAAATCAACGGCCCATATTAAAACATAATCAAGGGCTAAGATTAACTTGACTTGATCTTCGTCTTTTTCTAGAAGTTTCTGTGAAAATTTCTAAAACGAAATCGTACTGCAGTATCTGATATTATTTCTCCTACTTATTATTCAACAATAAGTTATTTACAAAAATTACTTCAGTAAATATCAAAATAAATTCTACTGCAGCCTTCACAAATAAAATATTGAGGAAAATATAAATAAGTGCAAGCACAAGAATGAAAATTATTTTTGGACAATTGTACCCGGAAAAACCCAATGCAGGAAAAGCGGTGGAGCATGTTAGTGTTAGTATTTGCATATTGCCATTAATGATAAAAAATACTCTTTTCATATCATTTTAGGAGTCCCACTTAGAATTTTTTTAATCATTCCATTAGGTCATGCAAAAAATTTACTCACTGATGGTAACCCTAGTAAAAAACATCACTCCTTAAAAAATTCATACTTGTTGGCCCACCTTCATGTGTTGTTCAGCATAATTCAGTCATGATAGTCCTTTTCATCATGTCAGTCAGATCACCATGAAGTCTGGTCACTCAAAGTCTTCATTAGGTCTCTAGGTTTTCATTTTTTCAAGGTCCAAATAAAACACCATTTCAATACATAAGGTCAGCAAAGTATGAGAGTGATCCAAATAATATTCCTTTACCATCTAAAGAGGATTTGCAAGCATGAAAAGATGATTTCCAAAGTTGTAATTTTGATTTCAAGTGTGAGTTTCATTCCAAAATGTGATTTTATTCCAAAAAACATAGATGTAATTTTATTTTTTATATGTAATTTTATGTCAATTTATATGTAATAAGTACTTAGTTTCCCAAAGCTGCCAACTTAGTTCCATATGCCAAACACATCAAATTTCAAAATATGAAGAGTTCCTACTCCATCATGATCAATCTGCAAAACAAACAAGACAGAGTTAAAGGGTATTTGGCAGAGTTTTAAAAGTGAAATTGAACATTGCAAAAGTGGGTTTTTAAATCATCAAAATCAAATCCCACAAAGTATTTAAACCCAAATGACATCAATTTAAAACTTCATTTGCTCTTGTCATCATCAAACAAACTCAACAAAAGCACGAAAATCCAAGAAAGAAGGTGAAATTTGCAAAACAGAGATTGCGCTGCGCCCCTGTGTTGTGCGCTGCGCCCCTGTGTTGTGCGCTGCGCCCTTGCCTTGTGTGTTGTGCCCTTGCCTTGTGCGTTGCGCCCTTGTGTTATGCGATGCGCCCTTGCTTTTTGCGTTGTGCCCTTGCGTTATGCACTGTGCCCTTGCCTGAAAACACTCAGGGAGCTCCAAACACATGCCATTGCCTTCAAATCTTCAGCAGTGGTGCTCTACAACCTCCAGTAATCGAGAAAGCCACCATTTGCATCATCTCTCTTCTTTCAAAGTCAATTTTGTGGTGTTTGAAGTTGTTTGAAAAATTTTGGTGTCTATTTTAAATTTGAAACCCTAGTATCATCCCCTAAACCCAATTGCATTTCAATTTCATTCCCTAGCACTTTCATTCCCTTCCCACATCATAATTACCTTATCCTTACCCCCTATATCATAATCCCCTTTCCCTAAGCCCTTTTCCTTTGAAACCCTAAGACCTAGGCTACTCATTTACCTAGGTTCCCTAATCCCTAACCTGTAATAAAATTCCCTATCCTAAATCCCTTATTATTACTACTCCTTGTCACCTCCCTCCTTTCATAAAACCTTTCCCCCATCTCCCTAAATTTCCCCATCCCATTCCCTCTTCCCAAAAATCATTCTTCACTATCATTCCATCTCCCTAGGGTTTTCACACTTAGACACCATGGAAGAAGAAAATAACACAAGCTACAGTGAGGGAGAAGAAAGAGAGGAGAGGAGGCCACATAGAGGGAAAATCCTTAGACTTGAGCCAACAAATACCAGGGAACTCATGTCATCTCCCATGGTTGTGACATGTTTTAAGCATGTAGGATGTTTTGAATTTTGTGAGACAATACAAAGGGTCCAACGTCATCCTATGTTGCGCAAACTATTCATCTCCAATCTCCATGACAACCAGGTA
Organism: Pinus albicaulis; assembly: GCA_034641835.2. Lineage (NCBI taxonomy): Eukaryota > Viridiplantae > Streptophyta > Pinopsida > Pinales > Pinaceae > Pinus > Pinus albicaulis. Next base: position 795,321,456 of record CM076572.1, on the reverse strand, counting down.
ACCCTTGCTGGTGTCACTTTCACTTTGTCCACTGCCATCATATCAGCTGCCACTGGAATCCCAATTGTTGGGGAAAAATGGTTCAAGCAAACAGACTTGGAGGAGCATTACTTTGAGCCATACATTAAACCTAGGTACAAAAATGAAAGAAAGGGGAAGTTTCCTTTCTCTTACCTCCTGGAGTGATATGCCCCCATGATGAAAATCATCATGAGATGCTTTTCTTGTGAAGGTAGGTTCTCTAGACTTTACACTTATCATATCCGGCTACTCATGCACTTCACAAGAGTCAGGATGCTCAACATACCCTATTACCTCTTTCGGAGCATTGACAAGATGGCCTATTTTGTCCAAAGGAGATAATCTGAGCACCAAATGAACAGTCTTTTTCACCATTCTCTCATCAAGATCATAGTCCTCCATCACCTCAAACAATTGAACATTTCATAGAGTACTTTCATAGCTAATGACATATTCACTGCTTCACCTATTCAACATGCTCAAGATGTAATTAATGAGGGTAAACAATTTGCAGTGGCAATCAATGAGCATCGGGAGCAATGGATGAACAGAGCTAACTAGCACTTAGAGAAGCTTCCGGAGAAGGAAAACAAAGATAATGATATATTGAGAAAGAAGGCCAAGCACTATGCCAAAAGAGACAAAATTGCAACGGCCAAGCTTAAAATAACCAATGCAAAAATTGAAGCCTTGACCATGCAAGAAGAGGAAAGGAGGCTTGACATATTAGCTGAAGCCTCACTCCATGCCTAACCACATCATCAGTAGCCAAATAGCAAATTTTGAAAAGTTTTTGGGTCAATTTTTGAAGTTTTTGAGTTTTTCAGCATTCCTTAACAGTCTTGTGACAGCTGAACTGTCTAGGGCGCAGCGCCCTTGTTTGAGGCACTTTTTGGCCAAAAGAAGACCACCACAAGATGAAAAATGACAAATACATTCCAGAAAACAATGTTTCTAAGCTTCATTTGGACAACTGGTAGGTGAAAAGGTGAAAAAAGTTAAAACACACAAAAAATCAATGTTCTGCCTCCTTTTTTGCCTTGGCACTGCGCCCTTGACCAGATGTGGGAGAATCACTTTTTGATAGGGCAAATCAACTCCATTCAGAAAACTAAAGGTAGATCTGGAAAGTAGACTGGATAGTCTTTCCAACAAGCCATCCTGAGCCTAATTTGGACATCGGGAAGGCCTCCAAAAGTGGCCTGCAACATGGCGTTGCACCCTTGACACTGGTGCTGCGCCCTTGGCACTGGTGTTGCGCCCTTGACAAATGTCTGATTTTCCTCAGTTTTTACTGCAATTTTGATTTTCACTTTGGCAAATGGTGATTTTATTTATGTAATTGATGGAAGTAATTGTAAATATCATGTTTTTACTGTTACCTAGGGTAAATACATTAGATGAAAACTCATGATGAGGTGTAATGAATCAGTTTGCAAGAAGTAAGGGATGAGTCAGTTTGACTACCCTACACTCTAGGTATTCAACTCAGTTTTGGTGGAACTGCTCCTCTCACGGATTCGACCCCTGAGGCTGGGAGGAGTTTGTTTGAGGCCTATATCATGTAGTTTTTCAGTCATTTCACAGGTTGGAATCAGTTGGATGTTGGCATATTGATCAGAGACTCTACTTTAATCATTTTGGTAGGAGCTTAATAAAAGTGTTGTTGCCATTTCTTTGGGATACCTGTGGTATGGTTGTCTAGCATTGTTTCTTCTGTTGTTTCATTTGTATGAATGTATTGTTGGTCCATTTTCCATTTCATGTCTATTGTATGATCAATTTCAACTTAGAGAAACATAATTCATCTCACATGCTCTGTTTTGGGAAAGTTTTCATAGTCTGTTCATCTTTCTTTAAGTTTATGAAGAATTCATCTTTCATGCTCTTCCTAACTCCTCACCTGTCTGAATCATTCCATCCCAAGAACCCTAATGTGCTAGCCTTTCTACCTACATTGCCCCATTGAATATCTGCAACCCTAATCCTATTAGTCCTGACCTAGCCTCTTTGACCTAATATCCTCATCCAACAACCCAATCAAATTCAAAACAAACCCTTCTGCATTTCATACCTAGCCTAAACCCTAATTTATCCAACCCTTTTCGCTGTGACCTTGTGGAGACAGTCGTCTCTGGTTTGGTTGGGCTAGATACCAAGCCAAAAGATTGGTTTGTGGTTACCTCTGTTAGGATTTCTTCTTCAGCCTTAGAAATCTGGCGGAGTGCTAACATAGCGTACTCACCAGGAGTGCGTGATTTTCCTAAGGGGGTCAAATTCCGGGGTCAGCCTTTTCGGAATTCCTTCCTGGGTTTTTTTGGGTTTTTGGAGGAGAGTCCATACCCAAAGTTTCACAATTTTCTGAGCAGGGGAACAACCCCAAAGAGCAACTCTATTCTAGTTAGAGGCAACAATTTCCAACAGCAGCAACAGCTTAGGGAGTTACCTAGTCCAGAGAGGAAGCAACCATTCCCAATAGGGTTTTGAGAGTGATTTCAGCTTGTCCTGAGCAAGCCAAGGTGCCATCATTCTGATCACCTCTTGTACTCATTCCCTCTTTCAGATTTATAATAAAATGGCTCAGCTTTTCTCCATGTTTGCAGTGTTTTTCATGATGGCTCTCTATTTTCTATTGTTTTTGTTTATGTTTCTTTATATTGCTGTTTATTTCTTATTCGGAATATTAGAGTGGGATCATAGCTTATATACTTGGCTCAGCCTGTGGAGCAGATCAGTCTATGACACCCGGAGGTAAAGAATACATCGCTTACCGGACGCAGCGACACTGGAGCCAAGAGCGGAGGCTCGAGGCCACATTTGGAGATGGGGACTGCATTCCAGTTGAGGATGCAGAGGAGGAAGTACCTATGGCAGAAGAGAGAGATGACGAGAAGGAGTTCGGGAATCTCCTCCTGAAGTTTGTGCAGGAGCTCTTGAAGAAGATAGAGGAGATGGGTCAGAAGATTGCTGGAGAGAATAAACAGTGTGAGACCCCAAGGGGTTTTTACATCGGAGAGGGATCCAACACTTCCCATGACACATAGGAGCAAAACACAACACAGCAGGTGGTGCTATGCACTCCCCGACGTTCCACGATGCCCACATTATTGACTGCAGGTATCAGAACGGGAGGACCCCAGGAGCCAGGGATGGCTCATTACAGGGATTATTTTGCAGAGTATTAGTCATATGGGCGATAGTTTGGTGAAGCTATCTTTCCATGACTTTTGCTAGCTCAAGAACAACAACAGACCTCGTAACCAGAACAAAGGTGGTGGGTACATGCGGGGAGGTGTGCTGCAACGTACCATGGGCAGATTTTTCTTGCCAACTTATGACAGGTCATCTAAATGTTCAACAAAAGCTTGGGTGGAGAAGTTGGACATTTACTTTCAGCTTCATCAGATGGTAGAGGTGGAGGCCATCAAGGTGGCAGCGCTGCACCTTGAGGGAGAAGCCCATGATTGGTGGTTCCAATGGATGGCCACGGTGGGTCACTCAGCAGTGACAACGTATGCAGAGTTCATCCGGAGATTGGTGGAGAGGTTTGACCGGAAGGATTCAGAGGAGAATTTTGTCAAGCTAACCAAGCTCAAACAGACTGAGAACCCGGAAACTTACATTTCCAAGTTCTTGAGGCTTTCAGTGATGGTGCCAGACTTGTCCGCAACTAGGAGGATTTACATGTTCATTGATGGATTGGTAGAACCTCTGCGTGGGTTAGTTAGGTCCACTAGGCCTACTACACTTTAGGATGTAGTCGGGAGGACAAGAGACTTGTAGGATGCTTTGCCCAGGACCGAGCTCCTTTTCCCTAGAGACCAACATTTCAGCCAAAGGGGAAGGACACGAGAGTTCCACCGCAGAAGGGGAACCAAGGTGAGGGCTTTTGGACAATGATACCCGGAGAGACTTGAGACGGAGAAAGCTATGCTTCACATGCCAGGAGCCATGGGCACCAGGTCATCGATGTGCCGCAGGGAAGACACATTACATAGAGGTCTTCTCCGACAATGAGAGAGAAGAAGATGCTTATGAGGAGATAGAGGGAGAGGCTAGCGCTGTAGTGCAGAGAGGGGATCATCCACCACCTCCTCCCCAATAACCAAGATTGAATCTTAATCAAGGGCTAGGATCAACTTGAAGTCGATTCGTGTGAGTTTCTAGACTATTCTTACCTTGACTTAATTAATTCTAATTAATTAACCAATTTTCCTAAGTTTAGACTTAGGAAACATTAAAAAATAGGCTAATAATCTAATTAAGCCATCTCTAGGTGGAATTTCCATAAACAATTTCTGGGCTTTGGAGATCTGATGTATTCTAGCCTCTTCACAAAGTTTCGTGACTAGAACACATGATGCTACAAAAACTAACATTTCCAAGGGGAGAGCTCTATTTTCCACGGGGTGTTTGTTGGGAGAAATTAAGTCTAGTTACTTTAGGGGAAGACTAAGCCTTGTGAGGAATTTTGGGGCCAAAAATTGATGCTTTGTGGCAGATCGAATTTCTCTTCTTTAGGGTGTTGAGTTTTTGGGTAGCATCGTATGTGCTCTAGCTCCAAAACTTTGTGGAGGGGTTGGAATACATGAGATCTCCAAGACCAAGAAAGCGTTTGGAGAAATTCCATTTGGTGTAAAAGTTATTCAAATAATTAAATTTTTTAATGGGGACCCTAAGTCTAACTTCAGGAAATTGAAAATTTAAAGTGAATTAATTTACACATGCGATGAGAACTTTCTAAGTGACGTGGATCAAGCTTCTTCTAATCTTAGCTGTTGATTAGAGATTAGATCACGACCATTGATTTGTCAACGAGAAAAGTATAAAGGAAAGGCTTGGGGTCAGTTGGAGAACACACACAGTGAGTCTAAGAGATCGAATTCTTCTGGCAGAGAAGTGCTCGGACGAAGATCAGAACTAACTGATTCAGAGTAGTCAGGGGCGAATGCAGTGATTGGTCAGAGGACCAAGAGTACAACACAGGGCAAGGGCAGTAGAGAAGCAATGGAGGCAACGAAACCATTAGAGGGTGTGACGCAGACCCTAGAGAGGGTGATGTAGGCGCACGCGGGGCTCATGGAGGGGCAGCGCAGAGCCTCTAAGGAAAAGTCCGAAATTCACTGGAGATCGAGATTTCTAAGCTGGCAGGGCTGAAACCAGATTCTGGGAGAAGCTGATTAGCACAGAGCAAGGGTGATGCAGTCCCTCAACCAGGGCCACACAACCTTACGCAGTGGCAACATAGAGACTGCACAAAGCTACCTGGGGTTTCACCAGTGACTCATTCGGATCAATCAGGACTTGCAGAGTGAGGTAAAACTCACATTTTTCTCTCCAGTCGAGGTTTTCTCTGTTGGGTGAGCCAGATTATGGAACCCTATATGTACTCAAAATACTGCTTCTTAATAATAATAAACCCTTGGATTTGCTGCACCGGTTTACCCGCATTGGGTTTTTCTGGGGACATTTGTTTGAAAAATCATGTGTGTCGTTTGTCATATGTGCGTGATGTTCAGTAAATGATCTGTATTTATGTAGGTCACTAGTTGTATTTATTTCGATGTTTTTCTGAATATTTTCGGTTAAATAACTTGTGTATAATAAAACAAGTAGGAGAAGTAAATCAATATTTAGCAGTAGGATTTTTGTGCTCAAAAAATTTCACATGGTATCAGAGCATTGCAAATCAAGCTGCCATCAACAAAGGGGCTGAAGATTTTTGCTTCAGGAAGAGCAACTGAAGCAGCATAGATCTGGGAGAAGGCAACGCAGCATTAGGAGGGATGCAGACCCAATGGAAGGAATGCATAACCAGTCTGCTCACGCGGAGCTGATGTAGAGGCTGACGCAGGCCCTAGTGGGTGACGAAGAGCTTGTCAGGCTCACGATGGGTTGATGCAGGGCTTGAAGGGTCACACAGTCCGAGTTGGAGGGACGCTGTGCTGGTTGCCAGGGCTGGAAGTGTAGCTTCTGATCTTCAAAAGTTACTGGTGAGGCATCAGTTCTATTAGTGCAGAACGGTGCCTAGAAAAGGTGAAAAAGTGAGGGGAAACAATTCCTCAATATATTTTGCCAGAAGTCTGAGATTCGATTAGGAGCATTATCATAGAGGGCTGATTCGGCAGAATTGGCGGAGTATTTCCGGGAGGAAATCAATTGTCAGGGGGAGCAATTTCTCTAGAGGGTTTCTATCGCCAAGAAACCCAGATCCGGTCTTCTGTTGAGTGCAACAACAGTAGATGGGAGAAGAGCACCTGTTTCGACTGTTTGAGCAGAGTTGGCCCTGTACGGACTGAGAGATCAGGATAGGTTAGAAGGTGTGTCTAATTTTGCGATCTGGAAAGGTAAAATCCTGACAGTCCTGGAGGAGTACGGTATTAGAGACCACGCAGAAAATGCCCTAGCTGTGCCGGCTGATGTGGATGCTCTAAAGAAGTTCAACGAAAATCAGGTGCGGGCAAAGCGCTTGATCATGGATGGAGTAAAGGGTCACATGGTCCCACACATTGCCAAGAAGAAGGTGACAAATGAGGTGTGGATAGCTTTGATCACGTTGTATCAAGGTAGCTCCGTCCAACGGAAGATGCTTCTAGAGAACCAGATGCGGATGTTCCAGATGGACAAGGGAGAGGAGATTGACTCCTTCGTTTTCAGATTACAAACTATCCTTAGATTAGCTGATTGCCATGGGGGCAACTTCGGATGATGGGCTGATGGTGAGGACTGCCCTAAATGCAATCACCAATGAGTGGGAAACCTTTGTCCAAAGCATCTTGGGCAAAGCATAACTCCCAAATTGGGGTGACACGTGGGCAATCCTTCGAGAGGAGGAAATCCGGAGGGTGACCAAGATGGAATTCAACAACGAAGGTGTCAAGGTAAAGAAGGAGGAGGAAGATGCAACCCTAGCATCCAAGGGACAACGACAACAAGGGAAGAAGAAGAAGGACCTATCCAAGGTACGGTGCTTCAGATGTGGTGAAATTGGACACGTCGCCAACACTTGTCCTAAGAGGAAGGACAAGGAAGCTTCATATTCCGAGGCAACAACAACGAAGGGGATAGTGGCAACGAAGATGATGTGGCCATGAGTGCTCATGTGCCTCGAGAGAAGAGGTGGGGCGATATAGATATGTAGAGCAGCTACAGATGGTGGAGGCGAGATCCTTGAGGTGCCCAAACTCTTGGATCACTTACAAGCTACTGGAGCCTTAAGACAGTAGCAGGATGATTGGAGTCAGTGGGTGCAGAAGATCATGGAGAAGCAGAGGCAGAGGCAGAGCTAGGACGCTGAAGTTTGGAGCAACGCAGAGGAGAGGCAACAACAACGTGGAAGCAGCAGCGTAGAGGCTGATGGGATTTCAACAACGTAGAGGTAGTGCTTATGCAATGCAGTGCAACAAACAACACAGTGCTTCAGAGAGAGCGCAGAGCAGCATCAAAGGGTGCTTCAGTGATGAGATGCAACCCAACTGACTTGTTTTTCAGTGATTGGGTGATGGTCCTTTAGATGCTTACTTTTCAGCAGCAACTGAGTTGCAGTGCAGCAGTTAGCAGTGGTAGTGCTATAGACAACATGATGCGACAAATTGAGAGGGAGTTGCAGTACAAATGTGGCAGTGTCAGTGGTAGTGACATGGGCAGTAGTACAAAGATCAGCAGTAGAGTGGATGGAGGGCAGCAGGCCAAGCATCAACAACATGGAAACCGATGCCAGAGATCAGGGTGATGCTTTAGTAGGGAAATATTGCTAGAGCACACTCCTCACTAAGAGTGAGTGTTGAGATTTTGGGTAGCATCAAATGTGCTCTAGCTTTGAAATTTTGTGGAGGGGTTGGAACACATGAGATCTCCAAGACCTAGAAAGTGATTGGAGAAATTCCATCTGGTGTAAAAGTTATTCAAATAATTAAATTTTTTAATGGGAACCCTAAGTCTAACTTAGGGAAATTGAAAAATTAAAGTGAATTAATTTAAACATGTGATGAGAACTTTCTAAGTGACGTGGATCAAGCTTCTTCTAATCTTAGCCGTTGGTTAGAGATTAGATCACGACCGTTGATTTGTCAAGGAGAAAAGTATAAAGGAAGCGTTTGGGGTCAGTTGGAGAACACACACAGTGAGTCTAAGAGATCAAATTCTTCTGACGGAGCAGTGCTCAGTTGAATATTGGATCTGAGTGATTCAGAGAAGCAGTGAGGGGCGGATGTAGTGATTGGTCGAAGGACCAAGAGTACAACGCAGAGCAAGGGCATCAGAGAAACAGTGCAGGCAGTGCACTCATCAGAGGGTGTGACACAAACACTAGAGAGGGTGACACAGAGGCAGTGCAAAGCCTCCAAGGAAAAGTCCGAAATTCACTGGAGATCGGGGTTTCTAAACCGATAGGGCTCAAACCAGATTCCGGGAGAAGTTGATTAGCGCAGAGCAAGGGTGACGCAGTCCCTCAGCCAGGGCCACGCAGCCTTACGAAGTGGCAGCGTAGAGACTGTGCAAAGCTAGCTGGGGTTTCACCAGTGACTCATCCGGATCAGTTGAGACTTGTAGAGTGAGGTAAAAATCACATTTTTTTGTGTAGCCGAGGTTTTCTCTGTTGGGTGAGGCGGATTATGGCACCCTAGATGTACTCAGAATATTGCTGCTTAATAATAATAAACCCTCAGAATCTGCTGCACCGGTTTTCCCACATTGGATTTTTCCGGGGACATTTGTCCGAAAAATCATGTGTGTCCTTTGTCATATGTGTATGATGTTCATTAAATGATCTATATTTGTGTAGGCCGCTAGTTGAGTTTACTTCGATGTTTTTCTGAATATTTTTGGTTATATAACTTGTGTATAATAAAACAAGTAGGAGAAGTAAATCAATATTTAGTTGTAGGATTTCTATGCTCAGAATTTTTCACACAAGGCCTGCGCAGGAGACTAATTTTTGGCACACCTGGGGAGTTGAGGAGAGGATTTGTGGAGCTAGGTTGTGTAGGGAATTTGAGGAAGTCATCTAGGGGAGTAAAGTCTAGCATTTTGGTGTGATTGGAGGGTTGCTACAGTGATTTTCCAGAAAGGCCATATTTCCCAGCTAGTTGAGGAGTGGTATTTGGGGGTCAATTTCGGGGGTCAGATCTAGACCAAACCCTTTCTAGGTTTTGGTGGGTTTGTTGAGAGAAGCCCGAGGCTGATTTTGCAGAATTTTTCTGACCACCAAAGGAGGGTCTTTCAGAAGTTTCTTTCCAGCAGACAGAGCAGTTTCTCCAGGGCAGCGCAGGGCATATTTAGGGCAGCTCATTTCCACATCAGGGCATTGTATTTTCCTACTTGGGGCTTGTCTAGCTTGCCATTGTGGCAAGCCCAGGTGCACTCCTTTCATACCCCATTGTACTATTGTTCCATATATATAATAAAATGGCTCAGCTGGATGGTGTTTTTGGAGATTTTCTCCGTGTCTACTTGTATTTCTGAATTTTGTGTGTGCATGTCAGTTTTTTCTTTGTTTATCACTGTATTTCCTAAGTAGGAATATTACACGATCCTTGCAGATAGAGGAGCTCAACAGAATGGAATAACCCCCCTGTACCCTGAAAATTAGGAAGTATTGAAGCTGGTGAAAAATCCAATTGACCAGTTGAAGACAAAGCTTATAGGGATTCATCATCACTTTGGCTGGGATAAGATGCAGAACAGAGAGAACTCTCTTTTATTGTTCTTCTAGGGGTCAGCAAGCTGATCTTTTCACCAAGCTTTTGTGGAGGGATAAATTTGTAAAGTTTGATAAGGATAAATTAGAAATTGGTCATTAATGAGGGCTAATAGAAGTTAGAACATGATGACTAATGATGACTTATGTAAATAATTAAATTTTAGTCCTAGGTAAAATTAAATATGAGTGTAACTTAGGCTAGTTTAGTTAAATAAGGTGAAATGGTTAATTAACTCTGGTAGATGATAAGACATACTTCTAAATGTTCTGGGAGTTACATACATCATGCCCAAATATGTATTAAATACTGGCTTCTATAATGAGAAAACATCTCATCTCTTGCATTTTTCTTTCTTCAATAATTTCTGATCAATATCCACAAGTAAATTTCAATGTTAATGCAACTTTTACAGACTTCAGAATTTTTTTATGTCTTTAGCAACTACAAAACTGAAGTGTGGTGATTCTACCCTGTTTGTGTGTAATGTAACAAACATGCATCTTTCTAGAAACTAGTGAATATTGTAGGAAATCTTCATATGGAAATATTGGTTTCTAGTCTTTCTTGTGGGTCAATTTAACTTATATAAGACACTTTGATATGTTAAATATTCTGAACAGTGTTTAAATGTGGCCATAGGAAGCTTGCTGACAAAGTAGCAGCGGCTGGATACTTTGTCGTTGTTCCTGACTTTTTTTATGGGGATCCATTCATACTAGGCAGTGGTGACAATCCTTTGGTTGGGCTTCAAGATTGGCTTAAACGTCATGAGCCAGTAATGCCTTTTTCCCTTAATTTATTTGTATGCTTGCATACAGAACATTGCTTTATCTCTCGCTGATCCAGCAGCAATCCCTGTTGCTATGCGATCTTAAATGTTGGATTTGAAATGGGTACCTGTGTTATTTTAAGATACATTATTTGGAAATACGTTGAGTGGCTCAAATTAGGTTCTTGAATTACAATATACTCTTGTTTCTCATTTATAATCTTGCAATATCTTAGATGCACTGCACTGTTTACAAAAATGGGAATGGAATTTTTTATTAGCCACTTTTATGCTTCTTTAGGCCAAGGCATTTGAGGACTCCACCAAAGTTATAGAGGTTTTGAAAAGCAGAGGCATATCTGCTATTGGTGCAGCTGGCTTTTGCTGGGGAGGTGAGAAATGATTCCATTGCATCCCTCTGTATAGTGATTATGAAAATTAGACTGGATTTCTTACATCATGGTGGACTACACATGCATATAGAGCCTTTGTATGAGTTCACTTATAAGATGCTTGATGCTATGAAATTAGACATTGTTCTTTAGAATGCGTTCAAGCAGATATAGATATGGACATGGGTGTGGTAACTCTACTGAAGAAGACTAACACTACTGCTAAATTGCTAATCATAATGGCAGCCAAAATGGTAGTGGAGTTAGCTAAGGGAGAAGTTCTGAAAGCAGGAGTGTTGTTACATCCATCACTTTTAACAGTTGATGATATTAAAGGTATGGATATAAAGCTCATTGCAATGTCTCTCTATAAACTGAGTCAAGTCTTTAGTGTACACTACCACATGGGCATTGGCTTGCCCATCTGTTATTGTTTCGTCATCTTTTACAGGTGGAGTTAGATATCTTTAGTTTATTCTTGTTCTTAAACTTAAAATAAGGCTTTAAAAATTAACAAATAGATTTATGATTTGCACCAGTGGTTAAAGCACCACTTGCAATACTGGGGGCTGAAATTGACAAAAGCAGTCCACCTGAACTCATACAGCAGTTTGGAGCAATTTTGTCTGCAAAACCAGAGGTACATGAATTGGCTCAATTGCTGGGTTGTTTAGTGCATGCATATTTATATGTTCCTACTATTGCCAAGTTCTGTTTCAAGTTCAATGGTGAAGCAAATGAGAACTCGTTAATAGAACTGTACCCATTTTATATGTCAGCTATTTTTTTTTTATCTACTCTCATTTAAAAGAGAAGGCAATTTAACAGCATTGATATCATTTATGTGGTCATGTAATTTCCTGAAAAGGTCAAAGTCTTATCATTATAAAAGTGCTGAAAGCTTGTTTCAAAATACTCGGAAAATGCAGCTAATGTTTTTGAATAATTCTGGAATGTTACTTATAACAGAAAACTTAGTGTTTTCAAAGAACTGAAATTGTCGATAGGCTTTAATGGCATAGCATTTGTTTTCTTTCCAAATTGATGGAAGTATTTCCCAACTTGGTTTTCATCTCTTTAAGTGAACCTTGTGGACAACATGAGGCACTATTTAATAATTCTGGATTCATTTTGAAAATTTAAAGACCCAACAAGTAAATTTATGTTTGCATTAGTGGTCTGGATGTGTTGATTTCATTTTTCCCCTCAAGGAGGAAAATTTTGCTATGATCACGAGGGACATGTTACCTCTAAAATCTGTGTTCAAAGATATTTAAAGTCCAGACATTAAGTATGAACCCTAGGGAAACTTGATGACATCACCCATTGTCACCTCAGTGATTATCCTCCTCATATTAGGCCGTATCTTCTTTGGGACAAGGGGGGGAATCCCTAATAAGACTACAGACCCTTTCCTTTAAATGCTGATATCAAAGTCGGATCTGCAGAATGATAATATTTTGAGTCTTTTTAGATATAGAATGGGAATCCAAGCAAGACCTAGTGCCTTGTCCTTGGGCTGTGTAGCTGAGGTGATGAATAGAACTTGCAAAATGGTCAAGCAAACATGATTAAACCACCGAAGAACAAGAATTTATCAGATAGATCTAATATGTTTGTAACAGCCACACAAAATGCCAAGGAGAGACAGAACACATCCATAAAGTTCTTGTAACCACATAAGAGCCTTCTTGATGATAACATCTTGGTGGAGGAGATGTTGCTTGGAGATGTACCCATGCACTATGATGATGTCCCTTGGAGTGAGGAGCACTGTTGGACCTACTTTGTCACTTGCTTGATGGAGATTCCCATTTTGGAGGATGACGTCATGTTGGAGAGCCTTTCCTCCCACATGTGTGGGGTTTTTATGACATTTTTATTATGATTTATCATTTGTAAAGCTATCTTTAGGTTGGCTTGTGACCTATTAGCCTTGTTGAATGCTTCAAGCAAACTCTTAGGGAATTTTCATGGTATATTAGTGAAAAAGGACTTGGTTGCCCTCATATAAATAGAGGGAAGTCATTTTCATTGGATCATCATCACCCACACTCAACTCTCTTCTCTTGATTGAGTGCACATTGGCTCTTTTCTCTTTCTCTCTTCGACAAAATGGATAAATAATGGTGCAAAATGTTTTGGGGAGGATATTTTTACATGGAGAGACTCTCTTTTGGATTGATGAAGTGATTCCTATTCATATTGTGTAAGTTTAATGCTATCTTCATCCATTTTGCATGCTATTTTATGAGATTAGGGTTTGTCTCGTGCCATATTAAAAAGTGCAATATTTTTCATGAACTCAAGAATTGTTAAAATTGGCAACTAGGGTTAAATTCTACTATTGGACAGCTCATTTGATGGAGATGATTATTGCATTGAATTCCTCTTTTGGAGAGGACCAAAATCGACCTAAAGATCATCAAATTTGGACAAGCAAAAATGTGTTTTTGAATTTATGCCCACACATGTGCAAAATGTCAAGGTTGGCCTCATCATCATGTAGGCTCATGAAGCCCAATGGATGTGACACTTCACCCTCAACGACTTGTATAAATACAAGTGTCCTCTCACCTCATTTGGCATCATCATCACTTAGATATCTCTCCTTTTCTCATTGGTTCATACAACTATTGGACATTCTCTTTATCTCACACGTGTGGCAAGGAGAACGAATTTCAGGACATAATTGCAGGGTCGAAAATTTCAGGAAGTGACTGGAATTTGACCAGTGTTGACTTTGTCTTTCCTGACAGATTTTGACTTCAATTTTCTGGGAAGATTTCTGTTTGGGCAGGCCATACACATTGGCATAGAAACCGAGATTTTCTGGGTTGTTTGACCTGTGTGAACCGCAAGGTTGACTTTAGGTTGACCAAGTTTGACTGCAGATTTTATGGCTCTTTTGGGCTGAATTTGACCATTGTTAGAGGCCAATTTTGATTGCCTTTGATTGTGCTTCAAAGGAGATTTTGCTGCTGATTTGACCACCATTGAATTTCTGGTTAGGGCTGAATTTGACTGTAGATTTGACAGGGTTGTTTTGACTTTGATTTGAAAAGTCAACTTTGACTTTTTGTACTCTCTCTTTGCTGAACATTTGATATAATAATAAGAAGATTTGATCAAAAGGTTTTCCCCATCTTGGGGTTTTTCCCGGGCATCCGCCAAATCTGGTGTCCTCTTGTCTTGGCTTGTCTTCTGCATTTTATTTTATGTTCTATCTATAGTTACTGTCAATGTGATTTATGGTTAATGTGATTGCTAAACTAAATTGGAAATTGTCATTGGGCTGCTAACGGAACATTGCAGTAATTGTGCTATAAGCATAGAACATACCATTGTTAACTAAAATTTAACATGGTATCAAAGCCCAGGTGAAGACAAAGCCCAAGCAAGAGAGAGAAAATCAATCACTAAGAGAGATCTATTAGACAAGATCATTGGACTAGCCTCAATGGCTACTACATCTTACTTCAAATCTGAGGATAAGCTCAAGGAAAAATCTGACTATCATGCATGGAAGATGACTTTGGACTTTACTTTTGAAGAGCATGATGCCATGGACTATGTGCAGAGAAGACTGGTTGAGCCTCCTCCAAATGCACATGCTGCTGCTAAGACAAAGTATAAGAAAAGTGAGGTTAAAGCTAAGAGAATTATCATAGAATCCATTCAAAGGCGTTTGGTTGCCTATATTTCTGATATGGGAACATCTAAGGAGATGTATGATAAGCTGGTTGAGATGTTCAAAGTGAACAATGCAAATCAAATCCTCTTTCTCAAGAACAAGTTGAAGGACATCAAGATGGATAAAGGGGAGTCAATCCAATCCTACTTTATGAGAATAACAAAAATCAAGAATGGCCTACTATCTATTGGAGAAGTTATTGTTGACAAGGAGCTCACTCTCATTGCACTTAGAGGTCTCTCAAGAGCATAGGATGTGTTTAACACCACCATTCTCAACAATGATAAGATACCGAGTTTTGATGAATTATTGGCTGGATGCACTCAAGAGGAGATGTAGATGATGGACAGAGACAAGCCTTCAAATGGAAACAAACCTCCTGCATTCTTTGCTCATGCAAAGAAGAAAAATAATGTTGTTCCAAGAAAACAAGGTCAAGGGTTCAAGCAGGGATTCAAAGAAGGAAGGAAAGGAAGGTGCTACAATTGTAATAGGTTTGACCACTATGCTAGAGAGTGTTCTCACAAGAAGGATTCTCCAAGAGATGACGACAACAACAACAACAATTTCAAAGGCAATGGAAGTCAAAGGAACAACAGGTTCAGCAATAAAGGAAAGAGGAATGCTCCCGCTGCTCTTTATGGAAATGGTCGACCTCCCACAAGGTTGAGAAATTCCAGGTATGAGGAAAGTAATGTTGTAGAAAAACAAAAGGAGTTTTATGTTATTTTTGCTCTATATACTCTCTCCTTCAAATACTTTGGATCATTGGTTAATTGATAGTGGAGCCTCAAGGCACTTCATTGGGTACAAAGAGGCCCTCTCAAATTTGATTGAAAGGAAGACTAATTTGGAGATCATACTTGGAGATAATGTCACCTACCCCGTGAAAGGGATAGGTATTGTTGTATGTTGCACGAGTTTCCGGTACGTGGGTACTTTGGGTGTGTGGGAATGAGTATCCGGTACAGGTAGAAGTTTTTCCCAAATTTACAGGAAACGTCAAGTTGGGACTGACAATAACATAATATTTAAAAAATTGAAATTAATATATATTATATTCTTTTTTTTTAAAATAAAATGTAAACATTAAATAATGTACATACTAAATTGAATTTTTAAATAATTCAAGAGACAACCATAAAAAGTTAAAACCAAAACTAAAAGCCACCCAAATCATATCGATGTTCATACTAGAAAAAAGGCAAAAGCCTAAAGTAGTACATAATTCAAAATACCCAAGAGCCAAAATATAGCAACAAAAATACAAATCTTAAGATGATCATAGAGTACGATCTTCAGCGTTAAGGAGATTCATATAGGCTTGAGCATCAGTAGGTACTGGATCATCATTATCATCATCTTCAGATGCAACAATATCATCTAAAGGCATGCCAACCCAGAGAGAGCGACCGATTTAGCGGGGAAGACCAAAGAAATAGGTATGAACAACTAGATTTGGTAAATTTCAAAATGTTTGGAATTATTTTTTTGAAGTATATTGATTATTTTAATTTTTTTTTTTTTAAATTATTATTATTTTTTTCTCTAATATTTGGTTGGAATTCAAATTCAAATTTAAACTTAATAACATAAATTAATTGAAATATCAAAAATAATCCATACAATGTCACTAGAGCAACCATAGTAAATTTACAACAACAAATTAGAATTAAACTTTCAAATTTATCATTGACCTTGGCGTACCCGCAATTGCAATTGATGTACCTGGTTGCGCTATAGTGATTAATCTACAAAGTTCCAATTGAATGGATGTGCAACAGGTGATTAATGTACATAGTTTGCAAATTCATTAGTAAACTCATCTACTCTGCTTCTCTAATCTCTTCTCCACCAGCAATCACACAAGCACGAATACACAAAGAGACATACGGATATAACTACTCAAGCATAATTACACAACATTTTCCAATGAGTTACATGGATTGGTCCATCCATGTCCGTCTAGATGCTCCTCGATGGAGCGGATCTCCCACATGCTCAAGATCGGTGTTCCCCATTGGCACACGTTCTAGAAACTCAAAATATCTCACCGCCATGCTCTCGAAAAGCTCCCACGTACCTGAAGAAGCTCCTCTTGTTTTTGGAGCATTTCGTACCAACTCCCAAGCTCCTAGGAGCGTCGGAGATTGGGGTACGTGATCTCCAGGGGTTGGGAGCAGTACCCGTGCAACATAGGTACTGTCACTCTTTACTTGAATCAAGGTCAAACCATTCATGTACAAGAAGTGTTGTATGTGCCCGATTTGAAGAAGAACCTGATGTCTATTTCTGCGATGGAAGATAAAGGCTTCAAGGTAGCATTCATTGATGGAAAGTTATGTATTTGGCAAAGCAACCCTGAAGATGCATTCACACTTGGATTTAGGGTTGATGGTGTCTATCAAGTTGGAGGAAGTCCTTTGGGAGCCTTGACTTGCGATACTTCTCTTCATTCTGAATTATGGCACCGAAGATTTACCCAACTTCATTACAAAGCCTTACCTCGGTTAAGGAAGATGGTGATAGGTATGCCCGAGTTCAACATGAATCATGAAGGAGTTTTTCAGCGTTGTGCAACTAGGAAACTTACAAGGGGACCATTCCCTTCTAGTGAAAGCCAAACTACCAATATTCTTCAATTGGTCCATTATGACCTATCTAGTATGTTGCCTGTAACATCATTGGGAGGATACTTATACTATGCAATCTATGTGGATGACTTCTCACGCAACACATGGATCTATTTCTTGAAAAAGAAGGATGAAGTGTTCAAATGGTTCTGTTCTTTCAAAGCATTGGTGGAAAATAAAAAAGAGAAGAAGATCAAAATATTGAGGACCGACAATGGAACCGAATATAAATCAAATGAATTCAATGACTTGTGCAGAGAGGCTAGCATTAAGATGGAGACAACTGTTCCATACACTCCTGAGCAAAATGGAGTCGCTGAAAGGAAGAATCAAACAATCATGGAAGCCACCCATGCCATTCTCCATGATCAAGGGCTATCGAAGTTCTTATGGGGTGAAGCTGCTAACATTGCTGTGTATGTTCAAAATAGGAGCCCACATTAAGCATTGGATTTCAAGACACCCAAAGAAGTTTTCACTGGTAAGAAACCTGATGTTTCTCATTTTAGGATATTTGGTTGACCCGTTTATTTTCATGTTCCTAAAGAGAAAAGAAATAAGTTGGAACCATCTAGGAAGAAAGGTACATTTGTTGGCTACAGTGAAAATTCAAAGGCATATAGAATCTATGTGCCTGGTCAAAGAGAAGTGGAAATAAGCCATGATGTCACTTTCGATGAAGATACTGCCCTTGGGAAAGCCAGAGATCTCCCTATCCTAAGGAAGGACAATGATGATGTTGCAGGAAAGTGGGATGAACCTTCGACAGATGAGCCAATGCCCAATGTTGAAGGCCTGATGCATCCCATTGATCCACCTCCCAGTGATCCCTCTACCTCAAGGAAAAGACCTTTATGGCTCAAAGATACTCTTGAATATGCTGAAAGACATATTTCTCCAAGAGGGACATTCCGTGAAAGTAAGAAGCCAAACATGTATCAAGGGTACTTAGTTGCTATGAGTACGATTGTTCAAACTGAGCCATGTACGTTCGAAGAAGCTGTAAAGCAGTGAGTCTGGAAGGATGTGATGAATGAGGAATATGAATCTATCATGAAGAATGATGTTTGGGAAGTGGTGCCTAGACCCAAGGACAAGTCCATAGTCACCTCAAAATGGCTATACAAAATTAAACATGGAGCTAACTGGAGTGTTGAAAAGTATAAGGTCAGGTTCATTGCTCGAGGCTTCTCTAAAAAGGAAGGAGTGGACTATGACAAGATATTTGCACCAGTTGCCCGATATACCACTATCAGATCTATTATTGCTCTACTTGCCACTCAAGGATGGAGCCTACATCAAATGGACGTTAAGACTGCTTTCTTACATGGCGCGCTCAAGGAGGAAGTATACTTGGAACAACCACAGGGGTTTGAAGCTCAAGATCAAAGGACACACATATGCAAGTTGAAGAAAGCCCTCTATGGGTTGAAGCAAGCCCATAGGGCTTGGTATGAGAGGATTGATAGTTATATTATGAAGCTGGGATTTACAAGGAGCGATGTTGATCCTAACCTATACTTCAAAGTTGAAGAGGACATGCCTCTCATTTTGGTCCTTTATGTAGATGATCTCTTTTTGACAGGTGTAGATCCTCTCATTTATCAATGCAAGAGGGAATTGGCTTTCGAGTTCGAGATGAAGGACCTAGGTCAGATGCACTACTTCCAAGGTTGGAATTTTGGCAAAAGCCAGGTGAGATTTTCCTTTCTCATGAAAAATACATTGTGAAGTTGCTCGAAAGATGTCGGATGGTGGATTGCAAGTCGGTATCTACTTCGATGGAACTCAACTTCAAGAAACTATGTGGAATTAGCAAACCCTTCTGAATATAGACAACTTGTGGGGGCCCTGATGTTCTTGGTAAACTCCCGTCTGAACATATGCTTCATTGTGAATATGTTGAGTCATACATTGGATTACTGCTAATTGAGGTATCTCCATTGCACAATCAACTATGGACTAAGATACACTATCGAGAATTTGAGGCTACATGGATATATTGATGCTGATTGGGCTGGCAGTGTGGTAGATTGCAAAAGCACATCTAGATGTTGCTTCTTATTAGGGTCTGTTTCAATTTCTTGGATGAGCTGGAAGCAAAAATCGGTTTCTCTAAGCATCGTCGAGGCCGAATACATTGTAGTTGGTATGGTTTGTTGTGAGGTTGTTTAGTTAAGGAAGCTCTTCATTGATCTCTTTGAGTACGTGCTGGATACCACTGTAACCTTCTGCGACCACCAGAGTGGGATTAGCCTCTCTAAGAATCCCATGTTCCATGACCGCTCCAAGCACATTGATAGCAGGTGTCAACTTTATCCGGGATATGGTACAATGGGGAGCAATAAGGCTCCAACACATCAAGAATGATGAGCAGGTCACATACATCCTCACAAAGCCCTTAGGGAAGGTCAAATTATTAGCCTTCTAGGAGAGACTTGGAGTCGTGGAAAGACCCTCCCATTAGGGTCCCACTTGACTGTGAAAATTTCTAGATCGGAATCCCTACTGCAACAATCTGATATTATTTCTTCTACTTGTTAATTCTGAATCAAGCTATTTATGGTGTTACATAGTAAACATCGAAATAAATACTACTGCAGCCTTCACAACATAAAAAATACTGTGGAAAAAAGTACTAAGCAAGAAGGAAACAAACACACACATATAACACCGTTATTTTTGGACAATATCCCTAGAAAAACCCAATGTGGGAAAACTGGTGCAGCAATTGAGGGTTTTAATATTATGCAGTAGTTTTTGAATACAATCTAGGATGCCTTACTGACCATCCATACAAAGAAAATAACTGACAGAGAGTTAGTGAGAAAATGACCTCACACTAACACTAGAAATCCGACACTGACCCAACCTTGAATTGACAAGCCCCACGCTGCCTCTGCGCAGATCTGCATCACTCTGGCTAGGGACAACGTCACTCCCTTCGGTTGGTCTTTCTGCTGGTTGGATGTTGATCTTCTGCCTCTCCGGTCTCACACCTCGACTCTCTGGCACTAGATCTGACTGATCCTCAATAAAATAGCAGATCTCTTCAGAGGCTTAGCACTGCCTCTTTGTGGCTCTGCGCTACCCAGCGTAGCCCCTATGCTACCTCTTCTTTGCCTTCTCTACGATGTATTCTTGGCTCAAGAAAAATTTCCAACTGAAACTATCTTGTGCCCCTCACTGCGTAGAATCAACTCGATGATCTCTCCGGGTGCCCCTCACTGCGTAGAATCAACTCGATGATCTCTCTGGCTGCTCTGCGCTGCTCACTTGAGAAATCGATCTCTGGACTCTCTTCGATGTATTTTTCAAATGCCCATCAAGCCTTCTCTTATAACCTTCTCGTTGAGAAATCAACGACCCAGATTAAAATATAATCAAGGGCTAAGATTAAATTGAATTGATCATCATCTTTTTCTAGAATATTCACACCCAGTTCTATTAATATCAATGTTATCGGAATCGAACCGGTCATCAAACCAGAAAACTGTGTGGACTAGGAACCGGTCGAAACCGGAAAAAAAACTAGTTTACCGAAAACACAAAATATTCATATTTTAAAGAAAAAACATATATATTCATGTGCATCCATATGAATCCAAACCATGTATACACAAATATGCAAAAGTTCTCATTTATATAGAAAGTTAGTGCATACAACCAAAATAGAACTTAGTGCAAAACATCGTTGAAACAAAAATGTTACAAACATGAAGAAGCAAGCTCTAAAAGGCCTTTATAGTCCAAAATAACATCATAGATCATAGCATTATACTACAACCTACAATACTACAAGCTACAACGACAACAAATCAATGATCAAATCATCAATCATCATCAGAATCATCATCTTGATCATCCTCCTTATCCTTATTTGAAGAATGAGTAGGATCCAAGTCTGCAATGGAATTATGGCTTGATTCCCATGGCCCTTGATTTACCCTCTAAAATTTTGGAGAAAATCAGCTCCAAAATCCTATGAAATCAACTATGTAGTAGCCCCAACAAAATAAAAAAAGTCTTTCACTAGTTGCAAAAACCACTGAAGAAAACCCAAAGATCTTTGGGAAAAAAAGAATCTTTGAAGTAGCTCTTCAAATCTGCCAACCCAACAACTCTCCAAGACTCCAATCAGCTCTTCAAATTTGCCAACCCAACAACTCTCCAAGACTCCAATCAGCGCTTCAAATCTACAAAAAATCTCCCTTATAACAACCCTACAAAAGACTCTCTGAATTCTCCTCACCGAACTCAGCTCAAGAATTACAAAACACTCGAATGAATAGTGTGAGTGAAATAGAGGGGGTGGGGGTGTTTAAGTAGCTTTAAGGGGCCTAGGGTAGCGTTAGTAACTAGGAAAAATAATAATTTAAAAAAAGATATATTTAAAAATTAAAAAAAATTAAAAAATAAAAATAATTTTAATACCCAGGCTTGTGAACTGGTGGAACTGATTTCCGAACTGAACCGGTATAGAACCGACCGGTTCGGTGTCGAAACCGGCTGGTTTTGTACCAAACTGGTCATTTCCGATTCAGAGGGTCGGTTTGGGCTGGTTTTGCCTCCAAACCGGTTGGACTGGCCGGTTTTCCGAAACTGGTTCAGTTCCGATAACACTGATTAATATACCTTAATTATTTTAATTCGTTAAGTTTAGACTTAGGCTCCCATTAAAAATAATTTGTTATTTTAATAAAACCCCATCTGGGTGGAATTTCCCAAAACGTATTTTGGAATACATGTGTCTAAGCCTCCCTGCAAAATTTGAGACTTAGAGCACAATTGATGTTACCAGAAATCAACATTGAATTGAACATTGAGTTCTGGGAGCTCCTGGGGGCTTGGGGTACTTCTTGGAGTTATGAGCGACCATATGGTGAGTGGTTCACCTTCCCTTATTGGTGCACTATGTACAAGTTGGGTGGTTCACCTTCCCCTGTGATACCCCATGATGGTGATATGTGTGTAGGGTGAGTGGTTCACCTTCCCCTACGATTGATGACGTATATGCATAGGATGAGTGGTTCACCTTCTCTTATGGCATATGAGCAGGATGAGTGGTTCACCTTCTCTTGCTGATGCCCCACCATACATCCTTCCCATGTAGTTCGGGTTTCATGGGAAGTACCTCTCATTTGGCCAATGAGTTGGGGAAAAGTGGATAGAGACCATAGCACTACGGATGTACGCATCGTGTACTGCCGTACTCCCTTTGTCTAGGATGCATGGTGTTCAACAACTTGATCATTTAGGATCAAATTTGATTGGGGTTCTACCCCTAGATTGACTTTTGTTAGTGGAGAGTGGCAAGGTCTTGTGACTCATTCTCGATCAATTCTTCTTCATTATTACATCATTGTTCAACAGAGTTGAGATGAGATACAAAGATGGTATATGGCGACCAGATGGTATGATGATCTATGATGACAGATGGATTGATAGGTGGAATTCTCCCTAGATGAGAGGAAGTGTTAAAATTGGAAACTAGGGCCAAATTCCACTATTGGACAACTTATTTGATGGAGATGATTATTGCGTTGAATTCCTCTTTTCGAGAGGACCAAAATCGACCTAAATATCATCAAATTTGGACAAGAAGAAACATGTTTTTGAATTTATTCCCACATGTGCAAAATGTCAAGGTCGGCCTCATCATCATGTACGCTCATGAAGCCCAATGGATGTGACACTTCGCCCTCAATGACTTGTATAAATACAAGTGTCCTCTCACCTCATTTGGCATCATCATCACTCACACATCTGTCCTTCTCTCATTGGTTCGTACAACTATTGGGCATTCTCTCTCTCACACGTGTGGCAAGGAGGACGAATTTCAAGACAAAATTGCAGGGCCGAAAATTTCAGGAAGTGATTGTAGTTTGACCAGCGTTGACCAATGTTGGCTTTGACTTTCTAGGCATATTTAGACTTCAATTTTCTGGGTAGATTTCTGTTTGGGAAAGCCGTACACATTGGCATAGAAACCAATATTTTTTGGGCTATTTGCCCTACGTTGACCGCAAGGTTGACCAAGTTTGATCGCAGATTTAATGAATATTTTGGTTTTACTTTGACCATTAATAGAGGTAGTGTTTGACTGCCTTTGATTGAGCTTCAAAGGAGACATTTTCTTATTGATTTGACCACCGTTGACTTTGTGGTTAGGGTTGAATTTGGTTGTAGTTTATTGCAAATTTGACAATGTTGTTTTGACTTTGATCTGACAAGTCAGCTTTGGATTTTTGTACTCTCTCTCTCTGTTGAACATTTGATATAATAATAAGAAGATTTGATCAAAGGGTTTTTGCCGTCTTGGGGTTTTTACCTGGCATCTTCCAAATCTGGTGTCCTCTTGTCTTGGCTTGTCTTCTGCATTTTATTTTATGTTCTATCTATAATTACTGTCAATGTGATTGCTAAAGTAAATTGGAAATTGTCATTGGGCTGCTAAAGGAACATTGAAGTAATTGTGCTAAGCATTGAACATACCATTATTAACTAAAATTTAACAAGAATCCATCAAAGGAACTTGTTTTCATGCATCTTTTGACTTTAAATATCCTCTGAAAGAAGTCACTAGGATTTCTAAGAGAAGCAAATTTGGCTTCCACCCTCTCTATCTAGGTCCTTCCATCATTGACCTTGCCCTAATTGATTCCATTTCCCCAAGAGACTCCATTGCCCAATTAAAATTTCTCTTTTCTATATTTCTTGGTAGCTGGGGTTAGGGTTTGGTCTAAATCTACATTTTACAACAATTTTACATCTATATGTTATTGTTCTATTGGTAGGAATTTCATTTAATAAATTAAGAAGGGAAAATCTAGCATTAGTTGAGTGTTTTACCCCTCAAAATAGGGCTGTCATCTAGATATTTATTGGTGTAACATGCATTTTCGGCCATTAAAAACCTAAATTTTACCTATCCCTCACTTATCTCTTCTATAGCCTTTAATTCTTTGTTGATCTTATAATTCAAAGGATACTTCTTTGATGTTATATGCTATTGCATTTAAATCACTTTTCCCGATGACACGGAACACGGAGGACACAAAAATATGAGTCTCTGACATGTGACACAACGACCTCAAAAAAAAGACCTGGAGGACACATTATATATATATATCGACGACCCCAGAAACAATACATGGATATATATATCAATGACCCTGGAAACAAGACATGGAGGATATATATATGTGTGTGTGTGTGTGTGTGTGTGTGTGTGAATTATCACACATACATAAATGAAATATAGACCAATGTTGCAGACTTCACGAAATTTTTTGTTATTTGATCCAAAAAATCACTGCTTTGTAGATAAGGGGTGATTTAAAATATTTTTTTATTTTGTCGATTTTTGCCGGTTTTTACTGATTTTTTTTCCAATTTTTACGATTTTTTTGTTTGTTTGAACTCTCACCTATTTTATCACCATGCTAATTTTTTGGACATTGTTATAGACAAAGATTCAAATCTCTTTAGATATTTGAAACTAAAATATTTACAATTTTCCCTGATGATGATACAAATTCACTCATACTAGTGCATATAACTAAAATAGCACCAAGTGAAATCCATATTTGGACCAAAAATACATCAACAAAGAGGCTCTAAATGGCTTCTAGAGTCTAAAAAGAGTCATGCTAGAACAAATAACTAGTACTACATGTATCGATATTTTTAAGCAAGGTTGCCAAGGTCGTGACAGCCTTGCTAGATGGGCACGATAGGGAAGAGACCCACTGTCACCTCGGCTCAAGCTTCCACTATCCAGGTCCAACACCCCCTAAAAAGCCAAGGAAGGAGTTCCTAAATACCCCCAACAACTCTAGTTTATGTCTAGTGCCTTATATGGAGCTAAGTTGCAGGAAACGTCACCCCTAGGTCCGTTTCTCCCAAAAAACGAAACGGAAATGGGGAAACCCGTATTGTACGGCCGGGAAACGCGTTTCCGGTCGTACTAGTACCGTTTCCCGTCGTACTGGTATGTTTCCCATACGGGAAATGGTACCAGTACGGCCAGAAACGCCGGAAACGCGTTTCTCGGCCGTACAATAGCGTTTCCCCTCCATACAACGTTAATTTTTGACTTTTTTAAATTTTTTTGTGGAATTGTGCAATTTAATATTATTTTATTTGTTTTAATTAGGTTTTGGATGCTTCTAGATGGGTTTCTAAAGTTATAAAAAGGGGATTAGCCTCATTCTCTCATCACACGAATTGAGCAAGTCGATTCACTTGGAGAAGAGCGATTTTGGAGAGGAGGAAGGAGGAAGAGAGTAGTGCTTCAGCTTGGGTGTTTTCACCATTGAGCAAAAGAGATTTCAGCAGCAAGAGAACGAGATTTGAGGAGCAGATTTGGAGTGCGAAGTTTCCGGCTACGGCATTCTTGGTTTTTGGCTTAGCTTTCTCTTGTTTTTTCTGGCATTTTGGGGTAGCTTTAGCTACAGAAAATTATTTTAGGTAAGAAGCATTCAATTTCTTTGTTTTTTCTCATTGTTTTGTCTATTTTTCAAGGGTTTATGATACCAAAATTATAAAAAACATTTTTTTATTTATAGATTTGTTTTTTTATTTTTTTTGCAGCAATGGCTTCTTCCATCCAAGGTTCAAGTGCAAACCCCAAGGCCAACCCAAGGGCTGAATATTACCCCTTTGGAGGCATGTTGAGAAGCTGCAAAGATGTGGAGGTGGTGGCTCATGGGAATGGCGGTGTACTCTTTGCAATAATTGTTACAAGGGCTCTTACCAAAGAGTGAAGGCACATCTTTTGCATGGAGGAGGACAGGGGATTGCAGGTTGCATGAAAACATCAGACCCTATGGCAAGGAGGGAATATCAAAGAGAGCAAGATCAGGTTGATGGAATCAAAAGAAAGCATGATGATTTTAGGCAAGAAGCTAAAAATCCAGCAAATAGTGAGCCAAGGATTGTAATTGAAGCAAGGAAGAGGAGAGGCACTCAACAAACAGAACAACCACCATCCAGAGGGGCATCTGGTTTAGTTCAAGATAGCAGGATTGCTAAATTGGTGAATGTGCAAGGAAGAGAAGAAGCTGATTCCAGAGTGGCTCGGTGCATCTATGCATGTGGTCTCCCATTCAATGTTGTTCGCTCCCCTTACTGGCAAGATATGATAAGGGTAGTTAACAAAGCTCCTCAAGGGTACAAGGGGCCCAACTATGAGGAACTTATTGCTCAAAGCAATGGGAAGAGGAAGGCACCCCATAAGGATAAAGAGGTGGCTAATGGAGCGAAAAAAGCCCTTATGAGAATTTTTCCAGCTCATCTACACAGGGAGGTGAATGAAGAATTTGCCAATTTTGTTGCAGGTATAGATGATTATTTAGATATATCATCTTTGGAGGAGAGAAGCACCATGAATCCAGTTAGGTGGTGGATTTTTCATGGAGAAAATGGTGTACATTTGCAAAACCTTGCCATTCACGTCCTTTCACAAGTGGCAAGCTCTTCATCAACAGAGGAATTGGAGCACCTATGGTTTTATTAATTCTGTGAAGTTCAACAGGTTGGGCTCACAGAGGGCAGAGGATCTTGTTTATGTGCACTCCAACCTTTGGCTTGCATCTCGTAGGGGTCCAAAATATGGCAATGGTCCTTCTAAGGAGTGGGATGTGGAACCAGAAAATCCTGATTTGGATCTCTCTCTTGTTGCCTTGAATATTGAGGACTAAGATCATAGAAGTGGAATTGGCCAAACATCTTCTTCAGCTACACCATCCACTGCTGAGCATGCTTCTGCTACTATATTTGATGAGGATTTTGATAATGAGTATTAGTCTTTTGACTTTATTGTACTTGCAGCCTCATATGTATAATAAAGACTGATTTTGAGATTTTGATATATAATAAAGGCTGGTTTTGGAGGTTCCGATATTGCTATTTTCATTATGTGTCTATTATCAATGATCATTCATGAGTAAATGTGTTGTAACTTGTAAATTTGTAATAGTTTATGCTTTGAATTTATGATTTATCATGTATGTTTTAAACTTGTATGATTTCACATAACATTTCTTAAATGTCCTAAATTATAATATAAATTTAAATTATGTATATATATATATACCGCATTTCCTCGTTTCCAAAATTTGGGGAGGTCGCGTTTCGCTTCGCTTTCCGTTTCCCTGTTTCGTGCAACTTAGATATGGATTCAATGGGGTGGCGGTGTTCTTTATATGTTTGTTGTCTTACATAAAAATAGTGTTTAAAACAATGTAGGTTTTTAACAACAAATGTTAGTAGCCAAAACAACTCAAAGGTATGACATGTGACATATGGATTTTCGTCTACTAAATTGTTAAAATTGGACAACTAAGTCCAAACTCCGGGTTGTACTGCTTAGATGACGATCCCAATATTTTCATTGGATTCCTCTTTCGGAGAGGTGTAAGATTGATCTAAAGATCATCTCGATCGGATGAGCAGAACATGTACTTTGAATTTATTCCACTTATGTGCCAGGTCGGCCTGGAATAAAATGTAGACTTAAATGTCTTAAAGGACGTGTCACACACCCCCAAAGATTCCTATATATTGGAGAGACTTAGAGTTCATTTGACACACATTTTTGTGGAGGAATTCTCTCTCTCTTGATGGCGTTGGAGCTGCGTATCTATGGACTGTTCTTTGTTTGGGTTGTTCTGGGGTTTGTGTGACACGATTGGCTGAATGACCTATTGGAGACTTTGTTGGTAGAAGCATCCTGCTGATCGCCGTAACGCCACCATTCATCATCTCTGTTTTTGGCTTGTCTTTTATCGATCTATCAATATGTTCTATCTTCTTCAGTACCTAATCTGAAATGGCATAGAACATGTGCAAAATCTAACATGGGATCAGAGCTTTATGGGGAAGACAATGCCCAATTTGTGTTGAATTGCAATCTCCGATCTATTGATCCATTGTGCACAAGTGAATAGCTCGTGGAGGAGAGATTAAGTCTCTGTCTTAGCCGCAGCAAATGAAGTTCAAGAACAGGGAGTCATAGATGACTGTTTTAGTGTCAATTTAGGAGGACCGATGGACTTTTCAGAGGGTCGAGGCAGGGAGGATGTGTCTATGGGCTATTTGATGGATGGTTTGTCTTTAAACTAGAATGCCGCAGGCCTGTGAGGCTTCACTAAAGCCTACCGCAGAGATTAAGGAGGACCGAGGACTGCTCAAGGGCTAGAAACAGCCCAGACCTACAGCTAGGTGTCATGACCTTCAACGAAGAGTTAGACGCAGCTCTAAGGAGCATTTCTGGGCCAAAAATTAAAGGATGTTAGGGACTGTGGTTCGTGCCCGAACCAGTCCAGATTTGCAGTGTGGAGGAAACTCTAAAACAGGGAGCTGAAGTATGCATTTTGAGTGCATCTTGTTGTATGTTGGATCCTAGTTTAGGGTCAGATTTACATCCATCTGTAGCAGCAAATCTTTTTCATCTGAGTTTCCAATGATTGAAAATATTCAAAGTCCCTGTTGAATTCTTTAATGTAGCTATGTGGAATTTTGCAATTTAGGCGTATCTTTAAGATCTCAGAAGTTCGTAGCTGCTCGTATGTATTTTTCATCTGAGTTTGGCGTCATCTTTAAGATCTCAGAGTTTCGTAGGGTTATTTCCAGCGGGGTTTACACAGACACAAATGCTTCTGGAAATTTAATACAAGAATTTAACGCGTTTCGATGTTAAGGTTATGTTGGGCAGAGACAAAGCTGGATAGGTATCAAGCCACTTGAAGGAGCAAGAGTCAGCGTGAAGGTAGGCGCTTTGCAGCATGAATGCCAGGAGACAGGAATAGTGCCGTTTTGCAGGAGTCTCGATGTGATTCAGCAGGCCTAGTCTCGAACGGGCAAGACAATGACTTTCATTCCGGAATTCCACAGCATCTCGACTATGGCTCGCTGGACTGCCCGTCTTTAATTCTGCGTTGGTTTCCAAATTGTGCGTGCCCGCCACTTGCTATTCATGGAAATCGGGACATTGGCCATATTCACGATGTGCATAAGGATCCCTGCATATATGGATTCATGGCTGCACGGGGTTCTCAAGCCATGACGTCTGCGGGTTCGGTGCCTCAAGCCTGTGAATTATTGAAGTGCGACGTCAGTTTTTTTCAGAAGCTGAAGTTTTTTTAACAGCGGGAGGCATCTTCGGGCCGGCTTCAGCTCCCCTGCTAGGTAGAATAATTCTTGACTGAAATTGTAAAAGACTGTGCGCAGTTGTGCTCAGCGTGGATAGCGTGGATAGAAGAAAAGCATAAATCCTCTGAACGTCGAAGGAATTTGACGTAAAGGATCTTGTGAAGTCATACCTTTGTACAGTTTTGGTTGGTGAATGACGATTTTTCGCCCTTGCCTTCACGGGTTTGCCAGTCTTTTGGTATCTTGTTACCTGTTAATAATCAATATCAGAGGTATACTCTCCCCAGTGTAGAAATCACGGAGGCTGTGAGAATACTGGTAAATTATGTAAACAGTACTTTGTGTTGTCCTCAAGAAGAGTTGAATTCTGGATGGGCAGCTGCATCACAAATGGATACCTTGAGATTGAGGTCATTTTCTTTGCCGCCGAATAGTTTGGTTGTGCCTGCTACATGGTCCCTTCTGCTACAGAGGCCTTTGTACAGGTTTATATTATTTCAGTTATTGGCCAGTAGGTGCTTGTCTGAAGAAGGCTACACATATTATTGATCTATGGTTGGATTATTTACAGCCTTGGAATATTGGTGCAGAAGGCGAAATAATGCCCGCTCTCGAAGAGGATCATTATTTGGAGGCAGAGAATAAGATGCTCAGGGATAGGAATCAACGATTATCTCCACTTTCAGGGAGCTTGCTTCAAAAGCAAAAGACTAGTACTGACACTGTCTTGTAAGCTTCAACTGTGGAGGAGCTATCTGGAAAGTATTGTCTAGTCAACAAGGCAACATATCAGAATGACATAGAAGGCTTAATGGCCTGGGAGTTCTGTGTACTCAGAATTGAATGATGCCCCAACTGAGGGTCGCCTATGTGTTAAAAAAAAAAAAATCTATCCCTAAGTGGCCCAGATCCGTGCATAAACAAAGGAACACATATATCATGTGTTGATGACTTGAGGAGCAATGCAATGCCTCATCTAACAATATTATGATACTGACACAATTAACTAAGTGACAGTGGTTGTGAACCAGCATATACCTGAACTTAATCTACTGGCAGTGACTTTAGAAAGAGTCTTGACCAGATTTATCCTGTTGGATGGTTGGGGTTGAAACATTGATGATCAGGGGTACCATTATGACTGTGCTGGATCTGCATGGACTGACATGGAGAAGGGTATAGCATCTGTATGATTGGTTCCTAGATCTATGAAATTCAGGAGAAAAATCACAGAACTGAGATCTGCAGTGTTGGGCAGATCTGTAAATAAGAAGCAGTGCTGGATGAGATGTCAGATGAAGTAGATGAAGCTCTCAAGTGCAGAGAAGGAATCATGTTTGGATTCCTAGTTCTGTGGGTCACAGTAAAGAGGGCTGGTTGAGGAAGCTACAACAGACCTCCTCAGAATAACAAGACTTCTAACAAGCTGAGGCTTGTTGATATATTCTCCCTGTTGGATAGTGACATAGATAGACACCTATGTAGCAATCAGCATGTGACAGTAGCAGTCTCACACTGAAGCATAATGGTAAAATGTGTTTCAGCAGCTTTCAGACACATTGTTGGAATCTTGAACCATGATCAACAAAACCTGTTGGATGGATTTGACTGTGGAAGATTAAGTCACCTTTCCAAGTTGGTGTCTGGGATGCCCTCATTTGAAATAGATGTTTTTCTCTCTCGAGAGAAGCTGGCATTAAGAGGGAGAATACATCTCTGTATATACTCCTGAGCTAATATCATTGCTGGACGAAAGAAGATCCTCATGGCTCAAAGACATATGGCTTCAGAGGGGGAAATTTTGGAAGAAAAACAAGAAGCCATATAAATACCAGGGGAATCTAGCTGCCATGACTACAATATGAGCCTGGATCATTTGAAGAAGCTGTAAAGCATCAAATCTACTAGGATGCGAGGGTGATGTTTGGGATATGGTTCCTAGACCATAAAACATAGCTGTTGTCACCTCGATATAAGATCAAGCATGGATCTGATGGGAAAATGTGTTGCCTGAGACTTCTCTAGGAAGGCGCTGATTATTATAGCACCTATAATCTATTATTTTGCTTGCTGATACGCAAGGACAGAAGCTTCATCAGATGGATGGAAAGATCGGTTTTTGACATAGTGCGGTAAAGGTAGAGGTGTATGTAGAGCAACCTCTGGGATCGAAGTCCAGGATTGGGACACCCATGGGCTGAAGCAAGTACCCAAAGATTGGTATGAGAGGATAGATAGCTACCTGATGAAGCTGGGCTTCACTTGTAGTAATGTTGATCCGATCCTTTACATCAAAGTTGATAGAAAGAAGCCTCTCATTCTGGTGCTATATGTGGACGACCTCTTCCTGACAGATGCTGACCCTCTCATTCATTAGTGCAAGAGGGAGCTCGCTGCTGAGTTCGAGATAAAGGACCTAGGACTGATGCATTACTTCCTAGGCCTGGAGGTCTGGCAAAGACCTGGCGAGATTTTCCTTTCTCAAGGAAAATATATTGTGAAGCTTCTGGTATGGTGGACTGTAAGTCCATGTCGACACCGATGGAACTCAACTTTAAGAAGTTGAGTGGCAGTGCTGCTGGGCCCGTGTTAGCAAATCCTACTGAGTATCATCAACTCGTAGGGGCTCTGATGTTCTTAGCGAACACCCGTCCGGACGTATGTTGTGCAGTGAACACTTTGAGTCAACATATGGTTGATCATAACATTCACTGGGTTGGTGCCAAGAAACTCTTGAGATATCTCTGTGGCACGATAGACCATGGGCTGAGATACACTGCCAGGAGCATGACACTCCTTGGATATACTAATGCCGATTGGGCTGGCAGTGTGGTGGATTGTAAGAGCACATCTGGATGCTACTTCACAAGTAGATCTGCTTCGGGCAGGAAACGGAAGTCGGTAGCCTTGAGCACCACTGAGGTCGAATACATTGCAACATGTATGACCTGTTGTGAAGTCACTTGGTTTTGAAAGCTCTTCAGTGAGCTGTTCGAGCATGTGCTAGATGCCACCGTTATCCTTTGTGATAACCAGAGGGGTATTCATAGAATCCTGAGTTCCACGATTGATCCAAGCATGTTGATGGCTGGTACCACTTTATCTGGGATATGGTACAGGAAGGCGCCGTAAGGCTCGATCATATAGGAATTGATGAGCAGGTCGCAGATATTCTCACAATGCCTTTGGGGAAGGTCATGTTCCTAACCTTTCGTGAGAATCTTGGAATCATGGAATGACCCTATTTTGAGCGTCCTGTTGGACGATGAGCTCTGGGAGCTCTGGGGGGCTTTGGGGATAGCTTCTCGGAGCTATAAGCAACCACAGGGCTAGGCTTGCCGAACCTTGTTGGTGTGCTTGGGCCCCACCGTGATGATTGAGTTGGTTCGCCTCTCACGATTTGTGCCCCATATGCATCCTACCCATTTGAGTTCCGGACTCGTGGGAAGTACCTCTCATTTGGCCAATGAGGTGGGAAAAGCTAGAGACTAGTAGCAAAGACTGATGGATGTATCAGAAATTTCCGTACTCTCTATGTCTAGGATGGCACGTGTCCAACCACTTGATCTGGGATCAAGTCTAGTGAGGTTTCGGACCTCCAACTGACTTCGGGTCAGTGAAACTAACTTCGGGTTAGTATATGACTCTTTTGAGTCCTAGTGAGGTTTCGGACCTCCAACTGACTTTGGGTTAGGTAAACCAACTTCGGGTTGGTATGAGACTCTTTGTGAGTCCTATAGAGGTTTCGGACCTCTGGGTTGAATCTGTCAGCAGGGTATGATGTCTTTGTGACTGACCCACTTCAGTTCTGAAATAAAGAGGCCAACAAAGCAAGTTACGGCGGGATGACGCACGATGTTTGGATTGCACTTGTGGACGGAGTTCTCCCTAGTTGAGAGGGAGTGTTAAAATTGGACAACTAGGTCCAAACTCCGGGTTGTGCTGCTCAAATGACGATCCCAATATTTTTATTGGATTCCTCTTTCGGAGAGATGTAAGATTGATCTAAAGATCATCTCGATCGGATGAGCAGAACATGTACTTTGAATTTATTCCGCTTATGTGCTAGGTCGGCCTGGAATAAAATATAGACTTAAATGTCTTAAAGGACGTGTCACACACCCCCAAAGATTCCTATATATTGGAGAGACTTAGAGTTCATTTGACACACATTTTTGTGGAGGAATTCTCTCTCTCTTGATGGTGTTGGAGCTGCGTATCTATGGACTGTTATTTGTTTGGGTTGTTTTGGGGTTTGTGTGACATGATTGGCTGAATGACATATTGGAGACTTTGCTAGTAGAAGCATCCTGCTGATCGCCGTAACGCCACCATTCATCATCTCTGTTTTTGGCTTGTCTTCTATCGATCTATCAATATGTTCTATCTTCTTCAGTACCTAATCTGAAATGGCATAGAACATGTGCAAAATCTAACATAAATTTAACCTAACCAAAAATGTAATTTGTTATCAATTTTGATCTGTTTTTAAGGAGTTATAAGTGAAAATAGTGTTTAATTTTCTACAAGATGCATAGTGGAAACCAATTTTTTGATCTGATAATTACTACCTAATGATATTCAAACAATTTATCTCATGTCACTAATATCATTGAGTAATTATACATTGAAAATCTCAATAGTAAATGCAGTGGAAACAATAAAGATCATAGAAAGACAACCATGCACAATAGAGACAATATTTTTACCCTAGGAAACCCAACCTTGGGAGAAAACCCAACAAATTTCCTTTTAGGAGGAATTATTCTTTAGCAAGGTTTACAAATTCAATTTGTCTAGAAATATGTGCCAATATCCAAGTAAAAAAATACCAGTCAAACCATGGCCACCTTCAGCATCAAACAAGCCTCAACGTGTCCTCTTCAAAGTCTACAACAGGCCTTGCTGCCCTTGCGGCCCTACGACCTACAACTCCTGTGGCCCTTGCAGCCTCCTCTCTTACTGTGACCTTGTCTCTTGTTTCCCTCTAACTTGGTCTCCTTATGCTTGCCTGCAATTCCTTGTTGCCCTAAAAAAGATGAAGAACAACTCACTTGCTTGGTGATAAAAATGAAATGTCACATCATGTATTTATACTCGTCAAATGGGCTAAAATAAGCCAAGAGACACACCCCTTCACTTGGCTGACTTGCACTCCAAAAATAAAAAAATTATTTTAATTTTCTTAGGCCAACTTGGAGACCTCTTTGGTATGTGGGAATACCTCCTAATGCTACAAAAATTAAACACTCCCTCTTAGCAAGGGATCTATTCTCCTTAGCTAAATTTTCTCCTTCCCAAAGAAAAAGGTCACGTGCTTCTTATGTTGATGTATGCACATCTATAGATCACTCCATCCTGGTGCTGGAAATGTGACTCCTCACATGCACGTCTATAGATCACTCCATTCTGGAGTAGGCAATGTGAGTATCCTAAGCCATTCACCCCTGGCCAAATCAGCATGGCCGAACCAAAGTCCTTCATGGCTTCTTAGGTAGATATGTAATGACCCAACTCGAGTTATAGGGAACATAGAAATATTAGCATGCATATGAGACCTGCATATGATAGCTACATATGCATGTATCACATGTACTGCACTAGTACATGCACTAATCAATTATGAAAAGTCTGAGTGTAGAGTAATGAGTGAATTATTGAAGTATTGAGTAAATACCTAAACTCACCAGAATATAATGAATGTATTGTAAGGTAAAAGTTATACCTACCACTATCATAATATAACTAATATTTTGTTCAAAGGAAAGTAAAAGCATTGACTTTGCAAATAAAATATGATATTTGAATAAGATCCAAGATATTTACTAAATGAGGATATTTAATAATAAATCCAAGATATTTGTTAAATAATAATATTTTAATAAATCTAAGATATTTTAGAAATCCAAGATATTTATTAAATAATAATATTTTAATAAATCTAAGATATTTTAGAAATCCAAGATATTTATTAAATAATAATATTTTTCTAAGATATTTTAGGAATCCAAGATGTTTATTAAAAGAGGATATTTTAATAAATATCTTGAGAGGAGATTGTGTATAAAAGGAGAACGGGGGGAAACTTGATGGGCATGGGTCAGTGAGGTGGGAAAACTGACTCGGATGCTGTCAGAGGAGTTCTAACTATGGGAGACATGAGCAGGGAGTTCTAACATTGTCATGGAGTGATCTCGATTGTTATTGAAGTTTTGGGCACGGGGGCCAGAAGACTTGTCTTCTGGATTTGGGGACCGGAGAGGTTGACCCCGGATAGGTTGGGAGGAAAATGGCGGTTTGGTAACGGGAGCGGGAGCAATGACGGGTCAGGAACATCTTTAAACACGGTTCCAGGTAAGTATTAAATAGTCAATTGATATATATATTCTGCTTCAAAAAAATCCCACTCTGGATTGTGTAGTATCAATTTTGCTAGTCTTTGTTAATTATGAAACTTAGGTCCTTACACATGGTATTGGAGCAAGGTTGAACCTTTAGGACCTTAGGGCATTAAAATTATAAAAATAGGGCCTTCAACATATCATTCCTATTATATGAAATTATTTAATTTATTGTTTATATTTTCTAAATTTCACATAAACCATTACATATGCTGGGCTGGCATTGAAAATTTGATAGATAAATTACACTAAAAATGTTAGTGGGTCGGGAACAGTGACGCCTGGCTATTGGTATATGTGTGTATGTATTCAAGAATTAATTTTAAAAAATCAAAGTTGCAATTTTGTAAAGTCAAAACTGCAAGGTAAAGAATGCCTTTCGCCATTTCCATATGTAATCATTTGTCAAATTCTAGGAAGATCATTGTTCGATTTCTATGCCACATATCATACTTTGTGGCTTCACTTTTGACGATTGTTATTCTAAAGCTTGAAATAGTATATAAAATCGAAAGTAGAGCAGGTGACAGAGTCGTGTGGATCTAAAAGGATGAGGTAATCATGAACACTCCAGCTGGAAACTTTAAAAGTATTTCCTCTGGACATCGTGACAAAATAACCAGTGATGTGCGATATATTAATTAATTTAATTATCATATCATATAGATTAAAATTTTAAGTTCCAAGCGACCTTGGAGATTCAGAAGACTTATATTTGTGTTTTGAGCATTTTTTTCGGGGATTGGTAAGGGATATGACGACTGATTGGAGTGGATCGCAGCATCATTGAAAGGCCAAGTCGTTGATGGCGGCTGATTGGCAATTATTATTCTGAAACTTAGGACCTTACCGGAGTTGAATTTTGTGCTCTGTTTCTGTTGAGTGTTAGATTTGGTGGGTATTTGATTGCTTTGTTGGGATGTCGACGAGATACTGGTGGCATCAATACCGAAGGTCTGCGAGATTGGAGAGAAGTGGGTGCATTGAATGCCCGATCTATAATGGAGATTTTCTAGAGGAAATGGGAGGGGGTTTTGAAGAACGATTTTGCCCTCCTAGATGGATGGCCATGAGGGGGTGGGGGCGATGAGAGTTTTTCTGCATGTTACGAAAATTTCAGATGGATAATGCATGAGTCGAGTGATGATGATGAGAAGAGAAGCGAGAGTAACAACTCTGCACAGGCCGCGTGATGCGGAATCATCCCGCTAGAGGATACAACAACTCCACGAGCGGATCCTGCCGCCCTTGATGCCTCGTCCGATCTTATGCTTTTTTGCGCAGACCTATGGAGGGTGGCATTGAGATCTTCATCCCGTGGAACCGTGCGTATACGCTGGATGAGGTTATGGAGCACCTGAATCAGTGTTTGACACAACGGTGAAACACATGCCTAAGTCTCAAACAACATTATACCAGCCTTATTTTTATATAATTTCGGTGGTATAGTCGGCTAAAGGTTTCGGTAGAAACTTTAAATATATATTTTTTTATTCTACTAGGGTCAAGTTTGAATGAACCCGTACACTTATCGATAAATTTATTTGCCTTATACCAGCCTTATTTTATATAATTTCGGTGGTATAGTCGGCTAAAGGTTTCAGTAGAAACTTTAAATATATATTTTTTTCATTCTACTAGGGTCAAATTTCAATGAACCTATACACTTATCGATAAATTTATTTGCCTTCAAGTTGGGATTCCCAATTCATTTTGGGTTTGATTTGAAATCCGCAAAAATGGCATCAAATTTGTTCGAATTAGTTTCAAATTTGGTGAATTTTAAATTTCAATTTAAAAGAAAAGAAAAAAGAAAAATTGATTGTGATGCTTTATAGTCTAGCCTAAGCAATAGGAAGTTTATTGTTTTGTATGGCTAAAAGTGGATTATTTGGTCGTAGAAAAGTCCAAACAAGCTACTCTCTATTCTAGAAATGAATTATCACCTACCAATTGCTTGAATCTCATTGATTACTCATTGAACTATCCTTTGTCGGCAATTATCTTTTATAAGTATATGGTCGGTTATTAGTCCCTCTCAAATAAGAGGGTACTTCACTGATAAGTTCACTATTGAACTCATGTTATCATATTATCATTTTATGTTTGATTTTAAAAAAATTTCTTATTACCCACTCTCTGAATTAGAGAAGAAAATAAAGTGGAAAATATGCTCCGCCTATAGTTAAGA
Organism: Pinus albicaulis; assembly: GCA_034641835.2. Taxonomy (NCBI): domain Eukaryota; kingdom Viridiplantae; phylum Streptophyta; class Pinopsida; order Pinales; family Pinaceae; genus Pinus; species Pinus albicaulis. Next base: position 795,283,498 of record CM076572.1, on the reverse strand, counting down.
TTTCCCTATATATATATATAATTAGAAATTTTAAGATTAATAAATACCATGTCAACTTAATGATGTTGTACATATGTAATTCCCTCAGTCTGTCACTCATTTTGTCTTATTTTGCCTCTGCTGGCCGATTCATACGTTGATCTAAGCCATAGCATTCATTAAAATATTCCAGGTCACTAAGTACAATATATTACCTATTATTTACACAACAAAATCTGATAGAATGAAGAGCCTCGTATAGACAAAATTAATCGAATATCGATAAACATTTGTTGTCTGTTTCTGATATATTTTGAGCTTGACCTTCTTAATTCAAGATTACCCTTCTTACAAAGAATCTTGAATGCATCTTCCTTTGCTAAGAGTATTATCTTGTCTCGGACAAAATAGGTACACTATTTTATAACCAAAACCCTTTACATAAAATATTCACTAAATAAAATATCAACCATAATCAAGGACGTGAGCCTTGAATATGCAGTATGCACATGAATAGTTGCTTGTGGGCTCCTCCCTTGAATCCTATATCTCGAAATTTCATTAATATATATTATTTATTAAGATAACTTGAACTTTACACTAGCTGAATGAACACACTTTATTTATTGATATATGAATATGTAAGGAGCAAACAATTATGTTTCGAGTAACAAAGAAAAGTATATTATCAGAATATATCTCATATGCCATACATCGTCTATCTTATAATTACCATCCCAAACTCAAATATCTTACGCTAGGTATAAAATTTTCTCAAAAAGAAAAAAGAAAAAAAATTAAAACTAAATCCAATAAACTAATAGGAATAACAGTTCTATATTCGATCACTCAATTTCCAACATAGATTGGGAAGTTTAAATGAATAAATATATAAAATAGTAATAGAATTGTACTTAAGACTAGAAAACATTAGGCAAATATTGCAGAATGATACTATGGTTTGTGAAGACCCATGCATTGTCATACGTAATATTATGCATCAGAATAGAACATGTTGCATTAGGACAAGGAGGTAGCGATACCACCCTCCTTGACCTCAGTACCAGTAAGACCTACCTGCAGGTAAAAATAGTAGAAAGCTATACCCGCATGTGAGCTTGAATTTATGAAATTATATTTATTAATATAAATTGTACCTCAGATACTTATAGCCGTATCTAAATCGCCATCATCAAATATCAAAGGCAATCATAGAATCCATGTAGTAGTCAACATAAACCAGACAGAACATCAGTCCATTGTAGTATAGTCCGTGGGTACTATTAGCGGCCTAAAACTCAAAATCTTATTTGATACTGGTGCTACTGATAGTTTCATTTCATCATATGCATTAAATAAAGGTGGGTTGGCAGTTTGCGAACAAAATGATTTCAGACAGGTAGAAATGGCTTCGGGAGAACTTCAGTCCATAGGTTTAAGTGTTGAGAAATACAAAGTTAATCTAGGGGTTAGTTAGACTAGGTTGAAAGTACTAGGATGAAGGATCACAATGGGAAATAACTTAGTTTGTAACTATTTCCCGAGCTCTTGTATTGATTCTTGGATATCACCACCGTGTTTTCATAATTATAGCAACAATCCTAATACAACCCGAGGTGTATTACTCTGAGTCATCCTTGATAATTTACCCGAAGTATTCAATGGTATGTAATATTCAATGACAAGAAAGGTGGCTTCAACTTTTGGAATAAATTGAAGCTTTTAAATGATAAAATGAAATTTTATATAATTCGATATTCGAAAGCTATGAACCCTAGGATGATACATTTTATTAGAAGAGATGGGATATTTAATGCTAATCAATGTGTCGAATACATATATCAAGCTCAATCCCACTTGATTCCTAATCCATTACTTTTACTTTACATTCTATCCGACAAAGGAGTTGAGATAACTCATGGATATCAGCTGCAAATTTTTCCACAATGAAGTTTAAGATTTTGTATATCGTGCAAATAAAGTTTGAAGTACACTCAAATTATTATATTAAAATAAGCACATTAACATCACTTTAGACATTAAACTTTTTCTGTAACTTTTGAACATTAGAATGGAAACTATCCTAATTGTTTTTATGCAAATGAACATTCCATTCTTCAAGTGACGTTGAGCTTTCCATATATATATCTTACTAGCTGATAACTATAACCATTGATGATATGAATGTATGCAAATATCTTTTATACCGTTTTCTTATGTTAAATATTTTAATTACTATCCAAGTATATGTGTAAGTGGTTTAAGGAAGAGAGTGAAGGTTTAAATTTGTATAGTTTAATATACACTAAATTGGACATTTTGATATTCAACCATTATGTCATTGTTAAGACAGATAAATTAGCCATTTACGACCGTAAAGATATATCAATGTCTAGAACGAAATAATATGGCAACATCACATTTTCATGGAAAGGAAAACAATGTGGTTTAGGAAAGAGAAATTAGGGACATTATGACACTATATAAGATGATTCATGGTAATTATTTAGGCATATATAAAGATTAGTTGGCAGAGTTGCTCCAAACAAGTTAACTTTTGAAGAAAGGAAGAATGGTAATGAAAGCATGACTATGGACATTATGACAAGACCATTAGATGTGAAGCTACAACCACATAAAAGCCCTACCTAGTTTGGGGTAAATTGATGGATGAAAGAAGACACTATCTATTCAAGAAATGTTGGGAGAAATAATGAGTAGTCAAATTGAGAGTACAAGTATAGTTCACTAAAGGTACACATCAATCCAAAATAAAATGGATGAAACAGATGTTAAGACTGTAAGAAACCACCCTGTAAGGTAGTGAACACGCTATTAGAATAAGATCTCCAAGGAGTGCAAAGAGACATGGGAAAATTTCTAAGTCTAATCTCCAATGTTACCATAATATAATCGATATAGTTACCTAGGGAGGACAGGAAAAGAAATAAATTACAAACATCTAATGATGATAATGAATGTTAGTTATCGTGATCAACTTAGAATAATGAGATCAACAAAAATCGCACTAGAGGTGAGTGAGTGGAAGTTTCACAAAACAATATAAGAAGTCAATAACATTAGATTAAAGAGTGAATCTATAATAGAATTGATCAATTGGAGAATAGATTTACGTGCATAGCGACATCTATAATAGTAGTGGGAGAGTCACATTATAAAATTTTCCTTAAGTGACTAACTATATCCATGAATGATGGACATCATGGAGTATGATTAGAAAATTTTATCCCGTGATGCCTTAAAACCTGAAATGATAAGTAGATTGCATTTGATATCCATGTTATTGAATTCATTTATAGGGTTTTATCCAAGTTAGGGAATAGTAACGACAGTTCCAAGTGTAATAATTTTATACATTAAGAGAGAAGGAAAGAAAACCATGACGACTAGTGGTGAGAAAACAAAGTCAATTTGATAATATGTTCTTTTTCAAATTGAAGTAGACATGGAATATTAGGAATATCTGGTATAAGGAAGTGAAGGGATGTTTTCTATCAAGAAGAATTTTCTTAAGGATATGAGCAACATGATTGGTAAGGGTCAAAGCAATGACCTGTAAGGAGTTGTGAACACTCCTAATTTGTTAAGAATAACAAGTGATAAACTGGGAAAATGGTTAAAGGTAAATATTAAGGATAATAATTATACACTGTTAGAAAAGAAGATACATTTGGTGATAAGATGAGGCCTAAGGACTAATGAGAAAATGATTAATGTGAAGAATAAGGAGAGGGTATACCAGTAATGTGTTATGTGTTTGGATTATATGAGTCAATATAATATAAATAAAACAATGGTTTGAGGAATGATGGTAAAGCTAGTAATATCCTAGCTAGAGGTAAGACTCTAAATGGTGAAACTTGCAAGTAAAGAGACTATATCAAAACTGTAGCATACTAATAATGTGACTATGCATATCTTGTAAATTGTGAATTCCTTATTCAAGGAGGAAATTATATGTTTGTCAACAATTAACATCTTGTTGAAAACATGACACTCTTAGTAGACCAAGTATAATGAAAAATGCATAATGCATTTTCAAGCAGTAACGAATTCCTTCAATGAAAATAAACCTTCCACTAAGGGATTTTTAGAGTAGTCAATTAACTCTTCCTCCATCTCCAGCATAACCCTAATGATTAGCCCTGCAAAACCCTACTCCATGGCTTCTATATTTTTAGGTTAAAGATGAGCTGGAATAACATGATAAAGAAGTTAATGTTATTATTATCTCTTTGGATTCAGATTACAGATCAAAGATAATTAGACTTAAAAGACAAATAAATAACAAGAATTAAAAGATTGGTTGCATCCATATGTAATTTTGTGTTTTAGAGTTCTTAATCAACCTGTATCAAGAAATTAGATCATGCTTCAACTGAGCAAAAAGAAATTTTGTGCTCTTGTTTCAATTCATTTCGTTTCTATATATGCAATCATAAAGATTGGAGCATCCCTCCATTTAGATTAGAGTCTCAACCTGTGACTTTTATAAGGTTAATCGATTAATATAGTATAGAAAATATTAGTTACACCCTTATTTATATATCCATGTTCGATTATTCTATGTGACATTTATAACTGTGGGTTATATTTATAAGCATTTAAAAACTTATTTTGTATAATCTTACCTTATTTTGGATGGATACTTAAGACTGTCATTTTGTACTATGACATGTAAGAATATATTAATTGCTTAAACATTGTTGGTGCATGGATACCAATATGTAGAAACTTTTGCTTAAACATTGTTGGTACAACGGTGCTGATATAAATTATGAATTATGTGATGGATATGGTATCTATAACTTTACATATCAACATAAATGAGGAGATAGAAATAAAAGAGTGGTTACACTTGACTATTCAAGGTGAAAATGAATTTAAAGACCTATTGGATAAACAGAACCAAGTATGTTATATGAACTCAAGGATCAATATCGTAGATAGCAACATATTTGGAATGTGTAGAAATTGTTATATGAGTAACAATTTGCTTTGAACATATTGGTACATATGTTATAATTTGTGGACAAGTGTTTACATCACAGTTGATATCGTTACCAAACCGACCACGTGATGACAAAACTCCAAGAACAATCGAGATTCACTGAGGTTCCAGGAGAGGGTGTTAACACTGGTCCTACTAGGAGGGGTGGAGGTGTTTCCCACTATTTATCCTCCAAAACCTGGAGTCATGGGAGGGCTGTGCAAGTCATGCTCCCCTAGAGGTGTGATGATGACTTCTGGATGCCTACTAGGGAATCAGGTCGATATAGTTGATGCTGTAACCCTTGAGGTCTATGAATGGTTAGGTCAGTATGGCTGACGCCATGTCATATTCCTGTAGAGGATGAATAGGATGGGAGCGGAAGAGATTAGGAAGGATAGGATGATTCTAGAATAGCTTGGGAACTCTATTGGGACAAGACGTGACTACTAAATTTGTAAAACAATAAAAGATCAAAACATAAATGTTAGAGTATTCTCACACATTAAACAAAAATTCAATTATGGTACACCACCCTTATATGATTATACTAATCACTTAAATAATTAATGATATACGACATAAAACTTAACTTCGAGACGAAGTTTTCTGAAGGAGGGGTGTATGTAATGACCCAACTCGAGTTATAGGGAACATAGAAATATTAGCATGCATATGAGTCTTGCATATGATAGCTACATATGCATGTATCACGTGTACTGCACTAGTACATGCATTAATCAATTATGAAAAGTCTCAGTGTAGAGTAATGAGTGAATTATTGAAGTATTGAGTAAATACCTAAACTCACCAAAATATAATGAATGTATTGTAAGGTAAAAGTTATACCTACCACTATCATAATATAACTAATATTTTGTTCAAAGGAAAGTAAAAGCATTGACTTATGCAAATAAAATATGATATTTGAATAAGATCCAAGATATTTACTAAATGAGGATATTTAATAATAAATCCAAGATATTTGTTAAATAATAATATTTTAATAAATCTAAGATATTTTAGAAATCCAAGATATTTATTAAATAATAATATTTTTCTAAGATATTTTAGGAATCCAAGATATTTATTAAAAGAGGATATTTAAAAAATATCTTGAAAGGAGATTGTGTATAAAAGGAGAAGGGGGGGAAACTTGATGGGCATGGGTTAGTGAGGTGGGAAAAATGATCCGGATGCTGTCAGAGGAGTTCTAACTATGGGAGACATGAGCAGTGAGGTCTAACAGAGTCATGGAGTGATCTCGATTGTTATTGGAGTTTTATCTAGGGACCGGAGAGGTTGACCCCGGATAGGCTGGGAGGAAAACAACGGTTTGGTAACGGGAGCGGGAGCCATGACGGGTCAGGAACATTTTCAAACACGGTTCCAGGTAAGTATTAAATAGTCAATTGATATATATATATATATATATATATATATATATATATATATATATTCTGCTTCAAAAAAATCTTTCTTTGGATTGTGTAGTATCAATTTTGCTAGTCTTTGTTAATTATGAAACTTAGGTCCTTACAAGATATATCATTCTCCTTTGGTCAAATTAGCATTACCTAGCCAAGTCCATTTGGTTTCTTCGGAGAGGATCTTCCCTTGGACCATTCACCCCTGGCCAAATTAGCATGACAAAACCAAAGTCCTTTATGGCTTCTCAAATGAATTTCATCTATCTCCTCTAGTGAAATTAGCATGACTCAGCCAAGTCCTTCTTGCTTCTCGGGAGAAAATCTGTCCAATCCTACAATTACCCTAGGCCATTCACCCCTGGCCAAATGACTTGGCCAAGTCCTTTTGGCTTTTCAAGTGAATGTATCCATCTCTCCTGTTTAAATCAGCATGACACAACCAAGTCCTTTTGGATTCTCAAGAGATGGTCGACCCAATCTTGCAAAGACATCAACACTCCCTCTTAAAGAGGGAGACATTTTGCATCACACCAAGCTTGTCTCTGAAGGATACAAACCTTGTTCTAGATAGAGGCTTGGTGAGAATGTTCGTAATCTGCTCATTTGTCGATATGTGCTAGAGCTAACTTGCTCCCTTCTGCACCATGTCTCGAATGAAGTGATCTTTGATCTCAATGTGCTTCAACTTGATCAAATATCCTTGCAAGTAGCTTCTGTATCCATTGGTTCTTGTCTTGGGGCACTAACTCTGATATACTCTGCCTCTACTTTACTGAGTGTGACCAAAGTATGCTTCTTGCTAAACTAGGAAATCATATCTAATGCCAAGCTGAAGAAGCTCCTTGAGGTGCTCTTTTTGTCCTCTGGACTCCCGGTCGGATCCCTGCAGCCTCACTTCACCACCTGAGACATATCTCAAACCATACCCAAATTGTACCATGAAATTACCTAAACACATGCTTTGTTGCATGCCTTGGCTCAACCATAAACTGGATAGCTTCCTTCACTGGATCCATCACAACAACTGCTTTCTGGTCACCTTGAGTAGGTGCTCCCTTTGACATTGAAGCAAATCCTCTTGTGGCAATCCTAGCCCCCTCTGCCACTGCTGCTCCCTTTGTGGTAATCCTGGTTATCCCCTTTTCCACTTATGCTCCCTTTATCACTGAAGCATATTCGTCTGTCTGGTGTGGTCCCCTCATAGAAGGCATATTTCTCCTAGAGTCCTCCCGTCTCTAAGCATCTAGTTTGACTATCTCAACCTATGTCATCCTCATGGAAGACTGCTCCTTCCTCTCCGCCTGACTATTTGATTCCTTGGAACTTGAAGCTCTTTTGGTCATTTGGCGTAGTCCAAATGTCCAAACTATTTGTATAATCCTCCCTCTCGAACATCAATCACTCCTGCTGAGTCTATGCTTGAGCACTTAGGCCATACAAGAACCTAACCATTTGGCGACTGGAGAAAGAACTCCTCATTGTCCACTCTCTCTTTCTGGGAGAACCCTCTTGCCACGATTTTTGCTTTGTACTTCTTGATGCTGCCATCTATTGCATGAATCATTGCATTGGATGTCTCCACAATTCTTCCTTTCGGCAAAACTCCACACAGGAGGCCATGGAAGAAAAAATTATAACCAAGAAAAAAACACAAGGACAAAAAGTTGACCTAAAAACTAATAATAATCAAGGGAGAAAAATATGAAGTTCTTATCTCTTGATCTCAAGATTGTAGAGAATTGTCAACTTCCTCTCTAACAAATCTGTAAGAGAGTCTCGAAAACCTGTCATATGCGTTGTCCACAAACATTATTGGAAGTAGATCCTAAAGGACGAATTCCTTTGACTTCTTATGAGGTGGATGCTCATCATCATCATCAACATTGGTTGTTGATGCATGCAACTTTTCCTTCCTTTTCTTCTCAGCACATTGGGAGGCACAATGTCCAAAATTTTGACAAATGAAGCACTTAACCTTTGACATTTCGTTCTTCTTTTTCTTCTTGGGCACCAATGCCTGGGCTAGTTGATCCAATAATCGGTATAGTCCTCCCTCTCAATCAGATAGGTGATAGAAAATTAGAAACCTATCATGTGTCTAGAAGCACCACTGTCCACCAACCAAATATCACTATTTGTAATGGAATCTGAAGGAGCGGAAACAAGGACTTTCTCCTCAACTCCCTCTGACTCTAGAATAACTTCCTTTTGAATATTTGTAGCACCATCCAACCCATTTTTCATTCTAAGATTTGGCACCATTTGGTAAGAGACCTAAAATCCTGTCAAGCTGCTGAACACTTCTCTTAGGCTGACTTCAATGGCTGCTCTTTCAACATGAAGGCTCTGATACCATGTGGAATTTTCTACAGGAAGCACAGTAGAGACCAATTTTCCGATTTGATAATTACTACCTAATGCGTAGTTATGTCATGCCACTGATATCATTGAGTAATTATACACAAAAAATCTCGACAATAAATGCAGCGGAAAGAATAAAGATTATAGAAAGACAACCATACAAAATGGAGACAATATTTTTACCCTGGGAAACCCAACCTTGGGAGAAAACCCAACAACTTTTCTTTTAGGAGAAATTATTCTTCAGCAAGGTTTATAAGTCCAATTCGTTTAGAAATCTGTGCCAATATCCAAGTCAAAAAATACTAGGCAAACCATGACCACCTTCAACATCCAACATGCCTCGCCCTGTACTCATCAAAGTCTACATCAGGCCCTGCGCCCCCCTCTCTTGCTGCCCTGGCTCCTTGTTGCCTTAGAAAGATGAAGAAAAACTCACTTGCTTGGTGATAAAAATGAAATGTCACATCAAGTATTTATACTCGTCGAATGGGCTAAAATAAGCCAAGGGACACACTCCTTCACTTGGCTAGGCCGACTTTCACAACAAAATAAAAATTTATTTTAATTTTCTTAGGCCAACTTGGAGACCTCTTTGGCATACGGGATATACCTCTCAATGCTACAAAAAATCAACAAATAACTTGTTGTTTTGTATGACAGCCTGTAAAGCCTACGTAGAAATGTAGGGACAACAACCTATTTTGTTTAATCAGCCAATCCATTGTGTGATAAACTCTTCTAGGCAGTTACTCTAAAGTGAGGAATGACTAGAGGGTAATTATAGAGGCTTTGGGGCCTCCCGTTTACTAAATTTAAACTGAAAATGCAATTTTCAGCTAGCTAGCAATTGATTATCAGATTTTTGGATTATGTTTATTAACCCAGAAATTTTCGTAAAAAATATTTATTGATTTAAACAGTTGGAAAATGAAGACAAATCAACTTGCACATAAAAAATGTGACTATATATTAATTTAGAACTGAAAATATCAAGCTTTAGTGTAGTAGACACCTTTAGGCCTTCAGAACTTGTTTATGGTTGTTGAAAATGCAGGTCCATAAAACAGAAAGGCCTCTTAACCTACATATCTGCAACCACAATGTTACTGTTTCAAGTGTAAATTGAAATAAATAGGAACTTATATCAAAGTGAGCGTTAGATCTAACAATTTAGCTAATTTTACCCAATAAATAGCTTCTTGTAAATTGATATGAAAATAAAATCAGTAAGCAAATCCTACCCTCGTTGTAGAAAATAAAAAGGAGAATTTGAGAATATTTTGATTTTTTGGTTGTTGAAGTTTTACCTATGCCTTGGAGTCTCACCTTTTACCGGAGTGTGAAGTAGATGCCCCTCTTAGTCATTATGTCTGATTCTTGTTTAGGGAGTGGACTTGGTTTTGGAAATCACCCCACTATAGATTAATTCACGCCGCAACTGTCAATCTTCATTAGGAGCATCCCTCTCTTTGTGGTGTCTCCAATCTATGTCCGCTATGTGTGGCAAAATACAAAATCTTTGGAATAGTGAAGCTCCCTTTTGAAATAGTCTAAAATCCTTGTATCTATTCACCTGCAAAACCAATACAAACAAGTGGGAAACCTTAGTTGCTTGCTTCCACGTAGCGTATTAGCTCCTTAATGGCAGAGAACATTAGTCTTAAGATAAATTTAGTTATTAGCAAGATGGAATTAATAAAAATAATGCCCAATAGCAATAACAAGAAAAAGAACATTAAGAAAACCCACTACACATTTATACAAAGTGTGCAAGATTTTGCAAATAGATGAGCTCTTTTTATTAGATAGCACTTGTCTCAAGTGAAAAACAACGATTACAATGAAGGAGAGCCTAACCTTTTATACAAAATTCTCTAATGGCTACTTGACTATCCTTATTAAAAATATTGTTAGTATTCCACAATCTCGGGCTTAGCAATTTTTAATTTCATGAAATATTACAAAATAAATATAGTAAATCCACAAGGGGGGTTTACTTGGTCCAAGAATCCTATGAGAGGCCACGACTTTCTTTTGAAAATGGTTGTCAATGGTCAAAAGAATAATAACGACAAAATCCTCCTAATGACTAGCTTCCTTGGTCCACATGCAACTCAATTTGTCCACATAGAGGGGTGCAAATTGACTTGGTGAGGTCAACTTGGTATTTTGGAGGTTATTTGTTTCCAATGGCTCAATTTGTGGTCCATCATCTCATTTTTTTGGTCCAAGGAGGTCATAATGACTAATAGACCCCCTTCCAACGACTAGCTTTGACCCAACAACTAGTTTTGACTTAATTTTACTTTGACTTCCTCTTGAGTAATTTGTAATATCCCTTTTCAGGGATATCTCTCAAACACAAGCAAACTCCAACCAGAGATGGACTGGGAGGGCGTTTACCAGATTTGTCACCTCTGAAAAGAGGGTGAGATCTGGAAGCTACCTGGCCCTTTCCAGACTCTGTCTAAGAGTAGGGGAAAAACACACCAAGTGGTATACTATCTGGAATGCTCAAAGAGAGAAATAACAGTAGTGCAAGCATACAATGGCATATGTAGAACATATAACAGATACTCAAAAATATAGAGAGAAAGCTAAGCCATTTTATTATACTGAGAATAGAAATGAGTACAATAGGTGATCAGAGTGATGGCACCTAGACTTGCACCAGGCAAGTGAAGAAAAGCTCTCAGAATGACAAAGAAATGGCTGCTCTCTGATTTGTGTCCAAGCTGCCGGAGAACTGCTGCGCTGCTGCTACTACTGGAACCAAAATGAGTATTTGGGGTTGCTCCCCTACTCGGAAAAAGCTGAAACTCTAGAATCCACCTCTACTCACCAAACCCAGAAAAGCCCAGAGAGCGTTTTTGAAATAGCGAACCCCCGAAAATCACCCCCTTGAGGATCTACGCTATCCTCCAAGGCTCTGCGCTGACACTAAAGGGAATCCACCAAAATACTGCCTCAAACTTTGCTAAAATCCTCCAATAGGCAAGGGCTGGCCCCTTGCTCAATCTCAAAGCTCGAAACCTCCAAAAGAAACCCAATCCAGAGCTCCCAATAAATGGACTGCGTCCTCCCTCTCAAGACTGCGCAGTCACTAGATGCCAAGCTCCACCACCAAGCCTCAACTCGATCCTCCTGCAAAAATACTGATGGGACTACCTCACTCCAGCAGGCACTCGAAGTCCCCCGGGGCTGAGGGTGAGATCTCCGAACGGAGACACTCGGTGCACTAAATAGTGCTGCAGACTAGCTAAACAACCAGCGTGCTCAAGAAGTCGAAGTGACCAGCTCAATATCATAAACATCGAATGGCCAAAATGAGGAGGCTCTCCTCCTTTTATAACATTGGCCTCTCTCTCAAACCCTAGGCCCATCATCTCCAACGTAGCCTCTCTTGGCCCCATGTTGCCAACTCAACCTGCGCAGTCCCTCCACGTGCTCTAGTGGGTCCCCTCTCTATGTGGTCTCTTTGCCCCCCTTGGCCCACTTAAGTTACAACGTTGTGTCTACTAGGGAGTGAACTTTATGTTTAGAGTGAGTTATACCCCCCTCTACTCACTTTTGTTTATAATTTAACTATAGTAGGCAAAATTGATCAAAATTAATATTTCCAATTAGCCATCGCTAATTGGGAATATTACAGTCTCCCCCAGCAAAATGTTGCTTGACCCCAAGCAACTGTAGTGATGGATGCTGCAAGATTTTCTCACTCTCCCAAGTGGCATCCTCATCCGGCAAATTCTTCCATCTCACTAAGAATTCCCGGATTGTCCTGTTCCGCAGCTGCCTCTCCCTGGTATCAATAATGGCCTCTGGCTGCAACAGCAAATGCCCCTCATCATCCGTAGGCAGTAGCTCATCTGTCACTGTCACCTGCTGCCCCAATGCCTTCTTCAGGCATGATACATGAAAAATGTTATGAATCTTGCTGCCTTGGGGCAGCTCCAACTCATAAGCAACCTATCCAACCCTGCGTATCACCATGTATGGTCCATAAAAACATGGCTTGAGCTTCTTAGCTCCCTTCTGCTTCAGTGACGACTATCGGTATGGCTGCAAGCATTGGTAGACCAAGTCCCCTACCTCAAACTGTCTCTCCACCCGACCCCTGTTGGCATACAGCTTCTGCTGATTCTGCGCTATAGCCATGTTATCCTTGAGAGCTCGGAGAATGTCCTGGCTCTCTTGGATCCAATCTTTAGCTCTCGGAGCCTTGCTAGCACTGAACATCATATCAGTAAAATATAAAGAATGATATCCATATAAGGCATAGAATGGAGACATACCGATGGATATGTGATGTGTGTTGTTGTAGCAGTACTCCTCCAGATGCAGCCACTTTAGCCACGCTCTCTGCTGCCCACTAACATAGTTACGCAAGTAGCCCTCCAGCCACTTGTTAACTATCTCTGTCTGCCCGTCTGCCTGTGGTTGGTAGCTGGTGCTCGGTGTCAACTCTATCCCCACCAGCCGGAAAAGCTCTTGCCAGAATCCGCCCATAAAGCGGCTATCCCTGTCACTGATAATGGTCTTGGGAAGACCATGTAACCTGAAGATCTCTCTGAAGAATAGCTCTGCCACCTGTGCTGCTGTGTAGTGTGCGGATATGGCGAAAAAGTGTGAGTACTTCGTCAGCCGATCAACGACGACGAATATACAATCCTTGCCCTGCACCATGGGCAACCCTGTGATGAAGTCCATCGAAATGCTCTCCCATTTCCCCTCTGGAATGGGAAGAGGCTGCAACAAACCTGCTGGATGGCTCATCTCTCCCTTGTTTCTCTGGCAAACCTCGCACTCCCTAATATGCTGGAGCAAGTCCTCCTTGAGGCCCTTCCATGAGAACCTCTCTCTGATGACCCTGTAGGTTTTGGTAAACCCCTGATGGCCGGACAATGGTGAATCATGTGATGCCTGAAGTATCTTCTTCTTGAGCTGGGAGCCCTCAGTCAAGAAGATCCAATCTCTGTAGTAGATGATCTCATCTATCACTCTGTATCTATCATCTGTCACCTGACCATCTAGAACCTCACAAGCAAACCTATCCTTGGAGTACTCCACTAAAAGTTGAGCCCTTCAATCTATATCCAAACTCATCAGAGACAACGTGGCTGGTCTACGTGAAAGTGTATCGGCTACCACGTTGTTCTTCCCCTTGACATACTCAATGTCAAAGTCATAAGCCTGAATCTTGCTGATCCACTTCTGCTGCCTCTCCTGTAGCTGCTTTTGCTCTAAAAAGAACCTGAGGCTGTTGTGATCAATCCTCACCCTGAACCTGTTACCCACTAAGTACTGCCGAAATTTGGCCAATGCATGCATAATGGCCAGCATCTCCTTGTCGTATATAGCATACAACCGCTCATGAGGAAGGAGCTTCCGGCTCTCATAGGCTATAGGGTGGCCTCCCTACATCAACACTGCGTCGATCCCCTCTCCCGACACATCACACTCCAAAACAAAAGGCTGCGTAAAATCTGGCAACGCAAGCACTGGGCAGCTGCTCATAACCTCCTTGAGCCTGTCAAAGGCTCGCTGTGTTGTATCTGTCCAGCTAAATGCCCCTTTCTTCGTCAGATCTGTCAGGGGTGCAGCGAGCTGAGAGAAACTCTTGACAAACTTCCTGTAATAAGTACAGATACCAATAAATCCTCGAAGCTCCGTCACGTTTCTCGGCTCTGGCCAATCTCTGATGGCCCTGATCTTCTCCTTGTGGACTCTCACTCCGTCCACTCCTATGATGTGTCCCAAGTACAACATCTCCATCAACCCAAACTCACATTTGGAGAGCTTAGCATAGAACTGCTGCTCCTCCAAAATATGCAGTACTGTCTCTAGATGCTGAAGATGCTCCTCCCAAGTCCTGCTCTATATAAGGATATCATCAAAGAAGACCAACACAAACTTCCTCAAGTGACTACGGAAGATGTGGTTCATGCACGACTGGAAGGTAGCTGGTGTGTTGGTTAGCCCAAAGGGCATCACCAAGAACTCGAAGTGGCCATAATGACACCTGAAAGCGGTCTTGGGAATGTCCTGCTCCCTCACGCGAATTTGATGGTACCCGGATCTCAAATCAATCTTTGAGAAGAACTGTGCTCCCATCAACTCATCCATCAGCTCATCAATCCTCGGTATAGGGTACCTGTTCTTCAGGGTCTTTTTGTTTAGGGCCCTGTAATCAATGCACATCCTCAATGTGCCGTCCTTCTTCTTCACCAATACCACAAAGAAACAAAAGGACTGGTGCTCGGTCGAATGTGTCCAAGAGCCAGCAACTCCTGGATGGCCCGCTCAATCTCGTCTCGATAGGCCTTAGGATGCCTATAGGGGGTGGTAATAACGGCCTGAATGCCCTGCTCTAGCTCTACAGTGTGCTCAAACCCCCGATCCGGTGGCTGACCTGGCGGAATCTCCCCAAACACCGTGGCATACCTGTCAAGGATGGACTGTATCTCCGGATGCATTGTCTGCCCTGTAGTCTCTACCTCTGATGCATGCAGCTCTACTGCCCACTCTATGTCTCCCTTCTGGAAGTTTGCCTCCATTCGGTGAGCTGAAACAGTCTGAGGCAGATATGTTTGCTGATCCCGTATCTTCTCATGCCTCCTGGTCTTCTCATCATCCCACTCCATGTCCAAGGCCTTCCAATCCGTGGTGACCTTCCCTAGAGTGATAAGCCACTGTACACCCAATATCATGTTGGTGTCCGGGATGTTGACCACGAAAAAGTGGTCAGTCAATGTGTAGGTGCCCATCGTCACTGACAACTCTGGAACATGTCGGGCACACTACATAGCCTGATCTCCTGGGACTAAGACTGAAAACCCATCGAAGCTCTCTGTTTGTATGCCTCTTCGCTCTACCATCTGTGCATCGATAAAGTTGTGGGTTGCCCCACTGTCCACCAGTACTGACACTCGCTGCCCACGTACGCGCAGGGTCAGGTACTTGGGAACTCCTCGCAATGCTGCTAGGGTCCCTCTGGTAGGTGCAAAGGTCGCACCTCCTGCTTCTGGGGGTGGAGGTGGCAAAGGATCCTACGTTGCATGACTTCCTCCTGCCTCCACGTCATCATCCTCATCCTCTTCCCCGCTACTCTCAGAGAAGACCTCAATAAAATGTGCTTTGCCAGCAGCACATCTGTGTCCTGGTGCCCACGGCTCCTGTGTGCCAATGGCGTCCTGGAGTGTGGCTGGTATAGTGGATCTAACTAGACCCCGAAGTGGCTCTGCTAACCCCTCAACAAACATGTAGATCATCCGTGCTCGGATAGATCTGGCACCATCACTGAAATCCTCAGGAAATCTGCAATATACGTCTCCGAGCTCCCAGTCTGTTTGAGCCTCGTCAGCTCAACAAAGTGCTCCTCCAGATCCCTCCGGTCAAACCTCTCTATCAACCTCCGAGTGAACTCGACATAGGTAGTCACTATGGAATGCCGGAGTGTAACCATCCCATGGAACCACCAGTCCTGAGCCTTGCCATCCAAATGCAGCATGGCCACCTTGATGGCCTCCGTCTTTGCCATCTGGTTGAGCTGGAAATATATGTCCAGCTTCTCCACCCAAGACTTTGCCGAACTGTTTGATGAACCATCAAACGTAGGCAAATGGAATTGGCTCGTTGTACGTTGGGTGTCTCCATCATGATAACGCCGGTGCCCTCTGTGATGGTCGCGGGGTCTGCTGTCCCGCTGGAGCTGAACAAAGTCTCTGAATGAGAGGGCATCCCTGAACTCCTGCCCATATGCCTGGTCATCAGCAAAATAATCACCCATGTGGCCAGGCTCTGGCTCCTGCTGTGCTCCTGCCCCAGTGTCTGCACCCAAAAAAGTGGGCATAGTGGAACGAGTGTGGGCATGTGATGCCTGGTGCGGAGTGGCATCTTGCTCCTACAAATGGTGGGATGTGCCCGACCGCTCACCAACCTGGAAACCCCTTGGGGTTTCACGCTGTCTAGCCTCCACAACAGTGAATCTCTGACCCATCATCTCGATCTGCCTCGCCAGTTCCTGCACTGATTTGAGGAGCGCTTCCCCAAACTGTTTTGCATCACTATCATCTGCCATCGGCTCTCCCTGCTCTGCGTCTACCACAGGCCCCTCCTGTTCTGCGTCTATCACAGGCTCCTCCTGTTCTGCGTCCACCACCCGAACGCAGTCACCCTCTCCGTAGGTGTTCTCCAACCTACACTCAATATCTCTGTACTTCCTACCTCTGTAGCAGATGTAGGGTTTCTCCCCCGGTGTCATAGACAACTAGCTCCACAGGCTGAGCCAGATCTATGCTCTGATACCACTATAATATCTCTTTTCAGGGATATCTCTCAAACACAAGAAAATTCCAACCAGAGATGGACTGGGAGGGCATTTACCAGATATGTCACCTCTGAAAAGAGGGTGAGATCTGGAAGCTACCCGGCCCTTTCCAGACTCTGTCTAAGAGTAGGGGAAAAACACACCAAGTGGTATACTATCTGGAATGCTCAAAGAGAGAAATAATAGTAGTGCAAGCATACAATGGCATATGTAGAACATGTAATAGATACTCAGAAATATAGAGAAAGCTAAGCCATTTTATTATACTGAGAATAGAAATGAGTACAATAGGTGATCAGAGTGATGGCACCTAGACTTGCACCAGGCAAGTGAAGAAAAGCTCTCAAAATGACAAAGAAATGGCTGCTCTCTGATCTACGTCCAAGCTGCAGGAGAACTGCTGTGCTGCTACTACTGCTAGAACCAAAATGAGTATTTGGGGCTGCTCCCCTACTCGAAAAAAGCTGAAACTCTGGAATCCACCTCTACTCACCAAACCTTGAAAAGCCCAGAGAGAGTTTTTGAAATAGCCAACCCCCGAAAATCACCCCCTTGAGGATCTACGCTATCCTCAAAGGCTCTACGCTGACACTGAAGGGAATCCACCAAAATACTGCCTCAAACTCTGCCAAAATCCTCCAATAGGCAAGGGCTGGCCCCTTGCTCAATCTCAAAGCTCGAAACCTCCAAAAGAAACCCAGTCCGGAGCTCCCAAGAAATGGACTGCGTCCTCCCTCTTAAGACTGCACAATCACTAGATGCCAAGCTCCACCACCAAGCCTCAACTTGATCCTCCTGCAAAAATACTTATGGGACTACCTCACCCGAGCAGGCACTCGAAGTCCCCCGGGGCTAAGGGTGAGATCTCCGAACGGAGACACTCGATGCACTAAACAGTGCTGCAGACTAGCTAAACAACCAGCGTGCTCAAGAAGTCGAAGTGACCAGCTCAATATCATAAACATCGAATGGCCAAAATGAGGAGGCTCTCCTCCTTTTATAACGTTGGCCTCTCTCTCAAACCCTAGGCCCATCATCTCCAACGTAGCCTCTCTTGGCCCCATGCTGCCAACTCAACCTGCGTAGTCCCTCCACATGCTCTAGTGGGTCCCCTCTCTACGTGGTCTCTTTGCCCCCCTTGGCCCACTTAAGTTACAACGTTGTGTCTACTAGGGAGTGAACTTTATGTTTAGAGTGAGTTATGTCCCCCTCTACTCACTTTTGTTTATAATTTAACTATAGTAGGCAAAATTTATCAAAATTAATATTTCCAATTAGCCATCGCTAATTGGGAATATTACATAATTTGACATGGGTCCCAAAGGATAGATCTCCAACACCCTTTTCCTCTTGGAAAATCTAGGACATGGGTTTTGTGTGAAAATTTCTAAATCGGAATTACAAAAACCCTACTGCAGTTTTCTGATTTACTTCCCCTACTTGTTTGATTTAATTAATAAGTTATTTTTCCGAAATATTTCATTACTGCAGCCTACACATACATACATATCAAGCACTGAAGAACATAGCCCACATGACAAAGGACACAATAATTTTTGGACAAATGTCCACGGAAAAACCCAATGCGAGAAGACTAGTGCAACAACTCTTAGAGGGTTTTATTATTATGCAGAATTCTGAATACATTCAAGGGTACCAGACATGTTTTGCCCAAACAGAGAAAATCTTGGCAGATGTACCTCTATCACTCGGAGACAGAAAATATGGCTGATTCAGCTGAGACTTCACACCTTCTGATCTGCTGAAAATGAGCCTTTTCTGGCCCACTGGAACCCCAACGCTGCCTCTCTCGGCACTGCGTCAGCCTTACGGCCCTATGTAAGCCTCTGCGTAGCACAAGCTGGCCCTGCGTCACTTTGGCTGAGCCTACGCTACCTCTACGCAGCTCTGGCTTTGCCTGCGTCACTTTGGCTGAGCCTACGCTACCTCTGCGCAACTCTGGCTTGGCCTGCGTCACTTTGGCTGAGCCTATGCTGCCTCTGTGCTGCTCTGGCTGGGCCTGCGCCACCCTTGTTGGGTATTTGCGCTGCTCTGGTATGGATCTGCCTCTTTGCTAATGTATCCTCGGCCTCGGATTTGAAATCCCACTGCCGATCTACCCCTCACTGCACTGCAAGCTCACTCGAAAATTATAAGCAAACCGCGCCCCAAAATTTCGACTTAGCTCAAGTGCTGCTACTCTTTGTGTGTTTTCCAACTGACCCCAAGCCTTCCTTTAATACTTTTTTCGTTGAACATTCAACGACCATGATCTAATCTCTAATCAATGGCTAAGATTAGAAAAGACTTGATCCACGTTACTTAGAACATTCTCACCCACATGTTTGAATTAATTCACTTTAATTATTTAATTTCCCTAAGTTAGACTTAGGGTCTCCATTAAAATAATTAATTATTTGAATAACTTAGGTTCTGGGTGGAATTTATCCAAATGATTTTTGGGTCTTGGAGATCTCATGTGTTTTAGCCCCTCGACAAAGTTTCGGAGTTAAAGCATGTAATGAATAAAATAATATAAATAATGATTACTTAGTTAATTAGTAATTAGGTTGAAAGGGCATGTCTAAATGAGACATGACCTTCCGTGAAGAGGCACCTACGTAGGTATATAAGCAGACCTAATTTGTAACATCAAATCATTCTCATTCATACTATTTAATATAATATTTGTATCCTTAATAGATATTTTGATATTCCAAGTCTTATGGAGTATTTAACTTGAGAAGGAACTTTGTTCACTTCATTTGGTATCAGAGTCGTTCGATCTTTTGGCTACTCACCACTGCACAGAGCCATGCTCTCCGATCCAGGTCCTTGACCGTCAAATTCGTCAACATTGTTGCCGTTGGAGCGTTTCGCTACACTTTTGGAGTTTCTCCGTTTGCTGATTTCATTAGAGGCCCTTGGCCATTTTTAAAGAATTAAAAAAAAGGATATAAGAAACAGGTCAAAAATATTGATTTAAAAAAAAAAAAGAGAATATATATCGTTTTAAAAAAAACAATTGAAATATATATATTAAAAAATTAAAAAGAAGTATATATACTAAAAAAATAAAAAGACAAAGTAAAAAATTCAAAAAAAAGGCAATATCAAGGAGAAAGTCGAAGAAGAAAAAAAAGTAAAAAGAAAAAAATAAGATTAAAATTAAAATGGAAAACAAAAACAAACTAGCCGAAGGAAAAAATCGTGACGCAGAGCTGCCACCCCTGACCGCAGCTCACGATGCTCGACTGCTCCTACCTCCACCGCCATCTGAAGAACAACTCCGCTGACTGCAATCCATACTACGCAATCCATAACACATATGCCAACTGCCCCCGCGTCTCACTGTCCCAACACACAACACTGTCGCCTACTGCTAATAGGCTTGCACACTACGCCTTCCGCCATCGTGGTACCTGTTGGCCAATGCAAATTTTCCATAACCCTTGCTGCCTGGTTTCCGCTGCCACGACTATAAATTCCAACTGTCTGCTGCTTGGGGTCATCCTAGAGTTTAATTGCGGTGGGCAACGACGTGACCCATCGCGTCTGTCCGCCCTGACAACGTCTTTTGTTAACCCTTCCCTTATCCATCTTCAAGTTGCATTAACCTTCATCCACAGTAACTTCAACCACCCTTCAACCTTTCGTTGTCGATCCATTGTTCCCCGACTTCTTGTTATCGGTCCCTCCACCGCGCTACCAATAGTCACGCCATTCCACCCTGAGAAGCCGCCAATTCGTTTAGGCCTTCGAACTTTAATTAAATTAATTTAATTGTAAAGTTCTTACATTGAGTCAAAGGATTATATCATCAAGGACAATTCGTATCCTCTTGGCACCTACGACCATCGCTGGAATTCAAACAAAAAATTGTATGGTCGTCTCCAAAAGTCTTCATTTATAATAGTTATTAATAGTTCAAGGAAAGAGTCAAAGTATTATTAACATTACCGATAAAGACAAAAGGGATTCAAACTTGAAATAGAAAAATTAAGAAGGGTTTAAGTTTTAAAAAAAAAGCGGTGGGCAAAAGTATTTAATATTCAAGAAGCAAAATGGAGTCTAAATCAAAATTGAAGAAAGGAAGATTTTTAGAAACCTTACCCACCAACGCTGAAGTGCTATTTAAATTTAAAGGAACTCTCGCAGGAAAAGATATTACTATTTCTATCTCTCCCGCTGAAGATACAAATTATATAATGCCTAAAATCACCAACCAATTAGTGATCCCAGAGTCAAATATAATCGAAAAATTAGACTATTTTGGCAACAAAATATATGACATAATCGATTTACAGTTAAACATTTGGGATTATACATTCGTATAGAAATTCTCTGTTCAATCCTTACCTTTTAACGATAGTGACATTGTGTTGGGTTCACCATGGATGGAAACCCTAGGTTCATTTATCCTAAATACAAAAGAGAAGTTTTTGACATTCTCCTACAGAAAGAACAAAATAACGCTACAAGACGTTAAACTTGAAGCCAAATTCAGTGACCCCTGAAGACATACAAGAAATTTCAAAAGTAATTTTTCAAGAAGGTAAAAAGGTGATACAAATATGCAAAAGGAAATTAACAAAATCACCACTAACAAGAATGAAGAAGTTGCTCGCCTCAAGGACCACAACAAAAAATTACTAACGCAAATTAAGAAGCTGAAGAAAGACAAGAAGTCATTAGAAAACAAGGTGCAACAACTTGTTGAAAAGGAATCGTCGAAACCTTAAAATGTAGAATTTGAAGTTGAAGAAGAAACGCACATCGATCCAGTAAATATCACAACTCAAAAAGAAAATAAACTAGTTGAAGTAAAGATGTACTCAGAAGTTGCAGCTCCAACAACAAAAGATTAGAGTGAAGATCCAGATGTTAGTTATTCAACGTCCATAGCTAAAGGAAATCAGGTACTTCAAATAAATCAAGGAGATGACATAAACAAGATAAGGGAAAATCAAATCAATAGAATTCCCTATCGACATCCGAATCACGAGAGTAGACAACTCGATCAAGCTACGTATTCAAAACATAAACAACAAACGGATGTTCCGAAGAATATTGAAGTGCGCACAACTTAGTCTAGTGATAACAGTTCATCACAAGGTTCCAGTAATAAAAAAAGTTGATAGAATATTAATTTAGGATGGTCTGATCCCTCATCTATGCGACAATTTTATATATAACTCCAAGGATCATATCGTCTAGTATCAACGAAGATTTCGAGACAAGAATCAAGCCTTTTTCATTAACAAGCTTTGAGGACAAAGCTTTTTGAGGAGGAAGGCAATTCAATGAATAAAATAATATAAATAATGATTAATTAGTTAATTAGTAATTAGGTTGAAAGGGCATGTTTAAATGAGACATGACCTTCCGTGAAGAGGCACCTGCCCAAGTATATAAGCAGGCCTCATTTGTAACATCAAATCATTCTCATTCATATTATTTAATATAATATTTGTATCCTCTATGGATATTCTAATATTCCAAGTCTTTTAGAGTATTTAACTTGAGAAGGAACTTTGTTCACTTCAGAGCACATCCGATGTTACCCAAAATCTCAACACTCCCTCTTAGCGACGAATGTGCTCTGGCAACACTTCACTCCAGAAGCGTTACTCTGATCCATGGCATTGGTCCCCTGCGCTGCTGATGCTCGACTGCTGCCCCTCATCCACTGAGCTGCTGCCTTCTGTACTGCTGCCCATGACTCTGCCACAGTCATTGCCTCATCTGTACTGCATCTCCCTCTCAAATGCTGCATCATGTTGCCCATAGCACTGCCACTGCTAACAACTGCACTGCAACCCAGTTGAGGAGAAGTAAGCAACTGAAGGACATCACCCAAAACATTGACAGACAAGTCAGTTTGGCTGCAACTCAATACTGAAGCACCCTCTGCTGCTACTCTGCGCTGACCCTCTGAAGCTCTACGTTGTCTGCTGCTCTGCACTGCCTCTACGCTGCTGAAATCCCATCAGCCTCTGCGCTGCTCTAGTCTTTAGCATCCCAACACTGCCAAAGTGCCTCCATGATCCTCTGCACCAACTAACTCTTGTCATTGTGCTACTGTCTTTAAGGGCTCCCGTAGCTCGTATGTGATCCAAGAGTTTGGACACCTCAAGGATCCTGCCCTTCTCTGCAGTTCAAGAGAACTACAAATCAATGTCACCCCACCTCTCCTCTTGAGGTACATGAGCATGTGAAATTTTTTTAATACACTAGTGCAGAAATCCTATTGTAGTATCTTGGTTTGCTTCTCCTACTTGTGATTAATTATACAAGTTATTTCCAGAAAATATTCATAAAATACCGAAGTAAACACAACTAACAACCTACACATATACAAATCATTTACTGAATAATACGCTCATTCAAACAAAGTGACACATAGATTTTTCGGACAATAGTCCCGGGAAATACCCAATACGGGAAAACCGGTGCAACAGATATGAGGATTTATTATTATTATGTAGAGTCTGATTACAACAAATCTAGGCACCCAACTGGCTAACCCAACAGAGAAAATAATAGATCGCAACAATACCTGTTGTTCTGAGACCAAAAGCTTAACTGATCCACACCCTCAAATGGGATTTACAAGACTCAGCTAATTTCTGGTCCTAGAAACCCCAGCGTTGTCTCTGAAGCCCCAACGTCAACCCTGCTATGCTTTATGTGTCCCTACACTGCTCAGAAGGGGACTGCGTAACCCCAGACTGGGTGACACAGTCCTTAAGGCCTCTGCGTAACCCTGAATGGCCTCTGTAGCTCCAGCGCTACCCCTCTTGGGCTTGCGTAGCGACTGAAGCTGTGCTGCGCAACTGCTGCGTAACTGTTGTTGCTGCTGCCCTTGCTCCTTTGCGCTGACCTTGATTGCTGCTCCTCTTCCTCTTGCTGACTCTTGGCTCCGGGATCAGATCATCCCCTCAGCCAATACTACCCCTCACTGCAGAAAACTCTTCTGGAAATTCTTAGCAAACTCGCCCTAGAATTCCAACTCAGTCTCTCAGCTCTACCTCCGTGTGTGTGTTTCCAACTGACCCTCAAGCCTTTCTCTTATACTTTTTCGTTGAGACATCAACGACTGTGATTTGATCTCTTATCGATGGCTAAGATTAAAAAACTGCTTGATCCGCGTCACTTAGAGCATTTCCAGCACACATGTTTAATTGATTCACTTTAATTTTTCTAATTCCCTAAGTTAGACTTAGGGTCTTCATTAAAAAAAAATTAATTATTTGAATAACTTCAACACCAGATGAAATTTCTCCAAATTCTTTCTGGGTTTTGGAGGTGATGTGTTTCTTAGCCCCTTCACAAAGTTTCAAGGCTAGAGCACACTCGATGCTTCCCCAATACACAAAATCTCAACACTCCCTCTTATCACGGAGTGTGCTCTAGCAATACATTCACACCATGTATCACAAGATCTTGACATTGGTCTTTGCGCTGTTGATGCTTGACCTGCTGCCCTCCATCCACTGCGCTGCTACTCTCTATATTGCTGCCCATGTCACTGTCACTGACACCGCCACATCTGTGCTGCAGCTCCCTCTCAACTTGCTGCATCATGCTGCCCATAACACTGCCATTGCTAACTGCTGCACTGCAACTCAATTGTTGAGAAGTAAGCAACTGAAAGACTCCTGCCCAATCATTGACAGACAAGTCAAGCTGCATCCCATCATTGAAACCTCCTTGACTGCTGCTTTACACTGTCCCCCTGAAGCCACTGCGCTGCTACAGCTCTGCATTGCGTGAGCATTGCCTCTTTGCGTTGCTGAAGTCCCATCAACCTCTGTGCTGCTACCTCTACACTACTACTGCCTCTGCACTGCGCTGCTGAAGTCCCATCAGCCTCTGCACTGCTACCTCTACACTACTACTGCCTCTGCACTGCGCTGCTCCCTCTACAACATCTCAACACTGCCCTCTGCTTCACTATGAACTTCTGCATCCATCTCCTATTTGTCCCGGTACTATCTTAAGGCTCCCGTGGCTCGTATGTGATCCAAGAGTAGGGCTGACTTAAGGATCCTACCATCTTTATCTGTAGCTGCTCTAGAGATCCATGTCACCCCACTTACGTGGCTCACGAGCACTCATGGCTACGTCATCTTCGCTCCCATCGTCCTTTGCTGCTGCAACCTTGGAATCAGAAGCTCCTTTGTTCTTCTTCTTAGGATAAGTGCTGGCAAAGTGTCCAAGTTTGCCACAGTTAAAGCACTGGACCTTGGATAGGCTCCTCTTCTTCTTCCCTTGCTGCCTTCGTTCCTTTGATGCAAGGGCTGCATCATCTTCCTCTTCTTTATTTACTCTGACCGTTCCGCTGCTGCTGTTCTACCTGTTGATGATCCTCTTGATCTCTTCTTGGCGGAGGATTGCCCACATGTCTGCCCAGGATGGTAATGCTGCCCTACCCAATATGCTTTAGACAAATGTTTCCCATTCCTCGGTGATTGCATTCAAGGCAGTCCTTACCAGGAGCCCTTGGTCCGAAGGTGCACCTATGGCAATCAGTTGATCCCAGATAGTCTATAAACGAAAAAGGAAGCTATCCACCTCCTCACCCTTCTGCATTTGGAACAACCTCATCTAATTTTCTAGAAGCATCTTTCGTTGAACGAAGCTTCCTTGATACATGGCCTCTAAAGCGGTCCACATCTCATTTTCCGTCTTCTTTTTAGCAATGTGTGGCACGACATGATCCTTTACTCCGTCCACAATCAAACGCTTGGCCTGCGCTCGATTTTCATTAAATTTCTTCAGAGGATCAGGATCTGCAGGTTCAGCTAGGACATTCTATGCATGGTTCTTGATGCCGTACTCATCCAGGACTAATAAGATCCTGGCCCTCCAGATGACAAAGTTGGACACACCCTCCAACCTGTCCTGATCTCTTAGCCCATGAGAAGCCATCTAGCTCAAATATGACGGAAACAGTACTCTTCTCCCTCTTTCTGCGGTAACACAAAAACGCTGGATCTAGGTTTCTCGGTGACTAGAAACCCTCTAGAAACTGCTCCTTAAGAAAGACTGGTTTCCCTCCTGGAAATCTCCATCCAAAAAAAAAAACAATCGGACAGTACTCTTCGATCCTCATGATCGAATCTCAGATCTGTTTGGCTCAGATCTGCTGAGTGACTTTCTTCCTCCCGCTCTTTGTTGACTTAGCTAGGCACAATTCTGCACCAACAAAATCTCCACTACACTAGCACTGCTGAAGAACTGAAGCATTGATTCCGGATCTCGGAAAACAAACAAGAAGATTGGACTACGTCCCTCTGGCTGGCCTTTGCGTGAGCAGACTGGCCCAGTGCAGTCTCTGCGTTGCTCAGAAGTGGACTGCGTAAACCTAGACTAGGTGACGCAGTCCTTACGTTGGCTTGGTTAGCCTTCGCGCAAGCCTGAAGGCCTTCTGAAGCTGCAGTGTTGCCCCTCTTTGGATCTGTGTCCTCCTGCTGTTGAGCTGCCCTTTCCGGATTTCTGCTGCCTCCACTGCTACCTTGCAGAAAAATATTCTTCAGCTGATTTACTGGAGATTTAGCTTGATCTGCAATCGCTCTGATACCATTTGAAAATTCTGAATACATTAATGCATAAATCCTACTGTAGTATCTTTGTTTACTTCTCCTACTTGTGATTAATTATACAAGTTATTTCCAGAAAAATATTCAGAAAATACCGAAGTAAACACAATTAACAGCCTACACATAAACAAATCATTTACTAAATAATACGCTCATTCAAACAAAGTGTCACACAGATTTTTCGGACAATAGTCCCTGGAAAAACCCAATGCGGGAAAACCGGTGCAGCAGATATGAGGGTTTATTATTATTATGTAGAATATGAGTACAACAAATCTGGGCACCCAACTAGTTAACCCGATAGAGAAAATAATAGATCGCAGCAATACCTGCTGTTCTGAGACCAAAAGCTTAACTGATCCACAACCTCAAATGGGATTTACAAGACTTAGCTAATTTTTGGCCCTAGAAACCCCAGCGTTGCCCTTGAAGCCCCAACGTCAACCCTGCTAGGCCTTGCGTGCCCCTGCACTGCTCAGAAGGGGACTGCGTAACCCCAAACTGGGTGATGCAGTCCTTACACTGCCTCTAGAGGCCTCTGCGTAACTCTGAAGGGTCTCTGTAGCTCCAGCGCTGCCCCTCCTGGGCATGCATAGCACTTGCGTAGCAACTGAAGTTGTGCTACGCAACTGCTGCGTTACTGGTGCTGCTGCTGCCCTTACTCCTCTGCGGTGACCTTGATTGGTGCTCCTTTGCCTATTGCTGACTCTTGGCTTCAAGATCAAATCATCCCCTCAGCCACTACTACCCCTCGCTGTAGAAAACTCTTCTGGAAATTCTTAGCAAACTCGCCCTAGAATTCTAGCTCAGTCTCTTAGCTTGGCCTCTGTGTGTGTGTCTCTTATACTTTTTCGTTGAGACATCAACGACCGTGATTTAACCTCTTATCGATGGCTAAGATTAAAAGACTTCTTGATCCGCGTCACTTAGAACATTTCAGCACGTGTTTAATTAATTCACTTTAATTTTTCTAATTCCCTAAGTTAGACTTAGGGTCCTCATTAAAAAAAATTAATTATTTGAATAACTTCAACACGAGATGAAATTTCTCCAAATGCTTTCTGGGTTTTGGAGGTGATGTGTTTCTTATCCCCTCCACAAAGTTTCAGGGCTAGAGCACACCCGATGCTACCCCAATACACAAAATCTCAACAAAGCACTCATGGCCACATCATCATCACTGCCATCATACCCCTTGGCTGCCGCAACCTTGGAATCTGAATCTTCCTTGCCCTTCTTCTTCTGAGGACAAGTATTGGCAAAGTGTCCCAATTCGCCAAATCTGAAGCACCAAACCTTTGAGAGGTCCTTCTTCTTCTTCCCTTGCTGCTGCCTTTGTCCCTTAAATGCGAGAGCCGCATCTTCCTTCTCCTCCTTCTTGATCTTGGCTCTTCCGCTGCTGCTGCCCATCTTGGACATCCTCCTGATCTCCTCTTGATAAAGAGTTTCCCACATGTCCTCCCAATTTGGAAGTTGTGCTCTGCCCAAAATACTTTGGACAAAGGTCTGCCAATCATTGATGACTGCATTCAGGATAGTCCTCACCATGAGACCATCATCAGGAGTTGCCCCCATAGCAACCAGTGAATCTCGAATTGCCTTCAATCGAATGAGGAAGGGATCGATTTCCTCTCCGTTGTGCATCTGAAATAGTCGCAGTTGATTCTCTAGAAGCATCTTCCTTCGGACAAAAGTACCTTGATACAATGTGGTCAAGGTCGTCCACATCTCACTTTCTGTATTCTTCTCAGTAATGTGTGGAACCACATAATCCTTTACCCCATCCATTATCAAGCGCTTGGCCTTTGCTTACGCTTCCTCATACTTATTCAGCGGATCAACGTCAACCGGGACAACCAGAGCCTTCTCGACATAATCTTTGATGCAATACTCATGCAAGACAGATAGGATCTTGGCCTTCCAGATGACGAAGTTAGATGCTCCATGTAACCTGTCTTGATCCCTCAATGCATCAGAGGCCATCTCTGCTCAATGGTGTCGAAACGAATGCTCTTCTCCCTTATTCTACTATTGCTCTCAGCAAGAGACCAGATTTGAGTTTCTTGGCGATAGAAAACCGTCTAGAGAATACGCTCCCTCTAACCAGTGATTTCCTTCTCGAAAATTCTTCACTAATCTTGCCGAATCAGCCCTCTCCAATCACTTCACTGATCGGATCTCAGACTTCTTGGCTAGAAAGTCTACTGAGGAACTGCTTCCCCTTACTTTGGCAATCCCCACTAGACACTATTCTTCACCAGTAGAAGCAATGCCCCACCGTAACTTCGATGAACAAAAGCTGCACTTCCAGCCATGACAAGGGCACAATGTCACCCCTTCTCGGATTGCGTCACCCTCTTCGGCTTGCGTCAGCCTGTGCGTGAGCTTGACAGGCTCTGCGTCACCCTTCTGGGCTTGCGTCAGCTCTGCGTCACCCCTGCAGGGTCTGCGCTACCTCTTTCTGGATCTGTGCAGCTTCAGCCGCCTTCCTGCAGCAAAAGACTTCGTTACTTCGTTGATGGCTTCAGCTCCCCCTGATCTGCAATACCTCTGATACCATGTGAAAATTTCTGAATCTATATTACAGAAACCCTACTGCAGTTTTCTGATTTACTTCTCCTACTTGTTTGATTTAATTAACAAGTTATTTTTTTGAAATATTCAATAAAACATCAAAGTAAACACTATTGCAGCCTACACATACATACAAATCAAGCACTGAAGAATATAGTCCACATGACAAAGGACACTCTTTTTTGGACAAATGTCCGCAGAAAAACCCAATGCAGAATTCTGAATACATTCAAGGGCACCAGACATGGTTTCCCCAAATAGAGAAAATCTCGGCAGATGTACCTCTATCACTCGGAGACAGAAAATATGGATGATTCAGCTGAGGCTTCACACCTTCTGATTTGCTGAAAACGAGTCATTTCTAGCCCATTGGAACCCCAACGCTGCCTCTCCCGGCACTGCATCAGCCTTATGGCCCTGCGTAAGCCTCTGCGTAGCACAGGCTAGCCTTGCGTCACCATGGCTGAGCCTACGCTGCCTCTACACAGCTCTGGCTTTGCTGCGTCACTCTGGCTTAGCCTAACCTGCCTCTGCGCTGCTCTAGCTTGGCCTGCATCACCCTTGCTGGGTCTCTGCGCCGCTCTGGTACGGATCTGCCTCGCTGCCAATGTATGCTCAGTCTCGGATCTGGAATCCCACTGCCGATCTGCCCTTTACTGCACTGCAAGCTCACTTGAAAATTCTCAGCAAACTGCGCCCCAAAATTTCAACTTAGCTCAAGTGTTGCTACTCTGTGTGTGTTCTCCAACTGACCCCAAGCCTTCCTTTAATACTTTTCTCGTTGAACATTTAACGACCGTGATCTAATCTCTAATCAATGGCTAAGATTAGAAAATACTTGATCCACATCACTTAGAACATTCTCACCCACATGTTTTAATTAATTCACTTTAATTATTTAATTTCCCTAAGTTAGACTTAGGGTCTCCATTAAAATAATTAATTATTTGAATAACGGTGGAATTTCTCCAAACGATTTTTGGGTCTTGGAGATCTCATGTGTTTTAGCCCCTCCACAAAGTTTTAGAGCTAGAGCACATCCGATGCTACCCAAAATCTCAACATTTTGTTGCTCTATACCTGATCTGTAATGGGTCTTTCTTTGTTTTGCTTCAGCCTCTAGGGCAATGCCACATCATCACTTGACTACCATGTCATCCTGCATGTGCTTGATCTCCAATTGCTTGCGTGATCTCAGAATTCTCATACCTAGGTTTTCTTCGTCTCGTTGTGCTAATCACTTTCAACGTAATGCATGAAAGAAACTGCCCAATGCTTTGCTTGAAAATTCACTTGGAGTATTCCTTGTATCACTGAACAAGTTTGACCAAACCATAACCTTTCCCTAGATGCTCTGATTGGAAAATTTCCACATGACCTGGCATTCTCTAGTCTTGCTTTACAATCTGAGCCTGGGTTGACTTTTTGACCACTTGGACCATTTTGCATTGGGAAAACATCAATTGTGTCAGGAAGCGTGAAAGTTGTGACAAGAGACCGTTATGTTGTGAGTGAGTAATACTGCACCAAGGCCAAGGAAACCTACAGACTCTATAGACACTAACCATATTGAATGACAAGTGCACCTTGATGTGTGTTGGACTAGCCCATACACAGGTGATCACCCCTACAAAATGCAGGTTCTCATAAAATCATGAGTCCTCATGAGAAGCCTCCCAAGGTCCTCCAATCCGATTAGGGACGAGATTGCATGGGTGAAGCTTTCCAACGACATGGATGGTCTGACCAAAAACAATAGATACAAACTCAAACTAACAAGATGTAGGTCTAGGAGACCTAATGCAGGCTCTCACATGGTTTTTACATTGATTTGACTTGTGACCTTACGCTTACAATGGTGGTGAATGATGCATTGAGAAAAGGCTATGTACCCCCACTGATAGAGGGGTAACAATTGGCTCCAATTGCGTTATGGATTCTCTGCTTGGGAGGATGTGAGAACCTCAAAATCTTCCACCTGTCACCTGAAACTCATCATTAAGAGATCAATGCCCTACGAGAGAATTGGATCGAATTCTTATCCATCCCCAACATAGCAATAAAATCAAATCAAATGACAACTATTCTAGGAAATTAAATAACATCTAGCTAATGAGATAAAGACAATGCGAGATGTAACTAATTATGATAATAAATAGCAGGACATCCATGAGCATTAAATCACATGAGCAAACAAAATAGACCTATTTTACAGTGAGAAATGCGTCCTTGATAGTGCTAAATTATACCTTTGTAAAACAATTTTAGAGCTTGCCCATTTATGGATAAAGGCAACCTCTCGCCATCTAGATGGCCAATGTAGAATGAATTCGCTTCTGCAATTTCAACAATTACATAGGGACCTAACTATAAACTGTCAAAGTTTCCATGATTTACGGGTCTCTTAGCCTTTTTGTTTTGTAGCAGTACTACATCCCCAATATGGAAATCTTGTCTTTAGACCTTATCAATTTTTTTCTTTGTAATTTCGTAGCTCTTGATAAGGTGATCATAGGATTTTCTCCTATTTTTCATCCAACTCAATTAACTATGAGAATTTTTCCTACAAGGCATCATAGTATGTAGAAACATGCTGCAAAATACGATAAAATGGAATTTTCAATTGAATAGGAAATATATTATTCATCCCATACATCAGTTCAAATTAATTTTTACTAGTAAAATGTTTCTTAGGAATGCAGTCTGCCCATAAAGCATATTTGATTTGGCTATCCCATCTTCCTTTATTATCCCCTACAATATTTTTAATGATGTTCATTAAATTCTTATTTGTAATATCCCAAATGGGGAAATGACATTAATATAAAGCAACAATAGACTAAAAACTACAAATAAAATCACACCATTAACACATGAAAACTGGAGCCAAAAACATGATCTGAGCCAGTTTATTAAATGCTGGAAATGAGTACAATAATGGTGCTAGAATGGGTGCACTTGGGCCTGCTCAAAGCAAGCTGAAATACATCTCAAATCAAGCTGGAATGTCCCTCTAGAAATGGACCTGCGTGGCTCTGGTGCTGCACTGCTCTGCCCAAAAATGTTGCTATTGCAAGATTCAAACTGCTGGTTGGGCTTCTTCTAGTGCTCAGAAAATTCCACGATTTGGACACCAGACTCTACTCAAGAAACCCACAAAAACACGTGAAGGAATTGTGGAATGCTTGACTTTGGAAATTTCCCCCGTTGGGCTTGACCCACTGCGCTGCTGGCTGAAGCTCCACACCTGAAGAAATCACTGCAAAAATGCTCCAAATGATGAGAAATCACCATGTTAGGAAGCACTCAGCTTCCCCACCAAATCTCATCTGCCAATTCTCTTCCTTCTCTCCTCCCAGAACAACCTTCTTTCTGAATTGCGTCCCCACTGTGCAGTCACTGTGTCCCCACTGTGCAGTCACTGCATCCCCACTACGCAGTCACTGCGTCCTCCATGCAGTCCCTGGAGTGATAACGCTTTCCCTGCAATCCTGGCTATGAAATGCTCCTCCAAAATGGTGAATCTCCTCTCTTGAGCAGGCACTCGAAGTCCCCCAAGGCAGAGGTTGAGATATTTGCCTAAAAATCTCGTGTGCTAAACAACACTGCATACTTGGCACCCAGCACAAGCGTGCTATGTCAAAATGACAATCAGAAGTTAAGTGAATGAACGAGGAATGAGGTTGCCCTTCCTTCCTTTTCTCAAATGAGCCTCAACGTTCCTCTTGGGTCCACCATAGACTGCACAATCACTTCATCGAGCCAATCCCAGCGCTGCCTCTTTCGTGCCTCTCTCACGTTGCCACCTAAGGAGTTGCACTCATTCGATGCTGGCCACCTGGACCCCACTAAGGTTGCAATTTTTCTCTTGGGACTATAGTTAGTGACTTCAGCTTTTCCAAAACAATACTTGTGGATCCTTGGCCCACCTTATTTCTGCCTAACATTAGAGATAGAAATAATTATCAAAATTAATATTCTAATTAGTGAAACTGCTAATTAGGAATATTACAGTCCTCCCCGCCAAGAAGTTGCTTTCCCTCAAGCAACTGTAGTGATGGGTGCTAGAGGATCTGCTCCCCTTCCCAAGTGGCATCCTCATCTGGAAGGTTCCTCTACCAGATCAAGTATTCCTTCACAATTCGACACCTCAAGTGCCTCTCCCTGGTGTCAAGAATAACCTTTCGCTGGAGCACCAAGTGCCCCTCATCATTTGTAGAAGGAAATTTCGTGGCTGCTGTCACTCGCTTTCTGAAGGCCTTCTTCAGGCAAGACACATGAAGAATGTTATGGATCTTGCTTCCTTGCGGTAGCTCCAACTCGTATGCTACCTCCCCCACTCTTCAAATGACCCTGTATGGCCCATAGAAGCGAGGCTTGAGCTTCTCGGCCCCCTTCTGCTTCAACATGGACTATCTGTAAGGCTGAAGGCAAAGGTAAACCAAGTCCCCCACATCAAACTGCCTCTCCACACGACCTCGGTCTACGTACATCTTCTGCTGATTCTGGGTTGTCACCAAGTTATCCTTGAGAGCCCTGAGAATGTATTGGCTCTCTTGGATCCAGTCTTTGGCCTAGGGGGCCTTGCTAGCTCCAAACATAACATCAGCAAACGTTAGTGCATCATAACCATAAAAAGCACAAAAGGGAGTCATACCAATAGACATGTGGAATGTCGTGTTGTAGCAGTATTCCCCCAAGTGCAACCATCACAACCAACTTTTTTGTTGCCCCGTGACATAGTTGCACAAGTAGCTCTCCAGCCACTTGTTAACTATCTCGGTCTGCCCATTTGTCTGCAGATGGTAACTCTTGCTCGGGGTGAGTTCTCTACCCACCAATCGGAATAGCTTCTGCCAAAATCCACCCATTAATTTGCTATCTCGGTCGCTGACTATGGTCTTGGGGAGACCATGCAATCTGAAAATGTCCCTGAAAAACAATTTAGCCACTTGAGAGGCCGTGTACTAGGCTAAAATGGCGAAGAAATGTGTGTACTTCATCAATCTGTCGACCACAACGAAGATACAGTCTTTGCCCTGCACCATGGGCAACCGAGTGATGAAATCCATCGAAATACTCTCCCACTTCCCTCTAGGGATGGGAAGCATCTGTAGCAATCTTGCCGGATGGGTCAACTCCCCCTTATTCCTCTGGCAAACCTCGCACTCCAAGACATGTCTCAGAACATCCTCCTTGAGGCCCTTTCATGAGAACCTCTCTCTAATGGTCTGGTAGGTCTTAGTGAATCCCTAGTGCCCAGATAATGGAGAGTCATGGGGTGCATGCAAAATCTTCCCCTGCAACTGGGAGTTAGTTGTCAAATAGATACAGTCCCGGTAGTAAATCACCTCATCCATGACTCGGTACCAGTCATGCGTCACCTGTTCCCCATAAGTATTGTCTCAACTTGGCTAGCGCATGCATGATGGCTAGCATCTCCTTGTAATATATGGGCTAGAGCCTCTTGTGAAGCAAGAGCTTCCAACTCTCAAAGGCTATGGGATGCCCCTCTTGCATCAGTATGACCCCCACTCCCTCACATGATGCAACGCACTCCAAGATGAAGAGCTTGGTAAAAGCTGGAAGCGCAAGGACCGAACAACTGCTCATCACTTGCTTGAGGCGGTCAAAAGCCTCCTGCGCTATAGAGGTCCAAGTGAAGGCCACCTTCTTCATCAAATCTATGAGGGGTGCTACCAGCTGTGAAAACCCCTTCACAAACTTCTGGTAGTAGGTGAAGATGCCCACAAACCCTCTCAACTCCATGACATTCTTGGGCTCTGGCCAATCCCGGATGGCCCTAATCTTCTCCTCATGCACGCTCACGCCATCGGTGCCTATGATATGCCCCAGGTAAGGCATCTCTATCAGCCCAAACTTGCACTTGGACAGCTTCGCATAAAATTGCTGCTCCTCCAATATGCGAACCAACGTCTCCACATGTTGTAAATGCTCTTCCCAAGTTCTGCTGTAGATCAATATATCATCAAAGAATACCAGCACAAACTTTCTCAGCTACCCACGAAATACATGGTTCATGCACGACTAGAAGGTAGCTGGAGCATTAGTTAGCCCAAAGGGCATCACCAAAAACTCAAAGTGCCCATAGTGGCACCTGAATGCTGTCTTAGGGACATCCTTGTCCCTCACCTGTATTTGATGGTACCTTGACCTCAGATCTATCTTGGAGAATAACTTGGCTCCCCTCAGCTCATCCTTCACAGATGAGGTATTGGGTGAATTTTGTGACGTATTATTTGGCCAACCATACTTGTGGAAGCATCATGTTGTGTATGAGTCGAGGCCTTGCACTGTTATTATTACTTTGGACAGTAAGTTATATAGCAAACTGGAGGTAGCCCCTCCTACCGCCATCTCTTTGATCTCTGCTAAGAAATGCAGTAAGATCATCTCCCAGACTGGGAAATTTGTTTTCTTTTTTATTCGTTCTCAAAGTAAGGGGAGGATCGTGGCCACATCCATGGCCCCCTCAAAGGGTTCTATCGCACAACAGCAGCAGGTGGATAAGGTCGTGGAAGAATATAGGGATATCTTCTCCTCGCCCATATGGGTACCTTCATACTATCAAGTCAAGCATTCGATCGATTTGACTCCCAGAGCACCTCTACCCAATGGGCCGATATACCGCTGCTCTATTATGGAAAATGAAGAAATCAAGCAACAGATCCAATAATTGCTGCAAAAAGGGCAGATCCGACCAAGTTCCTCACCTTGTGGGTGCCCAGTTGTACTTGTATAGAAGAAGGATGGGACCTGGAGATTCTGCATTGATTATTGGGTACTAAATAATATCCAATCCCACGGATTGATGATCTTCTTGACCAACTCAAAGGGGCCAAGTACTTCAACAAAATAGATTTAAACTCTGGTTATCACCAGGTTCCAATAGAACCCACGGATGTATGGAAGGCCGCCTTCAAATCCAAGGAGGGCCTTTTTGAGTGGATGGTCATGCCTTTCGAGTTGAAAAATGCCCCTGCAACTTTTATAAGGCTAATGGATGACATCTTGTAGCCCTTTACCAACTTGTTTGTGGTTGTATATTTGGACGACATCCTCATCTTCAACAAGAGTTGGTAAGAGCACTTGTAACACATTCAATAGGTCCTTCAAACCCTATGACAACACAAACTATGTGCCAACTTGGAGAAATGCACCTTTGGCATGAGTCAGGTCCAATATCTGGGTTACATAATTTATGAGTAAGGTGTGCATGTGGATCTAGCTAAGATCCAAGTCATTCGGGATTAGCCATCCCCGACCACTCTAATAGAGTTGTGCAACTTTTTGGGCCTTGCCAATTTTTATCGGAGGATTGTGTTGGGATTTTCTCATATCACTTGGCCTGTGAGTCAAGTTACCAAGAGCAGAGCGAAAGCAAAGTTTTTCTGGTCCGAGTCCCAACAAAAGGCGTTTGTTGAGCTAAAGCATCGCCTCTGCTCTACACCAGCACTCACATTGCTAGAACTGCAACAACCATTTGAAATTGAGACAGACGCCTCTGACTACACTATTGGTGCAGTTCTCACCCAACAAGGGCATCCAATAGCCTATCACAGTGAGACACTTTCTGGCACAATTTGGAAATAGCCCACCTACGATAAGGAGATATAGTCCATCGTGCAGGCTTGTCGGCAATGGAAACATTACATTTTGGGGAAGGAGACGGTCATCCACACAGATCACCGACCCTTGCAGTTTATATAGACCCAAGGGAAGTTGCATAACGATCGCTATTAGAAGTGGTCCACATATCTGCAACAATTCCATTTAAATATCAAATACAAGAAGGGATCATATTGCAGATTGCCTCAGTCAGCGACCAGTTGTAGCATTGACCATTGTTCTCAACTCTTGTGGCCACGAGACCTTTGGATGGCCGTAACAATATAAAAATGATCCAAAGTTCGCCACCACATACTAGATGCTATTGAATGGCAAGAAAGTTCCAGACTTCCACCTCCAGGATGCATTATTATGCTACCTAAGCCACCTTTGTGTTGCACTACTTGTGTCATCGCCAAGCCAACTATTAAGAAGCAAGGCCTGTAAACTCCTCTACCTACTCCTAGCCAGCCCTGGGAAGCCATCTCCATGGACTATATGTCTGGCCTTCCGTCTACCAAGCATGGCAACGACTTTGTATTTGTGGTCATTGACAGATTTTATAAGATGGTCATATTGACTGTCTGCAAGAAATGTATCACAGTAGAGGCCACTGCCAGACTCTTCTTTCAACAAGTGTGGGTACATTTTGGGATCCCGTAGACCGTTATATTAGATCGGGATAGCAGGTTCCTAAGCGCGTTTTGGTCGAGCCTTTGGTCATTGTTGGACACCAAGCTCACTAAGTCGACGACATTCCACCCCTAGAATGATGGTCAGACAGAGGTTGTCAATAGGATGATTGTGCACATACTATGCATGTACAACTCTAAGCATCCACAGAAATTGGACGAGAGTCTTCCCTATGTGCAACACAGTTATAATAGAGCTCTGCATAGCTCGACTGGCCACAACCCCTTTGAAGTGGGGCCTGGGATTTCGACCATTATATACCCTTGATGTTGCACTGCCTTTTGCAACTACATAGGAAGAATATTCCCATGTTTAGTCTGAAGTTGATAAAGCCACCAGGTTTATTGAGCGCATTTAGCACATCCGCCAGCAGGTTCATGACATCCTAGAGAAAACTAATGCCAAATACAAACAACGACATGATCAACATCAGGTGCCCAATAAGTTTTAGGTGGGCAACAAAGTTTGGTTGCATATGCATAAGAACACTTTACCGAAGCCCATCGAAAGCTCAAACCACATCTCTTCTCAGAGATAAGCTACCATTGCCTAAGCTAGTTTATTCCTATTCTGCATGTAAACAATTTATAGTACTTTGTTATTGATGAATTGAAGTTCTATTTTCGCTATATCTCTGTGTTTCTGTTCATATCTATATTCATTTCGTTCCTTCATAAATCTGGATCAGCATACCATAAAAATCTTAGTTTGTAACAACTTTTCTCTAGCTTATTGGGGTTGGTGGAAAGCATACTTGAATATTTTTAACTATTATCTTAGCCTTCAAGGCTTTGCCGATGTCTACTCCCATAAGCATTAGACACTGATCACCCTTGAACCCTCCTTTATTGAAGACATTTCTACGTGATTTATTTGCAAGCTCCTTAGAGATCTATTTGGCTTGAAACCCTAGTGATATAACCTTTAAGTCTTGCTAAGGAAGCCTCCCTTGTGGGGATGATATCCAAACCACAAAACAACAGGAGAGAGGCCACATAGGTGAAAGTGGTGGCTAATCTCTTTGTTGCCATAAGAC
Source organism: Pinus albicaulis (assembly GCA_034641835.2). Classification (NCBI taxonomy): domain Eukaryota; kingdom Viridiplantae; phylum Streptophyta; class Pinopsida; order Pinales; family Pinaceae; genus Pinus; species Pinus albicaulis. The sequence continues at coordinate 795,244,848 of CM076572.1, read as the reverse complement.
CTAGATTGTCTGGTGAGGCTTTGCACTAGGCTTGCTAGATTTTGTGATAACAATACCAAAAGTGAATCAAGAATCTAAAAATTATGATAAGGAAAAATCAAGTTACAAGAAAACCTTTTTTACATCATAATCACAAGAGCTGACATTTTAACCAACGAATGTATCAACATTGCTCTAAACAAAGAAAATCTTTGACCTATATGCCGAAGAAGATCAGTTCTAATGTAATTCAATTTCAAATAACAATGATTCTTGGAATCACAATATAAGAAGTTTTACCCATGAACCCTATAAACATCGTTCCACAAAAGATTGAACTTCAACTAAGGTGGAGTGACCTTTCAACAATATGACAATTATGCTTAGCAATTCGAAGATCGTACTGCCTTGTTTCTTCGACTATGAGACCTCAAGAACATAGCATTAAGGGAAAACATTACATGCAAGAGTGAAGACGAGTTTTTTATGCTGAGGAAAAAACATCCTCCAAAGGGAAGGCAATGTAACAAACATAAAGCACATATAATAATAACATTAATAATGATATTCAAAGGGTACATCTTTAAAATACATGTCTATTCAACGTATGTTTCTACACAATGTCACACACTATTGTATCAACTCACTTATTCATTACCAATTCTATATTTATTTATTTGTATAGATTCTTTCATATTACTTAAATAGCGGGTGGTTTTCAAATAATCTCACATCCAACTTATTAAAAAAAAAACAAAGATTCTTTCATATTATTTTTGTTATGCTGGACATTTTCCCTTAAATGAATTATTGTTCATTACAATGTGATCAAAGGCATCGCTTTTATTACATTCATCGTTGTTGTCTTTTTTTCTTTCCCTGGGTTGTGAGATAAACATATTTGGATAACTCTTTAGCCTGTTGCTTGTTGCAGGTAGATAGCTTTGTCAAAATTTATCCTGGGGTTGCTCATGGTTGGACTGTAAGATATGATGAAAATGATGAAGTTGCCGTAAAAAATGCTGAAGAGGCTCATGTCGATATGCTAGAATGGTTTAATAAATATCTGAATTGATAATAGGCATCTATATATTAGAACGTATTTATGTTCATTGTTTGGATGGGATCTCTTTTATTTATTACTACAATACAGAATAAATTGATGTAATATATACATGTCACTCATAACAAGGTGTACTTATTTTCCAGTAGAATCCCTTAAAAAAGGTATTTCAGTTGACTTCTCCTGGTTTTTGTCCTGATATTTATTTAATTTCTCCATTTTTATGTCTTTCAAAAGATGATGTATGAAATGTCTTGAAAGCAAATATAATGTCATGTGGGAATCAAGGATAGTAATAAACACTGTAAATTATATATTGCACGAGAAATTGATTTTCACTGAACTGGGATTTTGTTCTGGTAATAACCATTGTTTCACATGGTTGATGTTCTATTAGTTTTTCATCTATATTTGCAGTACTAAGGCAATATTTTTTTAATTGAGTTTCATACCTCTTCATGAATTCAAAAGCTCCACTTCAATATCTCAGCATTTTTGTCAGAAAGAAACCTGATTTATGCCTTACACCATTATCTAGCATTATTGCTTATGCATACAGCTTAAATTTGTCTTCAAAGAGGTTGATCATGAATATTTATGTATAGAAGAATTGACTTGACCTTAGTAAATGCAATTTTTCTGATGATGCTTACTAATGTTCGCTACCCTCCACATAGAGCTTGAGAATGGACAAAACAAAAATACTAGTTGGGTAATGTTCCTTCAAAATTCTTATGGATTTTAATGTCACGTTTGCCAATTTCTTGTTGGATATCCATACTGTTAATACGCGTATTAAGTTGTAGTGTGTTTAATTCGATGTTGTCGTAGTAATAAACTGAATAATTAATTTATTAGTTAGAAGAATTAATACCAGTTGCTAGAATAGCATTCCAGAATTGAGGAATTTTCACATGGTATTAGAGGTTGTATAGCTGAGTGTAGGAGGAACAGAAGAACAAATCCGTAGATTCAATGTTGGTGAAGCCGGGATCAAAGCGTTGCGTAAGTAGAAAATCGATCTCCCAACAGATTGCGTAGTCCAAGCCAGGAGGGGCCAAAACCAACAAGGAAAATCTCTCTCTGAGTGAGTCAACAAAGAGGAAATATTTTTCAGATTGCAGTTTGGTAGAGGTAGAAGGAGCAGCGTAGATCAACATCTGGAGGGATGCAGTTTCTGTGTAACAGTGATTGTGGGTGCAAAAGAGTCAGAAGAGAGATCTAGAGACACTTTGAAGGAATTTTCTTCCTCGGGGAATTCCTAGCCGGGGAAATCTATGTTTTGAGAGTTGAGCAATAGTTTTGGGTGATAGATCTACCATCTCCATCAAGGAGTGCGTAAGCCAATCTGGCACTGCACAAAGGAGAAAGCGGGGGAGCTAGATTCAACATTTTTCAATTGGCAGAAATGACTGCAAGATGTTGATTTTTTGTAGCACCAGAAAATTATCTAAGTCTCAAATTTGGTGAAGAGGCTTAGATACCAGTATTCCAAAGAACCCATAAACCGTTTGTGGAAATTTCACTCTATTCATGTTTTATTAAAATAATTAATTATTTTAATGGAGACCTTAAGTCTAAACTTAGGGAAATTAAATAATTAATGAATCTTCTAGAGAACGAAGATCAAGTTAAATTTTAATCTTAGCCATTGATTAAACTTCTACTCTGGGCCGTTGATTCTTCAATGAGAAGATTATAATAGAAGGCTTGAGGGTCATTTGGAAAGTAAGTCGGGCACTCAGTAACCCAAAGGAAGTCGATTATGAAGGAAAAGAATTCAATTTCAAAGGGAGAGTTGCAGGGCAAAGGAAGCAGAGGGCATCAACAGTGTCAGGGCTTGAGGGAAGAAGGACGCAGAAGGTCGGAGAGGGCAACACAAAGCAGCGACACAAAGACCTCACGCAGGGTGATGCAGTCTCACGCAGGGTGGTGCAGTCTGACACAGACTCTACACAGAGAGACACATAGAGGTGATGCAGCCTGGGGCAGTGAGTCCTCAGAGTGTCAGAAATTCTCCAGTTGATGAAAAGTTATCTCAGGTGTATTCTCATGAGGTTTCTTAGTTAGTCTGCCAGTGTTTCCTTGTAAAGAATTTACTGCTGAAGATTAATATATAAACCCTCATCTGCTACACTAGTTTTCCCACATTGGGTTTTTCCGCAGAAAATTGTCCAAAAATAACTGTGTCATTGTGATTGGTTCTTATGCTTGCATTTTATTATTCTTTTCTCTATATGTATAAGTGCTAACTGCAGTAGTGTTTATTTCGAAATTTTTTGTAAGGGTTTTGTAAATAACTTATTGTGGAAATAAGTAGGAGAAATAAATCTATAATTGCAGTAGAAATTCAGAATTGAATTTTTCACATGGTATTAGAGCTAAGTTGAGTAACAGAATTGGAGACTCTGTGTTGGAACAGAGTCCAGAAATTGCTGCAGCAGCAACTCGAAAGGGTTCACACAACTCTCCAGAGAAAAAGAGAAAGCATGGAAGAATAGAAGGATAACGATATCTCTGTATTGGCCTCCAGACTGGAAGAAGAATTTGCTAGCATATCATGCTTTGCTTCTCCTGAAGTTTGGTATATTGATAGTGGAGCTTCTGCGCATATGACGGGAGTATGAGAATGCTTCTCAAGCTACCAGGAAGAGCAGATGAATTTCCAGATCACCATGTGAAATAAGGCAAAGTGTACCCCTGTTGGGAGACGTACCATAGTATTTCAAATTGAAGCTGGAAATAAGCTTAGGGCCACCAATGTGCTGCATGTGCCTGGTTTGGGGATGAACTTGCTCTCAGTGTCTCAGCTACAAAACAAGGGCTATGACATCTACTTCATTGGCAAAAGAGTATATGTCAAACACCTTAGTTGGAAGAAGAAGGCACAAATCAGAGTCAGGAGAAATAAATTGTATAAGTTACAGCTCAAATCTCCAATGGCACTGATAGGAAGAGAAGGATTTGAATGAGCTATGGCACAGGAGAATGGGGCACTTACATCATGGGGCTTTGAGAATTCTCGAGAAGACCGTCACAAGAGTTCCAGATTTGAGCACCAAACGAGATGACATTTGCCGAGGGTGTGTACTAGGGAAGTACGCTAAGGTAGCCTACCCCAGAAGCAGTAATAGGGTTAAGAGTGTGTTAGGATTGATACACTCAGACATCTGCGGACCAATGTCCACTAGAGTTTCTTAGTGGTGTCGAGTATTTCGTCACCTTCATTGATGACCATTCCAAGAAAACCTGGATCTACTTTCTGAAGACCAAAGACGAAGTCTTTGACCAATTCAAGGAGTTTAAAGCTCTGGTTGATAATCTAACAAGAAAGCGGATAAAGGTTTTGTGATCAGATAATGGTGGAGAATACATTGATAAAGACTTCACATAATTCTGCACGAGGGAAGGCATTAGAAGAGAGTGGAATTCCCCATATAATCCATAGCATAATGGAGTTGCAGAAAGGAAGAATAGAACTATTGTGGAGGCTGCAAGAGCAATGTTGTATGATCAAGACATGCCCAAATTTCTGTGGGCTGAAGCTTTTAACACAACTGTATATGTTCAAAAGAGGGTTCCTCATAATGCATTGGGTAAGATCACTCCAGAAAGTTTCTTTACTGGCGGGAAGCCAGAGGTAAGCCACTTCAGGATCTTTGGTAGTGTGGCATACTGCCATGTACCCTAAGAAAAGAGGAAGAAATTAGATAGGACTGCTGAAAAGGGCTATCTGGTGGGATACAATGAAAATGCTAAGGCTTACAAAATTTACATTCCTGGCAGCAGGAAGGTTGTAGTGCTGCGGGATGTAAAGTTTATGTAGGAAAGAGCTTTCAGAAAATCCTCAAGATGCCTTCAGCAACGGAGTCTGAAGATGACCCACTGGTCCCACGATTACGACCAATTGAGGTTAGCCCGAGTGCTTCTCCAAGGCAGAAAGATCCATGGGATTCATCTCTAGAAGATTTGCAGGAGGGGGTGCATGTTGAGCCACCCACTACCAATGGTAGGACGAGTAGGGAATTACGACAAATTCTGAAGGATGCAGAGGAGTTTGTTGGGGCCTCCAGAAATGAGAAGATGCAGCACAGGCAACCAAATAGGTTCAAAGCCTTGGTAGCCCAGGTTGGGGAACCTTGTAGTCTTCAGGAGGTAGCTCAGCATCAGGTATGGGTTGATGCAATGGTGGAAGAGTACAGTTCCATCATGAAAAATGATGTCTGGGAGGTGGTTCCTAGGCCTCAAAACGGATTAGTTGTGTGTTCGAGATGGATCTACAAGATCAAATATGCTGCAGATGGCAGCGTAGAAAAAATCAAAGCCAGGTTTTTGGCAAAGGTGTATGCTCAGAAGGAAGGGATAGACTATGAAGAGACCTTTGCCCTAGTTGCCAGATATACTTCTATTAGATCTTTGATATCCCTTGCTCCGCAAAAGGGATGGGATATTCACTAGATGGATGTCAAGACTACGTTCTTGAATGGGGTGATAGAAGAAGAAGTATATATTGATCAGCCAGAGGGCTTTGAGACGCATGAGCAGAAGACTCATGTGTGTAGGCTTAAGAGAGCCTTGTATAGACTTAAGCAAGCCCTAGAGCTTGGTATGGTCGAATTGATGGCTACTTGCAAAAGATGGGATTCATCAAGAGTGACGCAGATCCCAATCTCTACTATCTGAGAGTAGGGGGTGAGCCTTTGATACTAGTGTTGTTTGTAGATGGTCTATTCCTAACAGGATCATCTAGGCTCATCAAGGATTGTAAGGAGAATTTACTTGCAGAATTCGACATGAAGGATCTGGCGCTGTTGCATTATTTTTTGGGGTTGGAAGTTTGGCAGCAGAAGGGCGAGATCTTCCTTGGTCAAGGGAGATATTCTACAGAAATCTCGAAGAGGTTCAAGATAGAGGACTGCAGACCCATGGCTACACCAATGATCACCAACTGGAAGAAGATTGATACTTCTGAAGATGATGAGGTTGATCCTACCTTGTATAGGGAACTCATAGGGTCCTTGATGTATCTGGTCAACACCAGGCCATACATATGTTATGTTGTCAACACCCTCAGTCAGTTTATGGTGGAACCAAGGAGGGCACATTGGGCAACAACCAAGCATGTTCTCAGATATCTGCAACAAACAATCGAGCTTGGATTGAGATACACTCGAGGCAATGACATTAGATTGAGTGGGTTCACTGACGAAGATTGGGCTGGAAGCCCAGTAGTTTGGAAAAGTACTAGTGGGAATTGTTTCAATGTTGGATGAGGAACGACCTCTTCGTGTAGCATGAAACAAAAGTCTGTGGCTCTGAGCTCAATTGAGGTAGAATATATGGCTACAAGCACTACTTCATGTGTGGCCATATGGCTTAGGAAGCTGCTTGTGAATCTACTCAAGGAAAAGATGGAATCGACCAACATTCTATGTGATAATCAGAGTTGCATCAAGCTCTTTGAAAATCCTATGTTTCATGATCGGTCGAAGCACATTCACATTAGGTGTCATTTCATCAGAGACTGTGTCCAGCGGGGAGCTGTACAATTGTAGTACACTTTGATAAGAGAACATGTGGCAGACATCCTCACTAAAGCTCTGGGGAAGACAAAGTTTGTCTACTTCAGAGAGATGGGGATGATCAACTATCCATTTCAATAGCAAAAATGGACTAATGCAGAATTGAGAGGGAACTGCAGTACATATGAGGCAGTGATAGTGGCAGTGTCATGGGCAGCAGTACAGAAGGAAGCAACACAACAGATGAGGGGCACCAACAGCCAAGCATCAACAGAACAGAGGATGCTTCAGGGTCAGTGTAGTATACAACATTCAAATTGCTAGAACACTTTCCTCGCTAAGAGGGAGTGTTGATTTTTTGTAGCATCGGAAAATGATCCAAGTCTCAAATTTGGTGAAGAGGCTTAGACACCAATCTTCTAAAGAACCCAAAAACCGTTTATAGAAATTTCACTCGGTTCATGTTTTATTAAAATAATTAATTATTTTAATGGAGAACCTGAGTCTAAACTTAGGGAAATTAATTAATTAATGGGTATTAATAAAAAATAGTATGAATCTTCTAGAGAACGAAGATCAAGTCAAGTTTTAATCTTAGTCATTGATTAAACTTCTAATCTGGGTCGTTGATTCTTCAATGAAAATATTATAAAAGAATGCTTGAGGGTCATTTGGAAAGTAAGTCGGGCATACACTCAGTAACCTGAAGGAAGTCGATTCTGAAGGAATAGACTTTGATTTTAGAGGGAGAGTTGCAGGGCAGAGGAAACAAAGGGCATCAACAATGTCAGGGCTCGAGGGAAGGATGACGTAGAAGGTCGGATAGGGAAACACAGAGCATCAGTGCAAAGATCTCACACAGGGTGTTGCAATCTCACGCAGGCTCTGTGCAAACAGACCCATAAAGGTGACGCAGACTGGCGTAGTGAGTCCTCAAAGTGTCGGAAATTCTCCAGAGTGTTGATGAGAATTTATCTAAGGTGTCTTCTCATGAAGTTTCTCAGTTAGTCTACCACTGTTTCTTTGTAAAGAATTTATTGTTGAAGACTAATATATTAACCCTCATCTGCTACACTGGTTTTCCCACGTTGGGTTTTTTCCGAGGACAGTTGTACAAAAATAATCGTGTCATTGTGATTGGTTGTTATGATTGCATTTTATTGTTCTTTTCTCTATATGTACAAGTGATAATTGCAGTAGTGTTTATTTCAAAAAAAATTGTAAGGGTTTTGTAAATAACTTATTGTGGAAATAAGTAGGAGAAATAAATCTATAACTGCAGTAGAAATTCATAATTGATTTTTTCACAGAAACAGGCTGAGAGATCAAGACAGGTTGGAGGGGGCCTCCAACTATGTGATATGGCAAGCAAGGATCAAATGCCTGCTGGATGAGCATGATCTCAAGCTCTTCGTTGAAGGTACGGTGGTTGTTCCAGTAGATGCAGATCCTCTGAAGGAATACAAGAATAATATGGCGAAGGCAAAGCGCCTGATCCTTAATGGAGTCAGGGATCATGTCGTATGTCACATAGCTAGCAAAGGGACTGCTAGAGAAATGTGGCAGGCCTTGGAGAAGCTATATCAAGGATCTTCCAAGCAACATAAGACGTATATGGAGGAGAAGATGCAAACTACTAGGATGAAGAAAGGTGAGCACATTGATCCATTCCTATCTGTTGATTTTATAGCATCAGGAAGTGTTAAAAGTTTCAAATTTGGTGGAGAGGCTTAGACAACAGTTATCTAGAGAACCCATAAATCGTTTGTGGAAATTCCACTCGAATCTTGCTTTATTAAAATAAATAATTATTTTAATGTAGATCCTAAGTCTAAACTTAGGGAAATTAAATAATTAAAGGGTATTAATAAATCAGAGTGTGAATCTTCTAGAAAACGGAGATCAAGTCATCTTTTAATCTGAGCCATTGGTTAAAGATATAATCTTGGACGTTGATTCATCAACGAGAAGATTATAAGAAGAGGCTTGAGGGTCACTTGGAAATTAAGCCGGGGACATTCTAGATACCCGAAGGAAATCGATTCCGAAGTAAGAGAATTTGATTTCAGTGGATGATTTTGTGGAGGCGGGATTGCAGAGGCGAAAGTAGAAGGGAGAAGTCAGCTGACGAAGAAGAAAAAGGCAGAAGGGTGAAGGGAAGAGAGTGCTGAGCAAAAACACTAACCCCTCCATGCAAAGGTATGCAGTCGAGGGAGGGACTGCGCATAGCAGCTACGCAAGATGACACAGATGGTGTAGAAAGTCACCTTGAGAGTCGAGAATACTTCCGAAGTGTCTGGAAAATTCATGCTAGGCGTATGCTAATTTATTTTTCTCACCAAGACTTCTGTAAAAGATCTATTCATTGTTGAAGATAAATACGAACCCTCATTTGCTGCACTGGTTTTCCCACATTGGGTTTTTTCGGGGACAATTGTCAAAAAATAACTGTGTTCATATGGTCGTTTCTATTGTTCTACATGTGTTATTTTTGTTCTTCTGCTTTTTATTAGAGTGAAGTATTGCAGCTGTGTTTATTTCAAAATTTACTGAAGCATCTATAAATAACTTATCTAATAAGTAGGCGAAATAAATCAATCACTGTAGTAATAATTTTCAGATTTGAAAATTGCACATGGTAACAGAGAAAAAGGCTAAAGACAGAAAGGGAGGATCTGCTATGGACCAAATATCCGACATTCGGAAGGGTTCAGGCAGTCAGAAGGACTCGCGAAGTCCGCCGAGAACACGCAAAAATGCAGAGGGAACATTACATGATGGTGCTGGCATCCAGACTAGAGGAGGATATCTCTTGTGTATCAAGCACGAATCCTCCAAGTGTTTGGTATATTGATAGTGGAGCATCTGCTCATATGATGGGGGTTCGATAATGTTTTTTGAGCTACCAAGAAGAACAGATGAATTTTCCAGATTACTATGGGAATCAAGGCCAAGTGTATCCCCGTTGGAAGAGGTACTATAACATTTCAGATAAAAGCTGGCAATAAGATTTAGGCCACAAATGTTCTGCATGTACCAGGGTTGGGAATGAATTTACTCTCAGTTCTCAGCTTCAGAACAAGGGTTATGACATATACTTTATTGGAAACAAAGTTTATGTCAAACATCCTAGTTGGAGCAAGAAGGCACAAATTGGAGTAAAGAGTCATAAACTTTATAAGCTCTAGCTTGAATCCCCTGTGGCTCTGATTGGAAGTACGGACAAAAGAGATCTGAATGAATTATGGCATAGAAGGATGGGGCATCTACATCATGGAGCCTTGAAGATTCTCAAGAAAACTGTCATAGGAGCTCCTGAACTCAGCACAAGGAGAGATGAAGTATGCAAGGGATGCGTACTAGGGATGTATGCTAAAGAAACATTTCCAAGAAGCAGCAGCAGGGCCAAGAGCGTATTAGAGTTGATACACTCAGATATTTGCGGTCTAATGTCCACAACCGCTCTTAGTGGTGCAAAGGATTTTGCTACCTTTATTGATGATCATTCCAGAAAGACTTGGATCTATTTTCTCAAAACCAAAGATGAAGTCTTTGAACATTTCAAAGAGTTCAAAGCATTGGTAGAAAATTCAATAAGAAAGAAGATGAAGAAGTTGCGGTTAGATAATGGTGGAGAGTATATCGATAAAGGCTTCACTAGTTTGTGCGCAAAGGAGGGAATCAAGAGAGAATGGACAGCTCCATACCATCTAGATCAGAATGGAGTTGTAGAAAGGAAGAATTAGAACATAGTAGAAGTTGCAAGGGCAATGCTATATGACCAAGATATGCCCAATTTTTTGTGGACAGAAGCCTGCAATACAACGGTGTATGTGCAAAACAGAGTACCCCATAGAGCATTGGGGAAGGTAACTCCTAAGAGTGTGTTCATAAGCAGCAAGCCAGAGGTGAGCCATATTAGGATATTTGGCAGCATGGTGTACTTCCACGTTCCAGATGAGAAGAGGAAGAAGTTGGATCAGACTGCGGTAAAGGGTTATCTTGTGGGATATAGTGAAAATGCGAAAGCACATCACATCTATATTCCAAAAAGCAGGAAGACCGTAGTAAGGTGAGACGTGAAATTCATGGAGGGTAGAGCCTTCAAGAAATCCCAGGAAATGCCTACAGATACGTAGATTGAGGAGGATCCATTAATACAGCCTCAACGACCTACAAAGGATGGGTCAAGTGCCTCTCCATGGCACAAGGATTCTGAGGAGAGTTCCTCTGAAGAAGAGCAGGCAAGAGAGCATGTAATACCTGTGAAAATTCTACTACAGTATCATGGTCTATTTCTCCTACTTGATTTAAAATATTACAAGTTATTTCCAGAAATTAGATTCAGAAAATACCGAAATAAACACAACTACAGTCTACACATGCAGATCATTTACTAAATAATACACTCATTCAACAAAGTGACACATCGATTTTTTGACATAAGTCTCCAAAAAAACCCAAAGCAGGAAAACCAGTGCAGCAGATATGATGGTTTATTTTATTAAGTAGATTCTGAGTACAGTAAATCTGGGTTCCAGATCTGGAAAACCTGACAAAGAATAAAAGAAATCAAATCTGCAGCTCACCTGTTGTTCTAGTGCTAAATATCTAACTAATCCACACCCTCAAACGTGATTTACAAGACTCAACCCGGATCTAGCCCTAGAAACCCTAACACTACCCCTGAAGCCCCAATGTCAACCCTGCTAGCCTCAGAGTACCACTGCGCTACCCAGAGAGGGACAGTGTAAACCCTGAGAGGGTGACACAGGCTTTATGCTGGCCTTGGAGACCCTCTGCATAATTTCTGAAGCGCTCTGGTGCCTCAGCGTTGTCCTGTGTAGCGGCTGCGCAACACCTGCGTAGTTGTTGCTTTGCTTCTTTATGTTGTCCTTCTTACTGCTCCTCTGCCTCTTACTGACTCTTGGCTCCGGGATCAGATCATCCCCTCAGCCAATACTACTCCTCGCTGTAGAAAATTCCTCCGAAAATTCTTAGCAAACCCGCCCTAGAATTCCAGATCTATTTCTCAGCTCTGCAAGTGTATGTGTGTCTCCAACTGACCCTCAAGCCTTTCTCTTATACTTTTCGATGATCTCATCAACGACCGGGATTAAAAAATTAATCTACGACTGAAATTAAAAGACAGTTTGATCTGTGTCTTTTAGAACATTTCAACACATGTGTTAATTAATTCACTTTAATTATTTAATTTTCCTAAGTTTAGACTTAGGAAATCCATTAAAATAATTAATTATTTGACTAACTTGAACACCAACTGAAATTTCTTAAAACACTTTCTGGGTTTTGGAGTTCAAGTGTGTCCTAGCCCCTCCACAAAATTTCAAGGCTAGAGCACACCCGATGCTACACCAACTATACAAAATCTCAATAAGACCACCCACCAGCAGTGGAAAACTGAGCAAACAACTCCAACAAATTCTAAAGGATGCAAAGTAATTTGTTGGAGCCCCTAGAGACGGGAAGAGGGTACGGAGGCAACCTGACAGATACTAGGCACTGGTAGCTCAGGTTGGAGAACCCTCCAACTTTCGGGAGGCAGCTCAACATCAGGTGTGGGTGGATGCCATGGTGGATGAGTATAGCTCCATCATGACAAACGATGTCTGGGAAGTAGTTCTTAAACCATAGGACAGATCAACGGTAGGATCAAGGTGGATCTACAAGATCAAGTATGCTGCAGACAGAAGCATAGAGAAGTTCAAGGCTAGATTTGTGGCTAAGGGGGTATGCACAAAAGGAAGGGATCGATTATGAGGAAACCTTTGCCCCTGTAGCTCGCTACACTTCTATCAGATCTGTCATCTCTCTATTAGCGCATATGGGATGGGAGATTCACTAGATGGATGTCAAGACAACGTTCTTGAACAAGGTGATAGAGGAGGAAGTGTACATAGAACAACCAGAGGGCTTCGAGACACATGAGAAGAAAAATCATGTGTGCAGGCTTAAGAAAACCTTATATGGTTTAAAACAAGCCCTAGAGCATGGTATGGGCGAATTGATAGCTATTTACAGAAGATGGGGTTCGTCAAGAGTGACGCAGATCCCAATCTCTACTACTTGAGAGTAGGGGATGAGTCGTTAATCCCAGTATTATATGTAGATGATATGTTTCTTACTAGATCATCCAAGCTCATCAAGGACTGCAAGGAGAATCTGGCTACGTAATTTGACATGAAGGATCTGGGGAAGATGTACTATTTTCTTGGTTTGGAGGTCTAGCAGCAGAAGGGATAAATCTTCCTGGGGCAAGGAAGATACACTATAGAAATACTGAAGAGATTTCAAGATGGAAGACTATAGACCCATGGCCACGCCTATGATTACCAATTAGAAGAAGATAGACACAAAAGAGGATGATGAGGCTGATCCCACCTTGTATAGGCAGCTCATCGGATCATTGATGTATCTGATAAATACTAGACCAAACATCTGTTATGCAGTGAATACCCTCAGTCAGTTCATGGTGGAACCAAGGAGGGCTCACTGGGCAGCAACCAAACATGTTCTCAGATATCTGAAGGGGACAGTCGAGTATGGATTGAAGTACACCAAGGGCAATGAGGTCTAGTTGAGTGGGTTTACAGATGAAGATTGGGTTGCAAGCACAGTGGATCGGAAGAGTACCAGTGGGTACTGTTTCAATCTCGGATCAGTAATGACCTCCTGGTGCAATAGAAAACAAAAATCCATCACACTAAGTTCAGCCGAAGGAGAGTACATGGCAGCAAGCACAACTTCGTGCGAGGCCATATGGCTTCGTAAATTACTCTTGAACCTACTCAAGAAGAGGATGTAACCGACCGAGATTATGTGTGATAATCAGAGTTTCATCAAGCTCTCTGAAAATCTTGTGTTTCATGACCGATCAAAACACATTGACATTTGGTGCCACTTCATCAGGGACTATGTCCAATGGGGAGAATTGCAGTTGAGGTTGTAAATTTTCATAGATGTTCTATGCTTGATGCAACTTTAATTTTATCCCCAATATCAAACATCAATCACATAGACAAGAAAGTAAAATGCTGATAGAACATATGTGGAAATTTTTGAATCTTTACACTTTATGCAGAAATTATTTACTGTTAATTTGGTTATGCTCTTCCTACTTAAACAATTTATTAACTGAAATTCAAGTTAAAATCGAAGAAAAACACATAACATATCTCCACCAATCCAAATCTAGAACAAGTTCATGCACACATTGACAAAGTGACACAGTTATTTTTGGACAAATAGTCCCCGGAAAAACTGGTCTCTGGCTGCTGGAGGGTTTTATTATTAAGAATTTTCTGAATACAAGCCTGGGTTCCATATCTGGAAAACCCGATAGAGAATACACTAGATCTACAACTCACTAGCTGATTTAAGGCCAAAATAATTACTGATCCACACCCTCAAACGGGATTTACAGAATTCAACCAAGATTAGGGCCTAGAAACCCTAGCGCTGCCCCTGAAAGCCTCTATGTCAGCCTCTGAAGCCCCTCTAACCCTCAACGCTGCTCCGGAAGGGAATGTGTCACCCCAGACTGGGTGACGCAGTCTCTACGCTGCCCCTTAGGGTCTCTGCGTAAACCTTTGAGGGTTTCCAGCTGAAAATTACGCTATCCTTGGAGGGACTGTGTTGTCCTTGCTGTTGCAGCTCCCCTTCTCTTCTGCACTGTCCTTGAGCTGATCTTTGCTTCTTGTGTATTCTAGAACCCGGGATTAGATCATCCCCTTGGCCTAAATTCCCCTCTTTGTAGTTGAAACACTTCTGAGTATTCTTAGCAAACCCTGCCCTAGAATCTCAACTTAGCTTCAATGCTCTGCCTCTGTGTGTCTTTACAAGTGACCCCAAGCCTTTCCTTTATAATTTTCTCATTGGGTAACCAACGACCATGATAAAATCTTGAATCAATGGCTAAGATTAAAAGAATATTGATCCGTGTGACTTAAGAAAATTTCATCACATGTTTAATTAAATTCACTTTAATTATTTAAGTTCCCTAAGTTTTAACTTAGGAAATACATTGAAATAATTAATTAATTTAATATCTCCTAAACCAGATGAAATTTCCCAAATCAATTTCTGGGTCTTGTAGATCAAGTGTACTTTAGTCCCTCCACAAAATTTGGGAGCTAGAGCACAACTGATGCTACCCAAAATAAAAAAAAATCTCAAAACTCCCTCTTAGCATCAAGGGTGTGCTCTAGCAATACATCACACTTATGCATTACATGATTTTGGGCACTGGTTCTGTGCTGTTGAAGCTTGGCCTACTGCCACTCAACTCTGCACTGCTGCTGCCATTTTGTATTACTGCCCATGACTCTGCCATTGCCACTGCAACCATTGTACTGCAACTCCCTCTCAATATGCTGCATTTGTGCTGCTCATAGCATTGCCACTGATGATCTACTGCACTGCAACTTCAGTTGTTGAGAGAAACAACCGAATCTCCTACCCAATCCTTGACAAAAAACTCTGATGGGTTGCATCCTCATCACTGAAGCTTCATAGGCTACAAATCTGTGTTGGCATCTAAAGAACGATGCACAACTACAACTCTTCCTGGGTAATCAGACTCCCTTTACACTACTGAAGTCACATCAGTCCCTTGTGCTGAAATCTATCACGTTGCTGCTACACTGCGTTGTCCCTCTGAAGCCTTCTGCGTTGTTGCAACTCTGCACTGTGTAAGCAGCTCTAATCTGCGCTGCTGAAGTCACATCAGCCTCTGTGCTACTACTGCTTCTACGTCGCTGCTGCCTTGCTCTGTGTTGCTCCTTCCAGTCTTCAGATCTGCCTCTGCCTGCTTCATCTATGATCTATGCACCCACTACTCCAGTTGTCCTACTACTGTCTTAAGGCTGTCGTAGTTCGCATGTCATCCAAGAGATGAGTTGCTCAAGGATCCCGCCCTACTTCCATGTAGCTCCTCTACATGTCCATGTCACCCCACCTCGGTTCATAAGCACTCATGGCTGCATCATCTCCTGACCCATCATCTGTCATAGCTGCTTTGGAAGAAGATGCTTCCTTGTCCCTTTTCTTCTTAGGACAATTGCTGGAAAAATGTCCCATTTCACCATACAGGAAGCACTTGATCTTTGAAAGATCTTTCTTCTTCTTTGGCTACTTCTTTGATGTCAAGGCTGCATCTTCATCATCTTCCTTCTTCACTTTGCTCAATCCAGGGTTATGTTGCCTCTCGGTGAATCTGCAGAGTTCTTCTTGACGCAGAATTGACCACAAGCTATCCCAATTTGGGAGGTCCGCTCTGCCCAAGATAATTTGGACAAAGGTTTCCCACTCATCTGTGACTGCATTGAGGGCAGTCCTGACTATCACAAAATCATCCACTGTTGCACCCGATGCAGTCAGTTGATCTCTGATTGACTGCAACCTAAAGAGAAAATGCCCCATGTCTTCTCCCTTGGTCATCATGAATGCACTCATCTGAGTCTCCAACAACATTTTTTTTTGGACAGACTTTCCCTCATAGAGGGAGGTCAAGGCCTTCCACATCTCGTTAGCTGTCTTCTTCTCAGCTACGTGTGGTACAATATGGTCCTTGATTCCATCCATAATCAGCCGCTTGTAATGCCCAGCAGCCTCCTTATGCTTCCGAAGGAGATCCAGATCTATCGGTGTGGCCAGCGTTTGATCTGCGTGGTCTCTAAGATTGTGTGCCTCAAGGACTATCAGGATCCTTGCCTTCCAAACTGAAAAGTTTGAGAGGCCATCCAGCCTATCTTGGTCATGCAATCCATGAGGAGCCATCTACTCAGAATGTGTCAGAACTTCCTTGACTCTTTGCTAGAGAAATGGATCTAAGGCCCTTGGTGAAACATGCACCTTCTACTCCCTCTGACAACTGATTTCCCTCCTCGGAAATCTACCAAATCAACTATGATTCAGCTTCTTCTTTGATCCTCTGATAAAACTGCAAGTTTCCTTTGGTTAGAAACTCTTTGAGAAGTTGATCTCCTCCCACTCTTTGTTACTTGTGCTAAAGCTAAAAAACTGAAAACTTCAGAAAATTAACCCAACCAGCATCTTCTGAATTTATGCATCTTTTCTGCAGTATTTTCTGGATCTGACAGATTCAGATCTGAATCACACTAGCTGGCTTCAGACCAATCTAGCGTTGTTTCTGAGTTTCCTTTGTGAAGTAATTTCCTGGGCTTGCTAGGAAACAACGTTAGACAGCGTCATCCTTCCCTCTGCGTGAATCTGCCTCTGAAAATTTTGTTGTCCCTTCATATTTGCTTTCTGCAGCTAGAAATTTCAGTCTCTTGCTGGTGACCCTCCTAGATCTGCAATTTCTCTGATACCATGTGGAAATTTTTGAATCTTTACACTTTATGTAGAAATTATTTACTGTTAATCTGGTTATGCTCCTCCTACTTAAACAAGCTATCAACTGAATAAATTCAAGTTAAAATCGAAGCAAAACACATAACAGATCTCCACCAATCTAGATCTAGAACAAGTTCATACACACATTGACAAAGTGACAGTTATTTCTGGACAAATAGTCCCCAGAAAAATCCAATGCAGGAAAACCGGTCTCTGGCTGCTGGAGGGTTTTATTATTAATAATTTTCTGAATACAACAAGCCTGGGTTCCAAATCTGGTAAACCCGACAAAGAATATACTAGATCTACAACTCACTGGATGATCTAGGGCCAAAATAATGACTGATCCACACCCTCAAATGGGATTTACAAAACTCAGCCAAGATTAGGGCCTAGAAAGCCCAACACTGCCCTTGAAGCCTCTGCATCAGCCTCTGAAGCCCCTCTAACCCTCAGTGCTGCTCCGAACGGGACTGCATTACCCCAGACTGGGTGACGCAGTCTCTACGCTGCCCCTTTGGGTCTCTGCATAACCCTCTGAGGTTTCCAGCTGAAAATTACGTTGTCCTTGCTGTTGAAGATTCCTTTCTCTTTTGCGCCATCCTTGAGCTGATCTCTGCCTCTTGTGTATTCTAGACCCTGGGATCAGATCATCTTCTTGGCCTAAATTCCCCTCTTTGCAGCTAAAACACTTCTGAGTATTCTTAGCAAACCTTGCCCTAGAATCTGAGCTTAGCTTCGGTGCTCCACCTCTGCGTGTCTTTAAAAATGACCCCAAGCCTTTCCTTTATACTTTTCTCGTTGGGAAACCAACGACCATGATCAAATCTTGAATCAATGGCTAAGATTAAAAGAAAGCTTGATCCGTGTGACATAAGACAATTTCATCACATGTTTAATTAAATTCACTTTAATTATTTAGGTTCCCTAATTTTTAACTTAGGGAATATATTAAAATAATTAATTAATTTAATATCTCCTAAAAAAGATGAAATTTCCCAAATCAATTTCTGGGTCTTGTAGATCAATTGTACTCTAGTCCCTCCACAAAATTTGGGAGCTAGAGCACAACTGATGCTACCCCAAATACACAAAATCTCAACAACATACCATTAGATCGACAGAAGACAAGCCAAAAATTACACTTAACTTGATGAACAAAATATTTGTGTTCTGGTGCGTTACGGTGGTCAACAGGATGCTTCAACTAGCAAAGTTTCAATATGGTCAACCAACCAGAAGTGTCACACAACCTTCTTGGACAGCTATACGAGTCAACCCAAAGTCAAGAAAAGTCAACGCAAAACAACATCATTAAAAAGTCAACTCAACCTGTCAAAGTCAACAGTCAACCTTGATTTCAATGCCAAAAAATGTGGACTAGATAAATCAGAATTTTGACCAAGTTTGGGGTCAGTTTGACCATGCGTTGACCAAAGTCAATGCTGGCAAATCTGCGCTGACAACCGTAGGTCGAAAACATAAAATCTTTTTGCTGTGTTTTCCCACATGTGGAGAAGAAGAGACTCCAAGTGATGATCAAACCAATTAGTTGCAGAGAGAGAATGTGTGATGAGTGATGGATGAAATGGCCTCCAACGTTGACCTATATATATCCATCAATGAGGGCGTGTGACACATCTGCTGGGGCTTCAAGCCTACATTTCAATTATGTCCGACCTTGCACATATTTTGAATAAATTCAAAATAAATGTTCTTCTCATCGAATCAAGATGATTTTTATATCGATCTTGCACCTCTCCGAAAGAGGAATCCAATAAAAATATTGGCATCTTCATTTGAGCATCACAACATATATTTTGGACTTAGTTTTCCAAAATTAACACTCCCTCTCAACTAAGGAGAACCCCATCCACCTGTGCCATCCAAACATCGTGCGTCATCCCGTCGTAACTTGCTTTGTTGGCTTCTTTATTTCAGAACAAAAGTGGGCCAGTCACAAAGACATCATTCCCGACTGACAAATTTAGCCCAGAGGTCTAAAACCTCTATAGGACTCAAAAGAGTCACATACCGACCCGAAGTTGGTTTACCTAACCCGAAGTTAGTTGGAGGTCTAAAACCTCACTAGACTTGATCCTATATCAAGTGGTTGGACACGTGCCATCATAGACATAGAGAGTACAACAATCTCCGATGCATCCATTGGTCTTTTCTATTGGTCTCTAGCTTTTCCCACCTCACTGGCCAAATGAAAGGTACTTCCCATGAGTCTGGGACTCAATGGGTAGGATGCATATGGGGCACAGATCATGAGAGGTTAACCAACTCAACATCATAATGTTGGGGTAGAAGCACCACAAGGTTATGCAAAACTAGCCCCGTGAGTGCTTATAGCTCCAAGAAGCTATCCCCAAAGCCCCCCAGAGCTCCAGGAGATCATCGTCCCACATGAACCTCAGCATAGGGTCGTTCCACGATTCCAAGATTCTCATGAAAGGCTAGGAACTTGACCTTCACCAAGGGCTTTGTGAGAATATCCGCGACCTGCTCATCAGTTCCTATATGATCGAGCCTTACAACACCTCGATGTACCATATCCCGGATAAAGTGGTACCTAATATCAATATGCTTGGATCGATCGTGGAATACGGGATTCTCGGACAACCGAATCCCACTTTGGTTATCGCAGAGTATCACGGTGGT
The DNA here is from genome assembly GCA_034641835.2 of Pinus albicaulis. Taxonomy (NCBI): domain Eukaryota; kingdom Viridiplantae; phylum Streptophyta; class Pinopsida; order Pinales; family Pinaceae; genus Pinus; species Pinus albicaulis. Next base: position 795,225,240 of record CM076572.1, on the reverse strand, counting down.
ATCTAGCACATGCCCGAAAAACTCACTGAAGAGCTTTCGCAACCAAACTGCTTCACAACAGGCCATACTCGTTGCAGTGTATTCGGCCTCAGCGGTGCTCAAAGCCACCGATTTCTGCTTCCTGCTCATCCATGATAGCGAAGTAGACCCAAGTGTGAAGCAACATCCTGATGTGCTCTTGCAATCCACCACACTGCAAGCCCAATCGACATCATTATATCCATGGTTTATCGTGCCTCGAAGATATCTCAACAGATTCTTGGCACCAACCCAGTGAATGTGATGAGGTTCAACCATATGTTGACTCAAAGTTTTCGCTGCAAAACATACGTCCATACGAGTGTTCATTAAGAACATCAGGGCCCCTACGAGTTGACGATACTCAAGATTTGCTAACATGGGCCCAACATCGCTGGCACTCAACTTATTAAAGTTGAGATTCATTGGTGTCGACACAGACTTACAGTTCACCATTCCGAATATTTCTAGAAGCTTCACAATATATTTTTCTTGAGAAAGGAAAATCTCGCCAGGTCTCTGTCAGAACTCCAAGCCTAGGAAGTAATGCATCAGCCCTAGGTCCTTCATCTCGAACTCAGTAGCGAGCTCCTTCTTACACTGATGAATAAGAGGGTCAACACCTGTCAGGAAGAGGTCGTCCACATACAACACTAGAATCAGAGGCTTTTCTCTATCAACCTTGAAGTAAAGGTTCAGATCAACATTACTACGAGTGAAGCCCAACTTCATCAGGTAGCTATCTATCCTCTTGTACCAAGCTCTGGGTGCTTGCTTCAACCCATAGAGGGCTTTCTTCAACCTGCAAACATGGGTGTCCCGATCCTAGACTTCGAACCCCAGAGGTTGCTCCACATAAACCTCTTCCTTTATCGCATCATGCAAAAAATGTGGTCTTCACATCCATCTGATGAATATTCCATCCTTGCGTAGTAGCAAGGGCTATGATAGATCAGTTGGTGGTATATCGGGCCACAGGTGCAAATGTATCATCATAGTCTACCCCTTCCTTTTGAGAGAAGCCACGGGCAATGAATATTTCCTTGAACTTTTCAACACTACCATCAGATCCATGCTTGATATTATAGATCCATTTCGAGGTGACAACTGCTTTGTCCTCTGGTCTTGGAACCACATCCTAGACATTTTTATTCATAATGGACTCATATTCTTCGTGCATAGCATCCTTCCAGACTTGATGCTTTACGGCTTCCTCAAAAGATCCAGGCTCAGATTGTACGATTGTACTCATGGCTGCTAGATACCCTTGGTATCTATTCGGATTCTTGCTTTCATGGAATGTCCCCCTTGGGGCCATATGACTCTCTGCATCCTCGAGAGTGTCCCTAAGCCATGATGGTTTTCTCTTCATTGAAGGAGGTGGATCAATGGGGTCCATCGGTCCTTCAATATCGGGCATCGTCTCATGCTTCGATTCTTCTTGATTACCAGGCCTTGCTTCATGATCTTCCCTGGATCTCGGCAGATTGATTACTTTTTGCAAGGAAGCATCTTTGTCAAAGGTAACATCGTGGCATATCTCCACTTCCCTTTGACCAGGCGCATAGACTCTATAGGCCTTCGAAGTTTCGCTATAGCCCACAAACATTCCCTTCTTTCTAGAAGCATCCAACTTGCTCCTCTTCTCCTTCGCTAAATGAAAATAAATAGGACATCCAAAACTCTAAAATTGGAGACGTCAGGTTTCTTACCAGAGAAAACCTCTTCGGGAGTTTTGGAGTCCAGAGCGGAATGCGAGCATCCGTTTTGTATGTACACAGCAGCGTTCGTAGCTTCTCCCCACAGAAACTTCGGAAAACCTTGGTCACATAGCATGGCACGAGCAGCTTCCACAATGGTCCTATTTTTTTTTTCAGCAATGCCATTTTTCTGAAGAGTATAGATAGTTGTGGTCTCCCTCTTGATGCCGGCTTCTCTGCAAAATTTCTTGAACTCGTTCGTCTCATATTTAGTGCCATTATCGGTCCTCAATATCTTGATCTTCTTCTCGGTTGAATTTTCCACCAAGGCTTTGAAGGTACGGAACCACATGAAAGCCTCATCCTTATTCTTCAAGAAGTATATCTAGGTCTTGTGAGAGAAGTCATCTATGAACGTCATATTATAAGAACATCCTCCCAAGGATGTCATGAGCAGCATACCAGACAGATCAAAATGTACCAGTTGCAAGACATCAGATGTCTTTGTGACACTCTAGGGGAAAGGTCCCCTTGTATGCTTTCCTTCGGCACAACCTTGACATACACCTTCATGATCATTTGTGAACTCGTGCATCCCTGTCACCACCTTCCTTGCTTCGGGAAGGGCTTTGTAGTGAAGGTGTCCAAACCTCCTGTGCCATAGTTTAGTCTGTCGGATAGTATCACATGTAATCGCTCCCAGTGGACTTCCTCCAACCTAGTAGAGTGTATCGACTCTAAACCCAATTGTGATAGCTTCCTTGAAAATTTTCTTCAAGATGTGCACCTTCCCATCAATGAAAGCCACATTGAAACATTTGTCTTCCATGGCCGAAAGAGACACAAGGTTCTTCTTCAAATCAGGTACATATAGTACATCTTGTAAGTGGAGGACTTGACCTTGAGACAAGTGGAGGGTCACAGTCCATGTCCCTTTCACGAGATATGTGGCATTATCTCCAAGGATAATTTTCAGATTAACATCCTTCTCAACCATATCAGAAATGTTTCCTTGAACCCAGTGATGTGCCTTGAGGCACCACTATCTATCAACCAAAAATCCATACTGTTGGGTGGAGATGCAGAAGAGAGGGCAAATACAAGAATGAATTCATTTCTTTTATCATTAACAACATTAGATTCCTCATTCTTGGAATTTATCGACCTTTTGAATGGTTGCCCATTTCCACCAGAGGGAGCCTTCCTCTTTCCTTTGAACCTGTTGTTCCTTTGATTTTCGTTCCTCTGGTTATTGTTGTTATCATCATCATCAAGAGAATCCTTCTTGAAAGGGAGTTCTCTAACATAATGGTCGGTCTTGTGACATGTGTAACATTTTCCTTTCTTTCCCTGAGCCCCTACTCTTCCTTTGTTCCTCAGACCACCATTGAAGGCAACATTTCCTTCTATTTCAGGTTCCTTCATCCTTGTTTCTTCTTGTACGCATCTCGATAATACTTCGTCAAAATCAGGTATCATATTTTTATTGAGAATGGTAGTATTGAATACATGCCATTTGGAGGAGAGACCTCCAAGTGCGGTGAGACCTCCAAGTGCGGTGAGAACCATTTCTCGATCAGTCATTGTTTCCCCAATGGCCAGAATATTATTTCTGATTTCAATCAATTTTAGAAAATATGATTGAACGGATTCATCCCTGCCTTTATTCAGATTTTTCAGTTGGTTCTTGAAGAAAAGGACTTGATTTTCATTGCTGGCCTTGAACATGTTGACCAACTTATCATACATCTCCTTGGATGTGCCCAACTCAGAGATGTAGGCTACCAAAATCTTATGAATAGAATCCTAGATCATCAACTTTGCTTTGATTTCCCCCTTCTTATACTTTGATTTGGTGGCAGTAGGTGCAGTGGATGGAGGTTCTTGGATTTTACCCTGCACATATTCCATGACATCTTGGTCTTCCAACATAAGATCCAAAGTCATCTTCTAGGCATGGAAGTTTTCCTTCCCAGTCAATTTATCATCAACTTTAAAGTCATTATAGTTTGAGGTACCCATGCTCTTCTTCTGTGATTGCTACAAACTTGGGCTTTGTCTTCACCTCAGCTCTGATCCCGTGTAAATTTTCGTAGATGTTCTATGCTTGATGCAACTTTAATTTTATCCCCAATATCAAACAACAATCACATAAACAAGAAAGTAAAATGATGATAGAACATACCAGTAGATCGATAGAAGACAAGCCAAAAATTACACTTAACTTGATCAAAAAAATATATGTGTTGTGGTGCATTACGTCGGTCAACAGGATGCTTCAACCATCGAAGTCTCAATATGGTTAGCTAACCAGAAGTGTCACACAATCCTCTCGGACAACTATACCAGTCAACCCAAAGTCAACGAAAGTTAACGCTGTCCCCATCAATGGTCAACGCAAAACATCAGTAGCAAAAAGTCAACGCAGCCCAGTCAATGTCAACAGTCAACCTCGATTTCAGTGCGAAAAAAAGGCAGACTAGAGAAATCAGAATTTTGACCAAGTTTGGGGTCAGTTTGACCATGCGTTGACCAAAGTCAACGCTGGTCAAATTTGCACTGAAACTAAAAGTCGAAAACATAAAATCTTTTTGTTGCATTTTCCCACGTGTGGAGAAGAAGAGACTCCAAGTGATGATCGAACCAATCAGATGTAGAGAGAGAATGTGTGATGAGTGATGGATGAAATGACCTCCAACGTTGAGCTATATATATCCATCAGTGAGGGTGTGTGACACATCTGTTGGGGCTTCAAGCCTACATTTCAATTCTGGCCGACCTTGCACATATTTTGAATAAATTCAAAATAAATGTTTTGCTCATCGAATCAAGATGATATTTAGATCGATCTTGCACCTCTCCAAAAGAGGAATCCAATAAAAATATTGGCATCTTCATCTGAGCATCACAACATAGAGTTTGGACCTAGTTTTCGAAAATTAACAAAGGTACACTCCTACAGGGGAACATGTAGCAGATATCGTCACCAAGGCTCTGAGTAAGATTAAGTTCACTTACTTCAGAGAAAAGATGTGGATGGTCGAGAAACCCTTCCATTAGAGGAACAGGTGGTCTACAGAGACAAAGGGAGATGCAATACAGATGAGGCAGTGGCAGAGGCAATGTCACAAGCATTAGTACAGAGGGCAACATCGCAGAGATGAGGGGTAGCAGCCAGGACATCATTAGCGCAACAGATGTTCTAGAGTCAAAGCAATACAATGGTATCTCGCTTGAACACTTTCCTCGCTAAGAGGGAGTTTTGATTTTATAACATCAGGAAGTATTCCAAGTCTGAAATTTGGTGGAGAGGCTTAGACAACAGTTATCCATAGAACCCATAAATTTTTTGTGGAAATTCCACTCGGATCTTGCTTTATTAAAATAATTAATTATTTTAATGTAGACCCTAAGTCTAAACTTAGGGAAATTAAATAATTAAAGGGTATTAATATAGAAAAGTGTGAATTTTCTATAAAACAGAGATCAAGTCACCTTTTAATCCAAGCCGTTGATTAAATATATAATCTTGGTCATTGATTCATCAATGAGAAGATTATAAGAAGAGGCTTGAGGGTCATTTGGAAATCAAACCGAGGACATTCTCAGTACTCGAAGGAAATCGATTCTGAAGAAAGATAATTCGATTTTAGTGGGTGAGTTTATAGAGGCGGTATTTCAGAGGCAGAAGGAGGAGGGACAAGTCAATTGACGAAGAAGAAAAATGCATAAGGGTGAAGGGAAGGGAGTGCTGAGCAACAACGCTAACCCCTCCACGCAGAGTTATGCAGTCCAAGGAGGGACTGCGCAGAGTAGCTACATAGGATGACGCAGAGGATGTAGAAAGTCACCCTGAGAGTCGGGAATACTTCTAGAGTGTCCAAAAAATTCATGCCAGGTGTATGCTAATTTATTTTTCTCACCAAAACTTCTGTAAAATATCTATTCATTGTTGAAGATAAATACAAACCCTCATCTGTTGCACCGGGTTTCCCACATTGGGTTTTTCCGAGGACAATTGTCCAAAAATTATTGTGTTCATATGGTTGTTTCTATTGTGCTACATGTGTTATTTCTGTTCTTCTGCTTTTGATTAAGTTGATGTGCGTACTCTGTTATGTTAGCTTTGTAGTGATTACGCTGCCTTGAGCCGTAATACTACCAGTCTGTAATGAACTGCTTTTTAATGTGAAAAGACTCTGTTTTCAACTTAATTCGTGTTTGAGGATCGTTACCAAAGCTGTGTAGAGGGCCCCTGCTCAGCCAAGGTTCTGTGTATTAATGTATATATTTCTCATTTCATTTCTTTAAAAAGTCATCGTATCATAATCCATTACATGTTCATATTTTGTAGTTGTTTCATTTCTGTTTATACATTTCCATAATTTCTATTTCATTCCTGTCTTTCATGTTTTTATGATTGTTAAATCATCGTATCGGCTTCTCAGGTGTTTTAGGCAGATGCTAAATTTTGCATTTTCATAGTATTTTGGCTAATGATATGTGACTAACATTATTCCTCGTCATTGCTAGTTTTTCATAGCATTTGTTTTTCCTCCCGCCTTGCTTTGTACATTTTACTTTGTTTATCTCGATTCGTAGTTAAACTTAAACATATTGTCGCTCATAGTGTCTTCGGTTGCGTGCTCTCGAAAGCCATACCGGACCGATGGTGAGGACCGCATGATGAAATGTGTAGTTTATACTAGTTTTTCGCAAAATTAGACATATTAAGTCGCTTGCGTTGCCTTCGCTATTTCGAAAGCTGCTGCGAAATTGGACTGATGGTGAGGGGCTGCATGATGAAATGTGTAGTTTAGTATTAGTTTCTTTTCCGCAAACTTAGATATATTAAATCATGTATGACATCTTCAGTTGCCTCCGAAAGCCACAGCTGGACTGATGGCGAGGGATTGAATCATGTGTGTATGGTTTAGTATTAGTTTACTTTTTGCGAATTAAATATCAGTTACACAAGTTGTTTATGATTACTTCCGCAAGTCATAGCTGGTCTAATGATGAAGGGTCGAAAAATGAATTGATGTAATCTGATTTAGATTTATTTCATTGCAATTTTGAATTTCCATAAGCGTAGTTTCTTTTGTGTTCAGTTGGCAGCAAGAATAGTTTAGTTTTCATGTTCACTAGTTTCCTGTTTTGATTCATTAGATTAGCAGCACCTTTTCATTTCAGCAGTACACTTTTACTTTCTTTTAAGTTTTGTCATTGTAATCTCAATTTGCTTTTAAAGTTTCAAGATTGGTAAATCATTATAGGGGATATCACTTCCTTGAACAAATATAACCAAGCTTGTTTTTCACTTTAGAATTTCCATTTCACCTTAGAAAGACCAAAAACGACAAAAATTTAAGAAAGAGGTTATCTTGCACATATAGTGCGCCGCACTTCATCAGCTTACGATTCCCGGATTGACAATTAAATGCAGCAATTTAGGACACACTAAATTGACCAAACATGGCCCTTGCATCAAATGGGCAGCAGGAACAATGCAGAAGGAAGAAGGATCCTTCCAAGATCAAATGCTTCCGGTGTGGTGAAATGGGTCATTATGCCACACAGTTTCCTCTCAAGAAGAAGGACAAGGACGGGAAGCATGATCTACAAGCAACACCTACCAGGATCGATGATGAAGAGTTCTCCATGATAACTCATATACCTATAGGAGGGAAGTGGGTTGACCTGGAACTGTAGATCCATAGATCTACAAATGGGCAGGATCCTTGAGGATTCCACCTCTTGGACCAATACCTTGCTACTGGAGCCCAAATCATATGTAGCAAGATGGACAAGTGCCAGTTGGTGCAGAGGAGTGTAGAAGTGACAATGTAGTGGTTAGCAATTCCAGAACCTGAACAACACAAAGCAAATTTGGTAGCAGTGTAGTGAGGAACAACGTAGAGTCAGAAGCAGTGCACCAGCTTCAGAGGGGCAACAAAAAGGCTAGCAGCAGTCAGATCTTTAGTGCCGAGATTCATCATGTTGAACACTTGTTCAATATTGGATGTTTTTCTGTTGCAATAAGCAACAATATTGCAGTGCAGTAGCAGTTGGCAGTGGTAGTGTCAGCAACAACATGGATGCAGAATTTGAGAGGGAGATGTAGTACATATGCAGCGTTGATAGTGGCAGTATCAACAGTAGTACAGATGCAACGTTTGCGTAGAGTTGGCGGGCAACAGTGTCAGACATCAACAACGCATAGGGAGATGTTGTAGAATCAAGGCAGTACTCAACAGGGTGTATTGCTAGAGCACATTCCTTGCTAAGAGGGAGTGTTGATTTATGGTATCATTGGATTTTCTCTAAGTCTCAAAATTTTCAGGGAGGCTTAGACACATGTATTCCAGATAACCCAAAAATCGTTCTGCTAAATTCCACTTGGATTGTATTTTATTAAAACAATTAATTATTTTAAAGTGACCCTAAGTCTAAACTTAGGAAAATAAAATAATTAAAGTGAATTAATAGAATATGGGTGTGAATGTTCTAGAAAAAGTGGATCAAGTCAAAAGTTAATCTTAGCCGTTGACAAGATATTTAATCTCAGACGTTGAAGTTTCAAGGAGAAGATTATAAGGACTTGAAGGGTCATTTGGAAAACACACACCAGACGGGGAAAGGATCAAGAGATCAAATTACTGAAGTGAGTAGTGCTCAAAGGAAAGATCGATCTAGAGATTCTACGCAAAGAGGGGCATTAAATCTATCTCCTGAGCCAGATAATACACAATAGAGAAGGCAGAAAGAAGTACCAACATAGACAATGTAGCAACTACGCAGAGAGGGGCAGTAATTCCGGTTGGAAAGTATATTTCTTGAGCCGGTAATACATGACAGAGAAGGGAGAAAGCAATACCAACAAAGACAATGTAGCAACTATGCAGAGCCACATAGAGGTAGCACTGCAGTCTTGAGGAAATTCGTTGATCAGCTGAGGATCAGTCAGATCTAGTGCCGAAAAGTCAGGATGTGAGACCGGAAGGGGCCAGAGGATCAGATCCAACCAACGAAGAGCCAAAACGTAGAAGCCATGCATTCCCCACGCAGAGTGACAAAGATACTGCGCAGAGGCAGTGGAGGGCTTGCCATCCAGGGTTTTGGCCAGTCAGGTTTCTAGTGTCAGTGTGTGAGGTAATCTCACCAGCTTTCTGTTCAGTTAGATTCTTTGTAAGGATATCCAACAAGGCATCTTGTTTGTATTCAAAAAATTACTGCATAATATACAAATCCTCAATTGTTGCATCAGTTTTCCTACATTGGGTTTTTTTTCCGGGGACATTAGTTGAAAAACAATTGTGTCACATGTGTTTATGATTTATTATTGTTCAATTTTGTTTCCACACTTTATTTAGTAAAGGTTGTGGTGTGCTTAATTCGATGTTGTCGTAGAAATAAACTGAATAATTTATTTATCAGTTAGAAGAATTAATACTAGTTGGTGCAATAGGATTCCAGATTTGAGGAATTTTCACACCTCATGCTTTCCATAGAACTTGGAAGCCCATTAGCAATTCTCCAGGCTTCTAAGAAAAAATGACTTGGTTTTCTAGAACTGAAATACATGGCTCTAATACCATGTTAAAAAATTGAAAACATAGTACAAAAATATGGAATCCACATATATTAAAAAGTCCTTGAAGCAAAATTTTGTTAAAATAAATAGAGGATATATATAGTCGTATATCACAAAGATATGGGGAGAATAACCAAGGCATTTCATTACAACATATCCTATTCCCTTTTCAATGGATACAAATAATAAAACAACCCCCAAAGGGCATTATTTCACCCAGTTTTCCCTCTTACACAATGCACCTTCTTACATATAATTTCTACGCCTTTGTTAGATATAATAAAGAAACCATCCAAATATCTACATAGAACTTTCTACATTCCTAAAAATGGAACATGTTACTAAAGAACATATTTAAATAGTAATATTTTTCAACCAAAATTGGTTGATCCTCCTAATTTCATCGAATGTTTAGAAGAGGTTCTCCATTTGGGGAAATATATTCGATAAACTCTTCCAATAAAGATGATGAATTGAGCCCACCATTCCCCAACTTTTAACAAGAATGCCTTTCTTGAGAGATGCAAGGAAAATTAAGAATATGATTTATCAGTACAAAACTTGATACTTTATGTCCATTTGGAAAGAACTTATTAGAATTATGGAGATCCCTTATTTTCTATAACACTAAGAAATTATATAAGATTAAGCAAAGCATCTAAATAACATACATACTTAACAACCCAAGGGGTTGGCTCAATCGATTGTTGCCAATGTTGTGTTGGAAGGTGTATTTTTTGAACCCCCCTAGGTTAGACATACTAGTCCACATCAGTGACTTTACTAGAGTTGACAATAGGCAAAACATCCCTTGAGTTCTGCTGCAAGGTCTTACTTGGAACTAGACAAAAAAAAAAAAAACATTTAGGTTCAATGAAAGGGATGGATGTAAGATATTGAAAGGACAAAAAAAGAGGTTAAGAGATGACATTCCATTTAAAAGACTTGGAATTGTTAGAATTGGTGACACTTGACCATAACTTTAGGTTTCAATATTTCATATTCACTACTATATGTGTTTTCTAAAGAAAGGATTATATTATTGTTATTATTATTATTATTTATAGGGGAAGGGGCGTGCTGCTTGGGGTGGGTGGGTCTTGAAGGAGGCCTTGGGATTTCTAGTATTTGATTATAATAGAATCCTTGGTACTTTTTTTGGTGCCTTTCCTATGGAAAAGTGTTGAACTAAGGAACTTTTATATTGTTATGCTACATGTGGAGAGTTTGAAATCACTTTCCACACTTCTAGGTTTGTATTTCATATGACAAAGGTACATCACAATGAAAATTGGAAGAGACCTTCCTTAGTAGTCATATGTTAGTAATTGTAGATTAACTAATGATATAATGTGACCCATCCTTTAATGTGCTATATATAGACACAATTCCATGTGTATAATTGTATAATAATTTTTATTAGTTGCCTGCATTTCTATTTGGCTTGTCAACATGTACTTTCAATGAGAATACCTTCTAAGTGGTGTCAAAGCCACTTGCCATTATACCTTTGAGAGGATCATGGGATGCCATATGCATTCATATAGAAACTCACATGGTCATATGGTACAAATATACAGTTAAATATATACAAATTTTGAAAGATACAAAAATTGGTTTCCAGTATAAGGGTTATCATGTGTAAGCTATCACATACATAGAAATGTTAATGCACACAACTACTCCTACAATTATTAATACAAATAATAAGGATTAACTATATTACAAATTGACCAAAATTGCATTTGGGTAAATGATTAGCCTTCAATGTTGAATTAGTTGCTCAAACTACAAGGGCAAGTGTTTTGAGTGAAATATTGATGATTTGGAGGTTGATGCCAATGCTAACATGTTGGATTGTCTTTGTTATGTTCAAAGACGGGGCATGGTATGATGCACAAGATTTGGATTATTTAGTCATAAAAATAATTGTATATTCAATATTAGCACTAAATATGGTGTATGCAACAAAGAAGATTGCTAGAAACAATTTAAGAGATAAAATGTACATAAAAGCACCTCATAAAATATTAACAAGCTATTGTTAATTATTGCAAGTAATAACTAAATATTATAATTATTATTATGATTTATGTCATAGTTAATCCTTTAAAAAATTGACCTTCATGCAACACAAGAGTGGCTCTTGACAATAGTAATTATTTGTTGAAGTTGAGTGTACCTCAAAAACACTTGAGGCTGTTAGGTCCCTATATTACTAGTATAGTTCCTTATTGTTGTTAGTGTAACCCCCTTATTGTTATTATTGTACCCTTGTAACCCCCATATTGTTATTATTGTGCCATTAAATTATTATTGTTAGGTCGGCTAGGATTACATTGTGGCCCCATGGACTCCTATATATAGAACGGAGGTTTTGTAATTTATATCATCCAAGAATTGTTCATTCATGTAATGTATTGGAGGTTGCCCCCTTGAAGTGGCTTATTTATAAGGCGTTGATATCTCTTTTCTTCTATTTTGGAGCTGGGTTCACAACATTTGGTATCAGATCTTTGGATTCTAGGGTTTTCGCTGCTCCAAACCGGTCATCGTGGAATTTTAGCTATAAATTTTTTTCTACAAAGGTTCAGAAGCTGAAATTTTTAGAGTGCGAAGCCGAAATCTTGAGGAACATCGTCGCAAAATTTCAGAGCTTGGTTCGCAATATTTTCGGAGATATGATCTGTGGAAGTTATTGCTTTTTGTAGGCTCCTGAATTTAACCTAAACAGGTCATCGCAGAATTTGCACTATAAATGTTTTTCTACGAAGTTTCAAAAGCTGAAATTTTTAGAGCGCGAAGCGAAAATCCTGAGAAACATCGTCACAAAATTTCAGAGCTTGGTTCACAATATTTTTTTGAGATATTATCTGTGGAAGTTAGGTATTTTTTAGGCTCCCGAATTTCATCTCAAAGATGTTATCGTGGGAAAATCTTCATAACTCTCTTTCTGAGCATCGGATCAGAATGATGTAAAAAGTGGCCGCAAGTACACAGATTGTAGTGTCTTTTCTATCAATTTTAGAGCCAAAGGAGGAAACAGTGACACACGGCAAGTCGTACAAGTTCACTCTACTAAACCAATCCATAATTGGGTCATTGTGGGAGATTGGACATAACTTTGTCTTGAAGAATCCAAATCAGGTCAGACCTATGACATTTGAAAGAATCTTTAGAGGGATACTACAAGGCCGAATTTCAGATATTGAGGATCTACAATTATAGAGATAATTCAATTTCAATATAGAGCTCTTCAAAAGCATGTAAAAGGTGTGTATTTTTTTTTCCCGAATTGCGTAAGTCTTGTTTGAAGAATCAAGTTGAATTGATTCCAAGGGCATATTGTAGAATATATATCAGTATTAGATTCTAAAATGGCCCCTAAAAATAATTCAACACCCATTAAGCCTTTATAAGGCTCTACTATGACTCATGAAGACGAAAAATGGCAACATGACATATCAAATTTACAAGAGAAAGTACAACAAATTTCGCTCTCGCAAAGAGCAAAAAAAAATGACGTTGAAGTTTTGAAGAAAGGCATGGAAACTAAGATGGATGGTTTGAAGAAAGACGTGGAATCTAATATGGATGGTTTGAAGAATGGCATGGAAGCTGACATGGAATCTAAGATGGATGACAAGGAAGCTAAGATCGATGAAAAAATGGAAAACATGAAGAATGATCTAAAAGCAGACATGGAAGGTTCGAAAAAGTTGATATAACAAATGTTTCCTAATGGTGAAAAGATAGTAGAGGAAACTCATGATGAGAACAAAATAAATGCTAATCGTGATTTCATAAACTCTAATGTTGGCGGGAAGAACCACCATATTCCAGAAATGGATATGAGGAAGTTTGATGGAAAGGATCCTGTAACATGGAAACTATAGATGGAGCAATATTTTGATCTCAATAATGTGCAAAACACACAAAATGTATGCATTGCAACTTTACATTTAGAACAAAATACATTTGTATAGTATCGATGGCTTTGCTCCCGTAAAAAAATTGTCCCTTGGTCAATTTTTATGGAGGAAATGATAGCACATTATGAAAATACAAAGAGCAACACCTTCTTTAGCCAATTGATAAATATCAAACAAAAGAGTTTAGTGGGGGAGCACATTGATGACTTCCAAAAATTGAATATAAGGGTAATTGATATTCCAGAGGAACACAGGATTGATCTCTTCATAGGTACTGATCTCTTCATAGGTACTTTAAATGATAACATCCAACATGAAGTTCGCGTTTTGGAACCTGATTCATTGGAGAAGGCATTCAGGTTGGCAAGAAAAATTGAATGTAAAATTATGGTGACAAGGAAGCCTACCACTCACTTCTATAAAGAGGAAAGTGTTGCTACTCCTAGATTTCCACAACCTACAAGGTTGACACCACAACAATTGGAAGAAAAAAGAGCAAAAGGGCTTTGCTACAGTTGTGATAGAAAATACACTAAAGGTCATAAGTGTGCTGAGAAGAAATTATTTACATAGATTGTGAAGAGGAAGAAGAAAATGAACAAGAAGAGGATATACACCAGGAACCAACCCTAGAAGAGGAAGAAATGAATCCGACCATATCGTGTAATGCACTGGCAGGAATTACCACTCCTCAAACTCTCAAGATACAAGGACAAATCAAGAAGAAAAAGGTAATAGTGTAGATTGATTCAGGTAGCACCCATAATTTTATTCATTGTAAGGTAGCCAAGGAATTAAATTGTTTCCTATACCCAGCACCAGAATGTCAAGTGATGGTTGCAAATGGAGGAACTATAAATTTCTCTAGAAAATGCCACAATATCAAGCTAACCATGGGGGAATATGTATTGACTAGTCCAATGCTTTCCATTCCTATGGGAGGTGCTGATGTTGTACTAGGAGTACAATGGTTACAATCTTTGGGGACGGTAGCTTTTAATTTTCAAGAACTTTTCTTGAAATGTTTTTTAGAAGGAAAGGAAGTCGAATTACGGGGTATTGAAGGGAAGCCAGGAAGGATAATAAGCTCTAATGTCATGACAAAGCTTCTAAAGAAAGAACAACGAGGCGTAATTGCAAAATTATGCTCACTAGAAGTTCCGACATCAAATCATCTATTTCTGCAGATCTCCAACAAGTCTTGGACAATCATTCCAAGGTGTTTGAAACTCCCAAAGGACTCCCACCTATTCGTGATCATGATCATGCTATTCATTTGATTCCAGGAAGTGTTCCTCCAAACACCAGGCCTTATAGATATCCTTACTTCCAAAAGAGCGAAATTGAACGTATGATTGCAGAAATGTTAGAGGCGGGTATAATTCAACCTAGTCAAAGTTCTTTCTCTGCTCCCGTAGTATTGGTACACAAGAAGGATGGATCATGGCGAATGTGTCCGGATTACAGGGAGCTCAATAAGCTCACCATTAAAGATAAATTTCCCATTCCTGTGATTGATGAATTATTGGATGAATTACATGGAGCAATTTATTTTACCAAGTTGGATCTTCGTTCAGGATATCATCAAATTAGAATGAAGACTGAAGATATTCCAAAAACAGCATTTCGAATTCATGAGGGTCATTATGAATTTTTGGTCATGCCTTTTGCCTTACCAATGCACCTTCTACATTTCAAGGGTTGATGAATTCCATTTTCAAACCCTTCCTTAGAAAATTTGTGCTAGTATTTTTTGATGATATACTAATCTACAGCAGGTCTTTGAAGGATCATGTTCAACATGTTGACAGGGTGCTCAAACTATTGCAGGAGAAACAATTATATGCAAAAACATCCAAATGTTTCTTTGGAGTACAAGAGGTGGAACATCTGGGTCATATTATATCTCACGAGGGTGTTAAAGTAGACCCTAACAAAATTAAAGCCATTAAGGAATGGAAAGTCCCCACGACCATAAAGCAGTTGCGAGGATTTCTCGGGTTAACAGGGTATTATCGCAAGTTTGTTAAGAATTATGAGAGAATAGCAGCACCTCTAACAACATTATTGAAGAAAGATGCATTTTCATGGACTCCTGAAGCAACTAAGGCCTTTGAACATCTTAAAGAGGCAATGTGCCTAGCACCGGTCTTAGCTACACCAGACTTCACAAAAACCTTTATCGTGGAATGTGATGCCTCAGGAAATGGAATTGGTGCAGTTTTAATGCAGGAAGGAAGACCCATTGCTTTTGAAAGTCGTCCAATCAAAGGAAAGTATTTACAGAAACCTATTTATGAGAAGGAATGTTAGCAATACTGCATGCACTAAAGAAATGGCGAACTTACCTAATGGGAAGACACTTCAAGGTAAAAACTGATCATGATAGTCTTAAACACTTTTGGAACAAAGACTATCTTCAGAAGAGCAGCAAAAATGGGTCACAAAGATGTTGGGTTATGACTTTGAAATAATCTACAAAAAAGGAAAGCTTAATGTTGTTGCAGATGCACTCTTAAGAAATAATGAAGAGGTGGAAGCATTTCTTTGTGCCATTTCTATTATCCAACCAGATTGGATAACCGAAGCAAGAGATGAATGGAAGAAGGACGAAGAAGT